>VWZY01012237.1:362379-420317 GCA_013399075.1 Chloroceryle aenea | reverse complement strand
TTTTTCTTTATTTTTTTTTCCCCCTGGATGTAAAATGGTAATGCCTTGGCCTGCTGCTTGTGTTGAGTTTGTTCTTCTAGGTACAAATGATGACACCAGGACCAAGGCAGAAGTAAATCCTGCCTTCTGTTTTGTCTTTAAGTGACAGTACAGTTTCTGAAGGTAGCAAATAGCTACCCAAATGTTTTTTGTTGCAGAGACAGGGAGTAAAATGTATGTGAAGAATAAGGTGGAGGAAATGGACCAAAAGAGAGAGGCAAAGAAGATGGGAGTACAGAAAGAGAGGAAAATTGATAAATAAAAAAAAGAGAAGTGACTAAAGCAAGAGAAGAGAGGGAGATTCTCTTCTGATTAGAATTCATGAACTCCATTCTTACATTAAGTCTATATATGACACCTGGCCTTTAATGTGAAGCTGCCTACGAGCATTAAAAATTAAAAGCAGAAGGTAGGATCCATCCATCTCGGGCAGCGCTGCTCCCCTCCTATCTGAGCTCTGCACAAAGCTATTACACATTGATAAATTATTTTGGGTAATAGCTGAGATATTACATTGTTTCTGAGTGAAGGTAAAATCTCTCCATGACATGGGCATTTATCAGGAGCGCATTTCATCCTATTTATTATGGCCAAGACGAGATCGCAGGCTGCGGGCAGAGCTGGCACGTCGTGCTGATCACCTCCCCCATCGCCTCCCTTCCCTCTGTCACTTAGATGATGGGATATTGATGGAGCTCATGACAAGTTAATTATTAACTAAAGATATGCAGTTCACCTTTGCCAGGGGAGGGGGCATAGAACAGAGCAACGATAGTTCTTACAAAAAATAAATATGTCCATTGTATCTTAGGATTCTTCTCTCCACCTTCCTCTCCCTTCTACCTGTGGTATTTTACAATCTTTCAAATAAATCAGTTAGTTATTTGAATCCCAGTATGGTCTAGAAGACCAGCACAAATAGAAGAACCTCTAAGAACTCGAGATCTAGTTCAAAAAGTTTCCATAAAAGTTTTTCTCCATTAGCTTGGCTTTAGAAATAACTGGGGAGAAACTGTCCACTGAGTAACAATGACTTCTCTAACTCTTGAGAGGGCTGGAAAGCAGAGCCACAGAAATTTGATTCTGCCCCATAAATGAATGCTTTATTTCTTTGTAAGGAAGGAATGTCCTGACGTCCTCTGACTATTTCAGCTCTCCCTTCCACTGGGTGCTGGGATTCTCCTGAAGCAGCTGGTTTTGCGCGACAGAGGCAGGAAGGCAATGGCCACAGACAGTGCTCGCTCACCTGAGCTCCTGAGCTAAACAGGGTGAGGTTTCCAGCCCCTGAAGGCCTGTGTCATATCTGCATCCTGGTAGTCTTGCTCACTGAGAGAAACAGCTGCTCTGTGTGAACCCTTGGGTTCCAGCATCAGATACACCGAGGTATAAAAACCAGGAGTTGTTGAGTTGATTTGCTATGGATTGAGTGGTCCTTGAGTCTGCAGCGTTCAGCCTGCAGTAACACAGCCAGGCAGTACTACCTCATGACCATGCACCATCAGTTAGTTTCCTCTCCGAAACTCCTTGTTTTGCAGAGAAAATGGCCAAGATTTAAACTGGGTACTTTTCCTGTTAGCATCTTATGTGGACGGGTAAGGTGTGAACGACCCTCGGATTCTAGTTCTGTAGTTTGTTGACTCGGCTGGAGCCAAGGAAGCAAAAAGTCTGTTGGATGCCAGAGGTAAGCTGCTTCTGGTTTGTGTTTAAGCTGTTTTACCATTGTGTCGGTCAGGTATTCCTAGAAGAAAGAAGCCACTGCTTCTTTGGTAAGGTACCATGCTTCATGGTATCTTACCTGTGCCTACCTTCATGGTATCTTACCTGTGCCTTCATGGTATCTTACCTGTGCCTACCTTCATGGTATCTTACCTGTGCCTACCTTCATGGTATCTTGTCTATACCAGTGCTTCATGGTGAGATACCGTGACAGTGGTCATCTAGAAAATAACCACGAGGGAAAATATTACAGTCAAACGAAGGAATGATTCCTTCCATGTGGTCTATAACAAGACCTGCCTAGTAAGTTTTCACCACTCCAGAGTCCTTCAGGGAAAATTAAGTGTGTTTATTTTCAAAACCAAAGCTACCTTAGATGCAGGTTTAAAACTACAGGTGCCAAATTTCATGCAGGTTGGATCTGAACTGCATTGATCACTTAGGGCCCATCTACTGCACTTCCTTCAATAAAAAATAGGATTAATACTTCAGGATTGTGGACTGTTACCTTTGAAATTTTCCAGAAAATGAAGCTTCTTGTTCTGCTTGTGTTTTCAAGTGCCATATCTCAGCTGGGATCCAAGAGCAAAACCAATAGATCTCTGGGATTAAAAAAAGTTATTTACCTACTTATCTTCATATGGGCTGTGGTAAGTGATGCAAGATTTCTTCTGTTTTTTCTGCACCAGACTGGTTTATCAGAGAAAAAGAAATATATATATATACTTTCTTCATGCTTTTTTAACATGAAATATGCCCAAACTTGTGAAAACTGCTGTTTGTTCTCTATTCTTGTGGTGTAAAACATGCTCCTGTACAACGGTCCTGAGCAGGATAAGGGAAAGCAGACTACTGTTGTTTGAAATCCACTAATTCTGTTCTCTCGGATTAGTGCCTTACAGCAGAGTGTCAGGAGCAGACATTTTGTTTCACTGATTTTTGTCTTTTCTTATGAAATCTGACAGTTCCAGTTCTGGGCAAATATTTTATTATTATTATTACTATTACTTTTTTTTTTAATTGAAATCAGCTTAATTTCCTATTCCACGATTTTGAGGAATCTTTCTCGGAAAATACAGATTCCTACTCCATACCACAAACTGCAGAAGTTTAACTACATTTTAAGCACACGGATTTGGATTCTCAGGTGTAAATCTTCCTCTCTGAGACTGGGCTAGATGCTCTTGCATCAGAATTGCTGTGTGCAAAAGCAAAACTTTCAGAGTCTTCATTTGCTTCATACACTTTGGCTTTCTGAAATCTCTGAAAATCTAGCCACTTGCTATCAAAGGTATGGGAAGGAGAGATGGAATTTGGCTCCCAAATACAGATAAAGTGAGCAGTCTGAAACCTGGTGGGTAGATGAGCTGTCTGGTCTGGAAGTGAGAAACTGCCCATCACGGCGGGAAGGCAATCGGCCTGTCCTTGTCTGGTCGTAGTGATCAGTTTGCCCTCTACTTAATATAATGAAATATATAATAAAAATGTATTAACAACTGTGAACCACCCTCATCCCCTTTCCAAAACCCCCTGGGATCCTCCAAGGTTAGAGGACATGCAGTATACTCACCTCAAAGAAAATAGACATTCATTATCTTCACCCTTCTCTTGCACACCTTGTCCTTGCCTGTTGCCTCTCTTGCGGTTGCGTTTCACTCCGGGCCTTCATCTGCAGTCCCTGCCTACCCAGCGGAGCTGTGTTGACAGCACTGGTGAAATGCCAATAGTTTAATGCCTGGTGGTCCCACCAGACTTTCAAAGACATCTTTCTGGTGAGAAGCAGATCAGGCTGTGAACGTGT
Source organism: Chloroceryle aenea (assembly GCA_013399075.1). Taxonomy (NCBI): domain Eukaryota; kingdom Metazoa; phylum Chordata; class Aves; order Coraciiformes; family Cerylidae; genus Chloroceryle; species Chloroceryle aenea. The sequence goes on along the minus strand of VWZY01012237.1, from coordinate 416,761 downwards.
AGATATGTGCTCAGGAGATCTCGGCTCTTAGGCTGTGACTCCTTCAAGGCAGAGACTCTGTCCTTGCTCCAAACAACGTCCCCACCTGCTGCTTTTGATCAGGGCAATATAGATACACACATTATAGATTTTCTTCCTAGTTTTTAACTTGATGTAGACTTTCCTCCTAAATATCTCATAACTCAAGCTGTAATCACTTATTCAAAACTAACACAGGTAACAGCAGGAGTTCGGTGCTACCAGGCTGTCCATGCAATACACAGTTAGTTCTACAGTAGTATGAATAAGGAGGCAATGGAGATGGGATTGCTCTGCTAGAGCTTGAAGACCATTATGTTTATAGAATAAGCATTGCAAGCCCAAAAGGAGCAGGCCTGTCTGTATGGAGAGACAGTAATATGGACACATTTTGTTGAGGTGCATCTGCTGATTTGGGAAAGCAGGCATGTGTATTTTCTGGCATAAAGATGGTGATGTGATTATATTGCCTGCTCTCCACCGAAATGGAAGACAAACCTGAGTTAAGTCTATGCTGGCTTTACCAGAATTAGCTCGGTTTTGAATGTGGATCAGTGTGATAGAACTGACCTGTACCTAGGAGGGTGTGTGCAGGCTAGCAGTACCAGAGGTGTCCCAGGGCACACAGTACCAGGTCAGATCCAACACTCACCAGAGTATGGCTTCTTTCACAGGAGCTAGACCAGAATATGCAGTTTAACCAGTGTTGTGTCCTGCTGCACGTGATAGAGTTTTCACTGAGGACAAGCCGTGCTGGGCAAGCAGCCTGGTAGTTTGGCAAGGCTTTGGGGTTGTGCTGCCCTATATGGGAGGTTATGTGCTGCTGTGATGTGTCAGATCTGGTGTCCTTTGCTCCTGATACCTCGTCTTTTGCTGTGACTGGCACAAAATGAGTTGAGAAGGTGCAAGGACTGCAGGCAGGGGCAGTTATGGGACAGCTAGGCAGTAGGGTCACATCTGCTGGGACTGTGTATGTAGAAACTGGCATCTTCTGCAGGTGTCCACACCAACAAGCATGGGTCTACACCTGTCTCCTTACACCTGTCCTGTCCTTCTCAGTTGTGCCAGTCTCCATTAATACCTGCTGCATAGACTGTACCACCTAATTATTTGTGTGTGGAAAAATTACTTCATTATCTTTCCTTTCAGTGAATAACCCCTATTCTTTTTATATCCTAGGTCTAGACTAATGGCAGTCATGCCAACTCTCTTCTTGCACTTTATTCCTCAGTATTTTTAGCAGTTTGCTGTTAAACTTTTCTCACTCGTGTGGGAAGGCAGCAGAAACCTCACTGGTCTGTACCCTGTGGGACCTTTTATATTTGTCTTTTGTACTGAAGGAACAGACTGGCAAAACCACTTCATCCTTCAAACTTTCTGTGTGTTCACTTCAATATTTTGATGCTTTTAGGAAAATAACTGGTTCTGATGTTAGTAAGAGACTTGATATTTTTTAATGTTTATTGTCTTACAGTTTTTTACTAGAAGTGTATTTTTAAGTGCATTTGTCTTAAAATCTTCTACTCTTACTTGTGGCCAGCCTGCCACTGTACGTCACCTCCTTCTTTCTGCCACTTGTTTGATCTTGCCCGTTGTGTCTCACTTGAGTCTTTGTACAGATTTAGGTGCTAAACTGAACAGTAAGACCTGGAGCCTGAGGGAGGTGCAGTGGCTTTGGGAGGTACCATAAAATAAGTAATTCCTACTAATAACCCGATGTGCTCTAGGCAAGACGTGGTGCTGCTTTCAGAAGTGTCAAGCACACACAAATGCTCAAAGCTATGACAACCCACTGTGCTTGTTCCATATGTGGGCAATGCTTGCACACCCCCTACACATGCACCCATATCCCCATTCCCCCACTACAGTATCAATGGAGACTCATGCTCCATATGCTGCCGGGTTAACCCCGAGGAACAGTTTAAGCAGCTCAGAGAAACACAGAGCAACTTAAAGAGTTAACCTCACGGTAAGTGGAGGATGGGGGAGGGGGACAGTGTAATGGAAGGGTGAAGAGTTTCCATAAACCCATTGCCTCAGCTCAAAGAACCTGCTAAGGGGCAGTGGTCAGAGAGAAACAGGAGAGAGAGAGATATCAAATGTAGTAATCAGAATGAAAAATGGAGCTCTGGTTACTTTAAACAAGAGCTAATTTATCACGAGAACGAGTGGATAAGTAGCTGAGTTTCAGGCATTCAGTAAGTTCCCCGTTCTGCTCCAAAAATTATTCCACCCCTGTCTCCATGCTCCCATAAATCATCCCCTTCTTCACTTCTGCTCCGATTACCAATTACTCCTGCCTACGACACGCTTTCCCCTGCCCGACACAATCTGATGGGGCCCTGCCTTTTAATTTTACAAATGCTTTTTTCTTCTTACTTCTCAGGTCCCCATCCCTACTCCTCCCCTCCCCAGTTTCTTTCTGTATCTTTGTTTTCCCTTTCCCTTCTCATCCACCTTTTTTTTTTTCTTTTTTAATTTGCAGAAAGGGAGGGCAGTCATGTTTTCTGGCACCTCCCCCCATGAGGTTGACTGAGCTGAAGGAGAGGGATAGAAATTAATTATTTTCCCCAACCTGAACTCTCTTTGGGTTTGTGAGCCCTCTCCCTAAGCACATGACAAATTCTAGACCCAGTACAGCTGTATCAAAGGTGAAAGTCTTGTTCTTGAAAGGAAGTGTTGCTTTTTGCCCAGTCTTTGAAGGAAAATATTGTTTTTTCCTTTTTCTCCCCTTCTTTATTCTACACAGAGCTTTTAGCAGAATATTTTGTGAGCTGCACAGCTGCAGGCAGGAGAATTTTAATTTCTATTGCACTGTGGTTTTTTCCTGCATATGCTTCAGCACTCCTCATACCTGCACTGGACTAGTTCTAGCTGGCGGTCGTACAGACAGGGGGGTGCTGATCTGGACCCAGACCCTGCTGATTTAGACTGAGTCCCCACAGGAAACTTTTGTGGGTGTCATTTATTTCATACATGAAATCACCTTAAAGCAGGCTTGTACTAATAAGCAAATGTCTACTTTAGGGGAATGTGTTGAATTTATTGGCACAGCTATGCCTTTCTAATACAAACCCCTTTGATACTGCCTCTGAAGGGTGTTCCAGCGTACGGCGAGTCAGCTGGGCCATTCAGCTGCTGGATGGATGTGCACATGGATTGCATATATAAAAATCTAGAAATGGATTTCAAACATCAAAGAGTTGGCATTCAGTAATGCATTGTTTTCCTTATATATATTGTTTCACAACATAAATTATTGCTGAATGTTTGCACAAGCTACAGTTGGAGCGTTTAAAATCACTGTATGTCTTGTTTATTAGTTCAGCAGGGGAAACAGATCTGTTTGATTTCAATAAAATAGCTTTTGGAGGTGTCATTAATTGATGCTTGAATAGCCTGTGGAAAAAAAGAAAGGGTTCATGAGGGCTGAATTCTTACATGAATCTTAGAGACATTTGCAAGTCTGAAGTTGGAGGAGCCATCCCAACTGAAGAGGGATGTTTACCCAGGTCATTGGTGTAGCCTGATGTGCACAGAGCTAGGATTTCCACCTCTGAGACATTCAACCAAATTGCCACAAGGTTTACTGACTCTGGAAAGACAAAATTCCTTTGCCCTGCTGAGAGCAGGGTAGGCAAACTGACAGCTCTGCCTGCTACGCTGCAGAGAAAGTGGCTGTCCAGGGCTGATTTTTGTGCAGGATAATGGATGGAGGAGATGGATCAGCAGGTGATAAATCACACAAAGGAATTGGTTGGTGCCAGAACCCATGAGCAAGGAGATAGCTGGCATGCTCTGCAGTGGGTACTGCCATCTCCATCTGGGGAGCAGTAGCCTTATGTATAAACAGTAAAAGGAAACAGGAGTTAATTATAGTGCAGCTTCTTGTCATAAGGCCTCTAGAGCAAAGCAAGGGTGGCAAAGGGAAAACACGTCAGCTCGTGTTTGTCTGGCAGTTTATCTTTTTATCTTCAGGGAAAGGGTAGAGGAAATCCTGTGTGTTCTAATTCTCACTCTTTCTTCTCATTTTGTCTTTAGTCTCATTCTTTAAAGACCTGAGGGTTATTTTCTGACCAAGGAGTATCACGGGCATCTTTCACTGAAGAAACAGAGGAGCTAAGTGAGCATGACTCAACTCGTTCCTATCCCATGTGATTCATACACACTCCCTCGAGCCTGGCAGGCAAAGAATGGTTGCTGGTACTCAATGTGTAACTCAGTAATCAATAATACTGCTCCCCACCACCCTGAAGACTAATGGTACTCTGAGGTGAGTGTACTCTGGGCTGGGCAATCCCTACACAAGAGAGAGTTACTTGGAGATGATGGAAATTTGGCTTCATCCTAAAGCATCTTCCTGTGGGCCAAAAGACAATATTATATTGTGCATCCAAAAAGTGTGCAGTGGTACACTCCACATTTGGAATCTTCTTCCATGAAAAGCAATATAAGACCCATTCTTAATTCTGCTATTGACTGTGCACATGGAAATAGAGTCTAAGAGGACAGCCATGCTTCTGACCTGTGGGGAAAGCTGCTGGCTCAAGGTTAAGATTTGTCAGGTTGAAGTGTGTTCTGATTACCTGTCTTTAATAATAATAATATATATAATAATATTATTATTAACAATTTTAATAATACCTTTATCATGAAAGGCATAATAGAGAAAGGAGTTGTTGATACTGCTATTTAAAATCCATCTTCACTGAAGAGAGAATCTGTGCCATAAAGCATACCATGCTTTCAGGTGTCCAGCAGCGTGTTGGCATCATGGTGAAAACTGTACTAAATTAAACTGAAATTTCCTGACTTGGGAGTATCCTGGTCCCCACTGCCTCTGCAGGCATGAAGAGCACAGTGGTGATTCTCTTCTGACAGAGCTGTGGAGGAAAGTTGCTGGTAAAGAATCCGAAAGGGAAGCTGAACAAATGGCATTTGTGCACGGTGTTTCCAATGTCATGTTTCCTGAAGTGGGCAGCAGAAGCAGAGCTTGTGCAGATCTTTAGGAGGCTGGGGAAGGGCTGGGAGCCCCCAAAGAGTTAATGAGAGCAAATATTTGAACTTTTTTTGGGAGGACGGTAGTCCAGGGACGTGTAAACTTTGTCCCATCAGGGGTTCGTGTCTGATCTCTAAAGCCTTCTGATACTTGAGCCTTCTGGTGTAATTGTAGCCTGACACTGTTGTTTTAATAATGTAAAGGATTTGACTGAACCGTAGCAAAGCCATCCATTACCTGTGGAGTGAGCACATAACTTGTTTCATGATCTGTAGGGCAGCAGAGATCCACTCTGTCTGCAGCCATATGGACACTGGGCTGGCACCTGACACACCAGTGGGGTGGTAACATGGCTCTCTTTTAGGTAAAGATCCTTGAAGCCTGACCTATATTTTTGAACAGAATTTACAAAAGGCAGTTTGATAGTAGATTAATCTTCCAGCTGGCTCCTCCCAAGAACCTGGCATGTGCTGAGCACTGGCATGACGGATCCACTGCCTTGCTCTGCTGTTTCATTGTTGGAAAACTGTGTGAGTGATTTAATGTTTAAGGAGTTTGCTCTAGAAATCCCTGCTATTTCACAGAAGTCTCATTCTAGAGAAAGAGAAAGTGACCTTAGTTTTCCTTGAATCAAGCTTTTTTTATTCTTACGGTTTTGGATGCTCTGACAGCTCCACTGGTTCATGGCAGTATTAAATTTGACAGGGAAAGAACTTTTAAAAGGGTTTTTCTGTTGCTTTCAGAATTTAGCTGCTAGAAATCACTGTTTCCTTCCTGCAGCTTCTGTTTTTCTGGAAAAACACTGATGTGGTATTAGGGCTGTAAGTAAACTTGCAGGCTCTGTGTCCAAGTTGAGGCAGACAATGATGTGGAGTAGTCTGAAACCTGGCAGAGCTGTGTAAGAGTGCAAGCAGAGACTTCTGGGCTTGCCTGGTCTGCCTTCCCACCCCACCTCCCCTTGAGTCAGTTAGGGAGCTTCCCCACGGACCCCGCGTACAAGAAGCCAGAGCCCTGCATTCTCTGTGCTATCTCCCACCTCTATGGGACACCAGACATCCATTATCTGTTTCAGAGAGCACTGCCTCTGCCAGTTGAGAGCAAGAGCAGAGCTGAGAGCTTCAGTGGTAGAATGCCACTGAATTTGAGGTAGAATAATCTGTTTTCTTGAAACCCACTTGTGATGTGGTCACTGGGTGTGCCTGAGGCTTTCTCTGCAGAGCAGCTATGGCAGGAGCAATGGCCATGAGCTCTGCTGCCTGTTCTCAAGACTGTCACCCTGCCTGTCAGAGCACGTCGCTCAGGAGTCTGGAGGGAAGGTTTATCCCTCCCACTCCAGCTGAGTGTCTGCTGGGCATCAGGACCTGGGCTGAGAACTGCCCGCTTGTTCCACAGACGGGTGGTGGGCCTTGCTTAGGTGACTGGCTGTTTGTGATGCTATCCCTGTGAGAAAGGACCCTTCCCATGCTGGGAGATCTTCAGGCTGTATTAATGCTGCCTGCCACATCCCCTGTGTCTCGCAAACAAATCTCAGTAAGAAAGGTTATCATGGAGCTCTTGAACCAATCCCCTCATACGTCTGTCACATCACAGAAACCAATTAGGCTGTGCTGCCTGCTTGCCTAAACCTCCCTTGGAAGAGAAAGGAGCTGGCAGGATCAGGGCTGCACTGGGAGAGAAGGATCTGGTTGTATTTCAGAGTCCTTGCCCAGAAGAAGTCACTAGTACCCTTTTTAGTTTGTTATTTTTCAGTTACAGTAACATCAGTGTAAAGCCACAGGACTTGACACCGGAGCTGCCCAAAGCACTGGGTTTGAATGACTCATTTAATGATTCAGGCTCCTTCGCTGACATTTTTCACTTAGCATTTTCTGGAAGCTGACTCTGGGATTTCTTACTTTTGTGACATGAGGAGCAGAAGTGCAGCACTGACCTTTCTAGAGTCTTAGGGTATCAAAGCTTGGCTCTGCTCTGAAAGTTATCACCGTCCACTTTTCAGTAATAGAGAGCACTGGGATGCCCCAGATACTGAGGGAAAAGGAAAATGCATTTCTGGAAACAGTCTTGGAATAAGTTACCTTCTTGTTAGCAGTTACGCAGAGTTAACCTTACTGACTGTAGTCAAAAAGAAGCACTTGTGATCTTTGGCTTTGTAGTTTGATCGAGGCAGCAAGGAAGGGTGCAGGATTCTGTTCCTTCCTTCCTAACTGAATGGGTCCAGTGTGTGACTTCCTGGAAGGCGTGTGGAGGGAGGCAGGGGAACAGCTGCTTTGTGCCTATGGCGTTAGCCAGGGCCAGACAGTGTTTAAACAGCAGAGCTTTTCTTACTGACGGGGCACAAGGAATGAGAATACAGCATGATTTTGTGATACCTGAGTGAGTTTACTCATGATGAGTAACACTAGCCTTATAAAAACAAGCACATTATGTTTGGATTCATTAGGCTGCAAGTGCTCACACCTCCCCTAGTGGGTTTAGTCACCATTCTATCTACAGAAGTGCAGGAGACAGAAATAGATACACGTTTACACTGCAGTGTGAACATACTGCTATGTACTGATGGAGAAAGGTTTTCCATGCATGTGTTGCACCAGAGCCCAGCTCTAGTGTCTTTAGGGATCCCACAGGGCTCATCTGTTTCTCCTGCAGGAAAAGCCTCTGCTGCGTATGGCAATAGGCTTTCAGCTTCTGATTAGGGAAGATTTTGAGCCTGTGTAGCTTCCAGGGAAGTAGCTTCCAGGTGTTTCCAGGTGCTCAGTACTATTCTGAATTGGGTCTTAGCCAGATTTTGGAGTAGTTTGGATCTTTTTGTTTATGTGCTTATTAATGATGATATTCTGGGAGGGGTTTTTTGATTCCTTTTTATGAATGTGCCTGGCTTTTTATAAGACACATCTTATAAATGATTTCAAATGCTTCCTATGATTCACAGTACATAAATGCAATGCTTTGGATAGTTTACCAACAGTCTGCCTAATTCAGCTTGCCTTCCTGAGTCTCTCCTGCTGTGTTAGAGCCTTTCTTAGACCATCTACCAAGCTGCACTTTACTGTTATTAAATGCCTCCATCCCTAAGTGATAGAAGTCTATCTTCTTTAATTCCAGCCACTAACATCTCTTGAGAAAAGAAGAGGCTGGGTAAAAAAAATAATGGAGGGGTACAAAGTGTCTGGTTATGCTGCTGATACCTGAAAGGGTATGTATGAGAATGTAAGATTGCACTAAGAGACCACTGCACATCTCCACTGCACAAGGGAACAGTTACCTGCCGTTGTGCATTAACCCTGCACCATTAGCAGGCAGCAGGGGGTTTTCCCTAGTTTGTCCCGTAGTTTTGTACCCTTAAAGAAGGAACTGCACAAGAGCAGAACAGAAGATGGGATAGAAAGCAATGAGATAGCTGGTTTTGATAAGATAACTGGCTAGAGCTTGTTTATCAGGAGCTCGGAAAATCTTTAGATAAGGTGCTGCTTGGTGATTGGCAGAGCAACCATAAGGGTGCCTGAAGGAGGGAAACAGCAACAGGTGGTGCTGAAAGGCAAAGTACTGTGCTGAGAAGAGACTTCTGTAAGGACTGATCTTGCCTTGGCCATTAATGGCCTTGGCCAAATGGTCAGCACAGTGCTGATGAAAGGTCCAGAGCTAGGAAGCATTTTCAGCACAGAGATGCTTCCAGGAGAGAAGTGGAGCTATTGTGCAATTGTCCAAGAGCCTGCTATGAGCACTCCTGAAACAGCACACACAATTCCAGTCATTCCCAGCGTGATGGGTATGAAATGAATGGTGCAGAGCACAGAAAGGTACCAGCATCACCAGCGATATGGGGGATTTATTTTACAGGGTATTAAGAGCTTTGCTAGTTCAGTCAGGGAAAATGAGGAAAGAGGGGATATGATTTCTGCCTATAAATACATCAAGCCACAATACTTTCAGAGAGAGAACAGCTATTTAAGCTTAAGGACAATGTTGGCACAAGAACAAATGGGTATAAACTGGCCGAGAATAAATTAGTCTAGAAATTAACTAAGGTTTTTAACCACCAGAAAGAAGTGACGTTCTGTAACATCCTTCCAAGTGAAAAAAAAGAGAATTAATTTTAAGATGGAGCCCAATCTTTTTTGAAGGGGCTTCTGTGATGGTGCTGGAAGCAGGAAAAGTGTGGACTACATGACCAAGGAGTCTTTTCCAGGCTGTGCTATCACCCCACTCCCCTTCCCTCACCCTGTACCATGCCACTTCTCTTTCTTGGTACTCTGAGCTCCACCTGCTCCTTCTCTGAAGGCACCATGGACCCCTTATCAGAATTCTGCATTGCAATAGTTTGTTTTTAATCCTCCCCAGATCTCCCTTATTTTTTTTCTTGCCGAGCTTGCTGGGATGTAATGTTTCCCTTCGTGTAATCCATCACAGACACAATGTCGCTTGTGCAAATTAAAATGCACCTCGGAATAATAAAAAAGGGGCTTTTTTTTTTCCTTCCTTCCCAGCAGCAGTTCCTCAACACAAACCATTTGTCTCTGGGAAGAAATTCAAGAGTGTTAACCCTGTGTGTGCTCCTGTGGGGTACACAGCACCTCCTGTGGGATCAGCCCCCAGTGGGGACTCATTCAGTGGACCAAGCTGCCTTGTGCTGTGGCCCTTGCAGTTAGCTGGAAGTGCAGCCCGCTGCTTTGCTCATGACCACACTGATGACAGGGTCAGTGCAACAAACTGAGGGTCCTCTGTGTCTGGAGAAAGTGGTACAACCCAGTAAACTACAGAACAAACCACAGAGTGCTCCATAAAACTTAAACAGTCTGAGCTGAGCGTTGTACATTGGGACCTTTAGAAAGAAACGCTGGCAACTAGGGAAGTGGCAGGAGAGTCACCAGGCTATTCCACACTGCTGTGCAGTTCTGGGGGCTACGGTGGGCCCGTGGGTCAGGCACTGGTCACCTGTGATTTAGAAATAAAGCCACAATGAACTGTTGCTGAATGAATTCCAGTGTTGCTGAGACAGTACATGTAAAAGGTTAAGGCAAGGACAGGATTTTATTTCTTCCTTCTTTCATCTGTGGGGAGGGTGTGAATTTCTCCTCAGTGGCATATAAATTCTATGATGTTAAATATGCATTTAAAAAATCTATTTCGTGTAACAAGAAAGGTTCAGAATTGGACTGAGAGGTAGGCAGGTACTAGAGGATCTGAGTGCGTGGCCACAGAGAGGGGGGGGCATTGCACAACCACCTAGGCTGGAATAAGATGGGAACACCCATGGGGACAGTAGACCAAGACTGACTGCATTGCCCGTGGATGGGCTCTTGTGCTTGGATAGAAGATGTTTCCATGAAGTCATTACTGAAGAATATCTTTCTAGTTTATGGCATAGGCTTTTGGCTTATGGCTTAGTCTTTTATACATCCTAGATTTTGTTCAGACAAAATGATATGATTTTTTCTCGTACTCTGACAGGACCAGTCCTCCTTCCTCCCCAACTCCTCTCTTGCTCATCCTTTTGTAGTTCAGGAGCTTTCAAAGCTCTTTGCCATGTGACCTTATTGGAAACTGGTGTTAGTATCAGTACAGTAAAACTTGCATGGCTTTCTGTGCCAGTCACAGGGCAGGAGTCATCCGTTTTAACTTGAGCCGATAGTATGGCCCTGGGACAAGATCTAGACTAAGCCATGAAGGATGCAGAAAAGACAGCTAGTGTGTGAGGCCAAGCCAGCTTGAAGAAAAGCAATTCAAAGTTTCAGGTCCCTGGCAGATGCGAGATCTCCACTGTTGTCCATCTGTACTTGTGGTCACAAACCAGGGGTGGTTAGACAGATGGGCACGTGCCCAACAGTAGAGAATGGCACAGGCATGCTGAACATCCCCACCTAGGTGGCAGAGGAAGCTCCTGTCTCTTTGTGCCTGCCCAGTTTTGCTCTCACTGATTCCAGTGACCTCAGCTGTTTCACTGTGCTGCAGAGGCTGGGTAGGTGGCTGGGATTCACTCTGCAGAGCGGCAAATTCTACCTCTAAAAGTGGTTTGTCTTCAGCAGCAAGGTGCTCTAGTCTTCATTTTCTTCAAAGGTCCCACACAAATGACATCAAATCCTGAGAGACTGTTCCTTTTCTGCTTTTGCAACCCTTCCTTCACCAGCTACTGCCATTGTCCTGGTGTCCTCCTTCTGTGAGGATGAGGAAAGCCCCAGAAAGGGATTTTTATTCTCATCTGCAGGATGGCAAAGCTTTCTGTGGAGTCTGAATCCAGGGGAATGCTGTGAAGAGTACTGGGTGCTATGGTCCTCATCTTCTGGATTGCTCTTTCCTTTCTGTGATAAGGCAGTGTCCTGCTGTACCCTTTGGTCACTACTAGGGCAGTATATGAAGTATCCATTATCATCCAGAGCTCTCCAGTCCATATCCTCTTACAGCTCTTCTGCACTGTCATTCAGCACTGACCTGACCCCATCTATTGATGTGGAGCAGCTGAAGCTCTTAGCAAACTGGAGAGAAACGACTACCCCTTTAGTAGTCCTCTTCTGCAGGAACCCTGCAGGACTTCTACTTCCCCTGCCCTCTTCTGCAGGAACCCAGGGAAGATGAATAAGTGTTAGCTCAGAGGAGAAGTACCTTGATAGTTGTGCACTTCTCTGGAAAGCAACCACACTGCCCTGTGCCAACGTCTTGTTATGTGCTGGCTTCATTTTTCTGACAGCATGAAAGATGGTTAGTTTTGTTCCTAATGCTGTTATCATTTATCATCCTCTTGTAAAGCCAGAACCTGCTGCTCACCCATCCTCCCTCTGTGCTAGGTTTTCTGCTCACCTTCCACTCCTGCCCTGGTAGGGAAACAGCCTGTATGCCAGAAATAAACTGTCTTTCCACTGGGTAATAGAAAAGACACAGGCTCCTTTCTGCTCCCTGAAGTGACTGCTGTGGCCAGTGGTGGCTGGGTTTCAGCTCCTGGGCTTTAGAGGACCATCTCCAGTCACAGTGCAGAGCTGATAGTAAGTGTACCTGATAGCTGATCTTTATCCCATAGAGATGGTAGCTGCTCCTGAATCTGTGGAACTCTTATGCAGCTGGGTCTGAGGAAGGACATAAGCATTTGAATGCTAGAGATGAAGAAGGGGATGCAGTGTGCAAAAATCCCTACCCTTCAGTTTAGTGTAAGCCCCTCCAAGCTGCTTGGGCTACAGCATGCCTGTGTCAGAGCTGTGGAGTGTGGGGCTAGAACATAACTGAAAGAGCATCCTGCCATCTCCTGTCCTCGCCTCCATGTCCCAAAATAATCCACAGCAGCCCCCTACCTGCAGATTAGTGCTCCATCGGTTTCTGTGGGCAAGCTGAACTAACGCAGAGGCCAGCAAAATGAACTGTGGGACTTGCAGGTGACAGGTTGAAGAAAGGAGACAGCATTCACCCCTTCCTTCCCATTCTGGCAATGATTTCATATAACAACAACCTGAAGCTTGCAAAAATGTGGTTTGGAGCTGGAAGTGTGCAGCACATGCCACTGTTTGTGGTGCAGACATGAACTATGCAAAGGATTTGTTCTCCCTTCCCTGTCTCAGTCTTGGTTCAGCAGTAATGAGGACTCTCATCTCTAGAAGCCTACAAGCACTGTACTATGTTTGTAAGTATTGTGTACCCCCTGTATGGACTCCTAAGCCCCCCTTGGAGAGCCAGGCTGCCATGCTAAGACTGCTTGCAAAAGGACCAGCTCTGTGAGGCTTTTAATGACACCGTCTCCTTTCATGGGAGGACTGAGTCTGGTGTCCTCCTCGTAGCTTAGAAGTGCATGCATTACAAATCTGCTGCTGGGCTGGTGGCACCATCTCTGATCTCCAGCTTCCCTTGGATCAGGTTGGCTCTGGATTATGAGGGGTCTTCTAGAAGAGCAAAAGTTTTACTTCACTGGCTGGCACATCTAGACAGAAGTGCTCATACAAACTGTACCTCTGCATTGCTTACCTGCTGGAGCTGCAGTGCTGAGAAATGTTGCATTAAATCAACACCCTAACACAGCACTAGCTTTGCTCTTGCTAGGCTCAGAAGGATTTTGAGAGGTACTGAACTCCAGGCAGAAGCCTGTTTTGGTACGGAATCTTCCCGGCAGCGGAATGATCTCAGTCCATGGGCAGGCCATCATCCTTTTCCTGGGCATCTGTCGGAGCTGCCAGCATTAGGTTCTTGCTGTCCTTATTTATAGAGCAATGTAAATGTCCTGAGCACTTCACAGATACATAAAAGAGAAGATTCCCACTCTGAAAGGAAGATAGAGCTTAGATAGAGATCACCAGTGCCTGAAAACCATTCCCGTGCAGTCACAGGTAGCCCAGTGCTGGGATTCATGCTGTCACAACAGCAGGCACTGGCTGTGGCATTGCAGGGCTGTCACCGTCAGCCTCGCAGAGCTGGCACAAGAACTGTGGTGTTTTTTCCTCGGTGACTGTCAGGGACTGAGGGTAACACATCTCTTTTTTCCTTCATGACATGCTAAATGAATCCTTACATGTTTCTCTCTTCATCTCTAGTTGCCACTGCCAGCTCACGGATCCCTAGGCTTGATGCAGACCCTTGTCTGAGGTACATCTAAGCTTAACAGCAGCAGAGATGCTTTTTGGTTTTTTACCTTTCTTTTATGGATCCGTGTTCCCTTGTGAACGGAGTTACAGCCTGCAAATCAGCAATATATCCTGTCCAAGTCAGTCATGTTGTCTCTGCTGACCTTCCTCCAGAGGTGTGCTGGTGATGGTGGAAGAGGGCTGCAAGGTTTTGCTTTTTTGTGTGTCTGTGGTAATGGGCAGTGACTGCTAGAGAGAAAGACACCCTTGTTCTTCCCCCTCTGACTTTGTGCCCTGCTTGGGACTAAGTACTTCTGCTGCCTTTTATTAATCTTCTCCTGGGACAGCACTATCAGTGGCCCATCAGCATTCAGCATGCCCTCAGTCACCAGCTTTAGCTGAGGGCATTGAGGAGTGACTTGCAGGGGAAGCTCTCCTCCACAGGCAGTATTTGCATACAGTGATTGATGCCGATACCTCCCCTAAACACAGCCACATTTTGCATTTTAAACAAAGCAGTTGCTGTAGAGCTGCTCCCTGTCACTCAGGGGGTTTCCCGATGCCAGCACAGGACACCCCTTCCCTTTCTTAAAGTGGGCCTCTCTAAGGGGGCTCTCAAGTGGGGTGAGGAGAAGGCCACTGACTCCACCTTGTATTTAAGGGGAAGGGACAAAAGCCTGCTGTGTGTCTTGGCTTATGAACTTCATGGCTTAGGAACTTGTGGACAGCTGTGGGCTGTGCAGGCAATGTCACACAGGCAGTGGGCTTTCCACCAAGGTCACCAACATCTCTCTGTCTTGGAAACACATGAGCTGGCTGGCACCAGCACTGGATGTGTGTGTGTATTATCCACACGTGTTATGCACACGTATAACATCTATGTGTGTCATATGAATGCATTGTCTGTCTATACACACATGTCTATAAAAACATCTGCAAACTGTCTGACCAAGCAAGAGGTACCACACTTTTGTCCAGTTTCTACTGGGGATCTTGTTGGCAGGACATGTCCAAGGGAAGGTCCGGATTGGAGGTGGTGTCCTGAGCCAGGTCTTTGAAGAGAAGACTGCAAGGGAGGAAGTGGGTGAGTTTAACTTCTGTCTGAAGGAAGGGCAGAAGGAACAAAATTAGATCTGTGGTGATACTGCTGGTATTGCATCTTGCTTTGAAAGGCAGGAGTTGTTCTGGCTTCTTTTATTGTATCCGAAGTGTTTCCTTTCTTTCAAAACAAAGGAAATGTGCCCAGAAGGTGACCCTCTTTGAGCAGCAGCAGGGACTTAGCTGTAATTGAGGCTGGAGGTTTCCTTGGAGCAAGCACTCGGTTCTCCCCTTTGTCTGTGGAGTGCAGGGTTCACTGTGGAGCCTAAATAAAAAAATACATTAAAATAAATCAGATAACACTGTTCAGAGGGCCCAGAAAGAAGATCTCCTCGAGGCTGCCAGTGCTCTGGGCATTCCAGGTGCTTGGAGCTCACTGCACTCTGAGGGCTTAACACTTCCAACAAACTTTACATGTCTGTTGGCATGCTGCTCCAGTGAGAGCAAGAAAAGTTTTGCTTAGAATTAGTAGGAAATACCTGGTGTCACCCACTCCTGTAATTACTTTCTCATCTTTGTGCCTGTGTCAGAGCAGTCGCCATGTCCTGCTGGTTGTCCATTCCATGTCTCAAAACTTTGTGGCTTTGCAAAGCCAGGCTGAGGGGATCTGGCTCCGCAGGTGTGGGAGCTCCGTGGAGAAGGTGGTCCTTTCATCCCCTGACACACCATGTTGATTTGCAAATGTGATAAGCTCAGCTTTGCAAAAATAACATATTGCCCATGTCTTGTTCTATGTAATATTGCATTCACATGGTCCAGGTGCCCAGTGATGTGGCTCTGCAGGCTTCTTTGTCACTTGACTGGCAGCTGGCTCCCAGAAGTAACGATAGCTGTTCAGTGCCATGGTACACCAACCCTCTGGGGGTTAGTGAGGCATCAGCAGAACAGGGACTCAGAGGCAAGAACAGAGCTGCTCCAGTTGCCAGCCCATAAAGCTTCATCAATCCCAATACCCATTTGGACTTGGGTCCGAAGTGAAAAGAAAGCATTGCAGTGGCTCTGCAAAGAGTGTTCTATTTTTCCATAATTTCGACCTTAGGAGTTTGAAAATGAATTGCATTGCCATCATGTGGATGCATGGAAGCTAATGTCCACTCAGAAAAATTCTGGGACCTTAGTTTCTTAGAAAGGAAAACAAATTCCTGATAGCTATGCAAGTTGTTAAGTCATAATGCTTAACAAAATATGGAGTGAAGTTATAATCACAGTTTAACTGTGGTAGCTGAGTAAACACTGAAGTTAGTTTGATCAAAGTGATATGGGTAATTAGCATGAATTATAGTTTAATGTGTTCATTAATGTCACTACGTAGTTACATTTGGTGCTTACAGAACTAGATGTTAGAAACATTAAGTACTTAGTAAATGAATATTCAAAACAGATAAAGGAGACCAGGATCAGCATCAATTCTTTGATGCCTTCTCCAGGGTGGTGTTACCAGGAGAGGTATTAGGAAAAATCCAATCTGCTCTGTTTGAACAATAGGAGCTGTTAAAACTGGTAACTTCCTCAGTTTATACTCAAGTAAATGTGATTCTGTAGTAATTACTGTACCAGAAGCAAAGCTGCCAAAGCAATGAGTGTTAATTGGACTCGACGTAATCTTAATCTAAATCAATAATGACTAGGCAGGGGAGGGTAGGTCTGCAAATACTCGTGGCACGATGATCTAAACGGGAGAAGCGAAGCTGGCTGCGATGGTGATGTCTGTGCACCTTTAGGGCATGTCAGCTCCAGGGTGGGTGCCTCTGCACCCCCAGCACGGGTCTTTGCAGGGCACCTACCAGAGCTTTCCCACTGAGATCCCCCTGCCTTTACCCTCTGAGGTGTTCCCACAAGTAGGAATCTAGACACATTGGAAGAAACCTGTGCTGGTTTTTGTCTTTTGCTTCAAGATCGCCTGCTCCCAGTTCCTTGCTCCCAGTGGAGCTTTCTCTGTATTTATCACCTCTTCTGCTTCTGGCCTGCCCCATCCTGGCTGTGTCCTCAATAGCCTGCTTATACCCTGGCGAGCATCTTTCTTAGGTCACTGCTCCCTCCCTACTACTTGTTCAGAAACAGGAGTTGTGCTGCAATATAAAAGAAACCCCCAAATCAGTGGGGAGGGCGGGTGGATGGGGGTGCTCATTGCCAGGGAAAGCTCCAGGCACAGACCCAAGACAGCTGCTGAGTCATTCTTGGTGTATCTTGTCAAGGAAACTGAAGAGATCATCGAGCCTTTTGTTCCATTCTAAGGGTCCACCTGGACCAGGCATCGTGTAAGGGTTCATGGAGAAAACTCGGAAGTGTTCCTGCAGGCTGTTGCATGCTCTTCACGTGGCAAAGCCCATTGTGCAGTGCTTTAAGGAGACAGGCTCCTAGAATACAGAATTCTCATCTGTTAAGACTGGAACCAGGGAGGGACCAATGCTGGATCACTAGGATGTCAGGTATGATTTCTGCCATTGCTGGTTTCCCACCACAGCAAGACAGTTATTACATTAGTAAATACAAATATTTTGCTTGTGCAGTTTTTCTCAGAACAGAATTAGGTGGAAGGGGGGGGATGAAAAGCCATTTTTTCTGTAGGACGTAGACAAATATGCAGAAAGTAATGAGGAATGATCTAAGCCAGAGACTTCAGAAAAATCAACAACACTTTTAAGGTACTGAGGAGCAGCAGTTAGAGGGCAAGGAGACCAGAGCAAAACTAAATAAATGCTTTGTGCCAGTCCTTTCTTGTGCTTCTAATTTTACTTGATAATTCAACCAATTTACCTGATTCAAAGTAAAGCTCAGCGGCCTGTGACTGCTCAGATCACCCCATAAGCCTTCTTTAGAAGAACTTACATCACTTGCTGCCCTTCATTACTCCAACAGAACAGCTGATTTTAGGGAGAGTGTTCATGCTTTCAGCAGCCTAGCCACTTCCATCCCAAAGTCCTACAGATCTCTTGGAGGTACGGACACTGTGCTGGTGATTTGTTGTTCTTTAACAGTTTGCTCCAGCATCTGCTCTGCAGGTGTCTCATCTTCTTTACTTAAAAGGGGTAATTCTAGGAGAGATCTCTCAAGCAGGTCTCTCTCTGATGCAGGCTGGCACAGAGCAGCACTATCTTTTGAAGCACTTACTCATCCGAGTGCTTGCCTCTAAGGGCTGCTTCTCCACCAGAGCCTGTTGTTGTGTGCTGCCGTGGCATTTCCAGCCAGCCCTTCTCCACAGAGTTCTGGGAACACACATACCTGGGAGTACATCCTGGCTCGGGTGAAGTATCACCAGCAGCTGCTGGCCCGAGTGGTTGGGAGGGGGCACAGCTGGGATAACAGCTGGACCAGCCAGCGGGGTAAACCACAGCAGAGTAGGGGCACGTGTGGCTTACACAAGGGTTGCACGGGTCGAGCTGTGTTTCAACGGTAGCGAGAGTTACTGCTGCTGTGCCTTTGGCTGGGGAGCAGTCCCAGAACTTCATTACTCTGACTCTAATGCCCTTTATTCTCTCTGGTTTGGATTCTTTGCTTCTGGCTGTCAAACCCCAGATTTGGGGCAAAAGGTTGAATTCTACTTCTCAGATAGAGGTGAAAATTGCCAGAGAAGAGATAATATGGGGAAGGTATGGGGAAATCTCTTCTGATAGGAAAAATATCTTTCGTCTTTTCTGCTGGCTTTGAAGAGTGTTAGGTTCTCCCTGCCTTGTTCAGACAGACTCTTCACTATCACCATCCGAGTGGTTAGTACAGAATATGCAGTAAACCCACAATAGCTCTCTGTCACCCCTCCTGTATGTTGGAGTCTAATTAAGCTTCATTAATGTCTCCAAGAAGCCTTGAGCTTCACTGATACTGAAACTCTGAGTGACACATTCTCCCTTTCCTTAGGTATCTGCCCTGCCCTGCCCTTCCCCTGCTTGCAAACCAGAGAAATGAGCCACGGTTCACTGGGTGAAGAGAAGGAGCAGAGCACTCGTATTGAGGGCTAGGGTGAGGAACAAGGTGCCAGTGTTTCCCCTTGTTAATGATTGCTCCCCTCCTTTGCCAGCAGCATGTTGGCCTCCTGTGTGTGTGCTGCACTCCAACAGATGCAAGGGTTGTTGGTGAAGGTAGAGCAAAAATCTCTGCATCAATGTCATAGTTTCTTGCTAGGCTGATGAAATAGGAGGTGAAGGTAGTTATGCCAACTAGCCAAGGAACAAGCTGTATCCTGGCTTTCTCTTTGTCATGCTTCTCTCATCCCTTTCTCCTTGAAAGCTCAAAATACATCTAAGCATAAAGGCAGGAACCTTCCTACTCATAAGAAATGATCCAGCAGAAATAAGTGGTACCCATGGACTAGCAGGGAAAGAATACAATGCCCATGTCTTCCCCCTCCAATTAAGAAGTGGAGGCTGGGGACTGTGAAGAGAGAGCAGTAACAGAAGAGACATTATTATTTTTAACCTGCTTAGCAGCAGTAACTGTGAAGCAGAACAGTAACTGCAAAGGGTGTTCGACTCAGACAAGTCTGAAGCACAGAGATGCTGCTTCATGTTTTGGAGGTACCACATGTTCCTGACTTGCTGGGTAGCTACCCGAGGAGTGCTCACGGAAGAGGTTATTACCTCATTCCTCTGTCATGGCTGGGGAATCACCAGGACACTCAAGTGAAGGACCTGTACCCAACTCTGCTCACCCTGTGCAGCATTGTCCCAGTGTGTATCAGCCCCTCACCAGGGTAACCTGGCCCCAGTGACAGAACAGGGTCATCGTGCAGGTGACAGCCCTCCCGTGGTGTTATTGGGTGGCACTGCATTCCTTGCAGGGCTGGAAAGCCAGGACATCCCAGCAGAGCCTCGGCAGTGGAAACAATAAATTGTTAACAGTGGTCACCCTGCTTCCAAGTGGACAGTACCCAGAACGGGGAGGTGGCTGCCAGTGGGGAGGGGTGCTGGTTGTGTTTTTAAGGAGCTGGAACATTCCACTCCACACTGGGTTTGGAGCAGCTCAGTGTGGTCGGCTGCCACAGGGGGCTGCATATTCACTGGTTACCTCCCCACCTATGTGGGCAGTGTGCAGAGACAGGACAGAGGCAGGAGAAGGAGAGTATCACAGCAGGGAAGAAAGAAAAATCTATCAGAGATTAGCAGGGGAAACAGGCTGGATCATAGCCGGTGCCTCACCACGAGGAATCAACAGTTGTGGCTGAAAGAAGAAATGTGCAGAAGCAGCAATAGCAATTTAGGGTCTTCTGTGGCTAGAAATAGTGAGCCTGAGCTGGAAGTGCTAAAGGCAGTGGAAGAGCTGGGGACTGCAGCTGATGCCTGTGCTGATGCTGTTCCTATGAGCATCACTCCCTTAGGACACTGATGAATTTTTATGATGTGATGACAAAAACAATGGGGGAAATGATAAAAACCAAGGTGAAAATAAGTGATTACCCCAGGCTTGGTTACAAGGGTTCATTAGACTGAAAAAACACCTGATGGAATTGTACTTCTCAAGACTGACCCAGAGGATCATTGATTTGTAGCAGCATTAACCACTAACGAAAAATATAAACTAGAGTTTGTTAATGTGTTGGAGTTTAACAATGTAAATGGCAACAGAAGATTACTTGCAGCATTGACTGTTTTTCAGTGTTGTGATGGGAAAGAATTTACAGTGCTGGAAATGTAATTATTGAAGGTGATTATAATTTTGGCTTCAGTTAAATTGTTTTCCTTCCAAATATAACACTCTTCACTCCAGCGAGATTATTCATAACTTATGTATTGCACTTGACTTAATTGGCACATGGTGTAAATTAACCCCACTCAAACCCATGATTTATGTGCTTTGTTCTAACCCAGCTATTAAATGAAGCCTTGTTTTGTGTTGATTCTTGCCAATTTGGGCAAAGTGATTTCAGTTTGTTCTGTCCTGGTGTCTCCTTATCTGATCACTTCCCTGCCTTTTATTATTCAACAATTGCAGTTACATCAGGAATGTGTGATAAAGCTTACTGAAAATGTAACGTCAGTTTCTTGAAATCAGAGAACAAAATGTGTAATAATTTCATTCCCAAGAACAATGCACCTGATTCTGAGACTTCTATAAAGTAGTCAATGTGCTGATTTTTAAGCATTTAGAAAAGCAAGAGCTGCATTTTTGAATTAAGCAAGCTGGGATTTCTAAACAGAAACCAGCTTCTTATTGTGCAATAGGAAGAAAAATAGGAAAAAAAAAGGAATCCCTTATTGAATACATCAAGGAATGCAGTTAAATCTTCTGTCTTTAAAACACTCTTCTGTGTTATAATAGCAGGATTATGTCAGAGAAAGGCCAAGGTGCCTTTTCCACTTCCTCTGTTTCAGATGGCTGAAAAAGAGCAAAAAGATCTGTTGGGGAAAGGGCTGCATCCATGTGAATGAAGAAGGAGTCCAGTCTGTTGCTGTTCTTGTTAGGAAAATCTGGTTTCTATAGGCAGATCTGGTTTCTATAGGCAGATCTGGTTTCTATAGGCAGATCTGGTTTCAACAGGCTGATCTGGTTTCTATAGGCAGATCTGGTTTCTATAGGCTGATCTGGTTTCAACAGGCTGAGCTGGTTTCAGTAGGCTGATCTGGTTTCTATGGGCTGATCTGGTTTCAACAGGCTGATCTGGTTTCAATAGGCAGATCTGGTTTCTATAGGCTGATCTGGTTTCTATAGGCTGATCTGGTTCCTAAGCTGTTTTGAAGGTAAATGTGAATCCAGAAGTGCTGGGGATGAAGGCGTAATGAGAGATGCAATGGCTGTGTGTGTTTGTGTATAGAAAGCAAAGGAAAGTGAGGGCTGTATCTGTCTTTGTATCTCAGGTGGGGACTAAGTTTTGTACTTGTCTCTAAAGCATCAAGATGCAGTGATGGAAGGCAGGCATTTGCCTTCCTCATCATCACATTTTTCTAACTTAACCAGTGAGGGGCAAGGCTGCAGTCCTGCTTCCTCCTGAGAAGAAATGACTGTGGGTGAAATAGAGAGACCTGAAGATTATGAATGGTAGGGAACAGCGAGCAGGGGACTGTTTGTTTTGTTTACAAGCTGTAGGAGCATGAAATAAGACGAGCTGTGATGGCCTGTTCGGAACAGGCAAAGGAGATCCTGCTTGGAGCAGTGATCCATGGANGTAGGAGCATGAAATAAGACGAGCTGTGATGGCCTGTTCGGAACAGGCAAAGGAGATCCTGCTTGGAGCAGTGATCCATGGAACCCATTGCTGCAGGGTGCTGTGCGGGGCTGAATTCTTCTTGTGGTTGAAAACAGGACTGGAGAAATTAATGAAAGCAAAATCATTAGGGAATATTACATGCAAAGACCTCATCTCTAGCTCAGGTAATCCCTGGGAGACACAGTTACACCTCCTTGTCCTGTGTCTGTTCTCTGGTCAGCCGTGGCTAGCCACTTCAGCAGAGAGGGGGCACCGGCCTCGGTGGATCCGTGGGCTGAACCGGCACCGCTGTCCCGCACGCGCTGTGCACGCTGCCGGGGGGTGGTCACAGTCTGCATGTGACTGATGGGATTTACAAAGAGCTTGGAGAAGTCTTCAGCAGAGCTGTGATGTGTCAGTGGTAGCTGCTGGCTGTCTTCTGGTTTTCTTACAAAAGATGCTTTGAAGCTTGGGACAGTTCTGACCTTCCCCGTGACTTCACTCCTACTTAGAATTATTTGGATGCTGCTACTCCTAGAACTGAAGCTTTTCTAGCCTCACCCAAGCCTGTGGAAGGAAGCAGCCAAAGCTCAGCAGCATGATGGACCTCTCAGTGCTGATGAGCACGGATGGGAAGGGACTCGCTGACTGCAGCTCTTTGCAGCAGGGCTGTTGCTTTCGGCTGGCAGCAGTGCCCTGGATCAGGGCTCTTGTGCTTTGCTGAACCATCCTTGTGTTGTCTCAGCTCTCTTGCTTTAGTCACCTATCAGCCTCTGCCTCTCCCAGCCTCTCCTGCTCTAGTCCTCCTGCTGCCCAGGCACGGGTGCTCGGGGTTTGCCACGGTGCCAGTCCAGACTGGTTGAACTGGGAATGACTTTCTCTGCAAAGAAAGCCGGGCACACGGCACAACCTCTCCAGCTTTCTGGTACTGGAAAGTTGAACACTGAAGTTTTTTGTACCTCACTAATGTTTACTTGTATTCCCTGCATGATACCTTAGCCTGAAAGAGAAGAATCTTGTTTGTGTTCATTTTATTTCATCAGATAAAGTATATTTTTTCTAGTATTGCCTGTTAAGCTTTTCTGCAAGAGGAAATGTCAAGTTACCCCAGTCTCTCCTAATGCTCTGGGTATTTACTGTCAAAGACAACACTCTTTTTTTTTTGTTAAATTCAGTGTGAGTGAACATTAGTAAGGGAAGTAAGGGAAGCCTCCAAAAACCGAGACAAAGCATTTCTAGCCCACGGCCTTTCCTGCTGGCCACTGCTAACTCAGCCACCTCCTCCCGAGGGCAGGCTGTGTGCCACGGGTTGCCTGGCTTGGAAGCACCATCCCAGTGAGTGCATTGCCTGGAGAAGGACCTCAGCAGCACTGGCTAAGGGAGGCGTGTGGAGGTGGCAGTGCTTGCACAGGGTGTGATGCTCTCTGTGCTCAAGAGCCAGAGGCGAATAAAAATCTGGGCATCCTTGTTTCTCTTGTGTGTGCCCCAGTTACCATAGCCCATGCCCTTGTGCTTTCCCCAGAAGGAGTGAAGGTGCCTCCTGCACTGCCCAGCTGCCAGGCCAATGCAAATGCCATGACTGCAGCACTTGCACCCGTTCTAGAGCACCGGGCAGATGCTGTAATGCTTGCAATGCTCATGATATCACTGCTGGGCTTAAGCCAGTGGTCTATTTTATGATTAGAGACTGTGTTTTTCACTGGAACAACTTCAAGGCTTTCTCATTGCTAGCTCGTGTTTATTCCTCCCATCAGTGAAGTGCAGAACGTGGGGAGAAAATGGGTGAGTGGGAGAAACAGATCAGCCCATGGCAGAGACTGACAACAGCTCCTGTCTGACAGGAGCTCAGCAAAGCTCACCTCAGAAAAACTCAGAAGCTTGCTAAGAGCTTTTATTTTGTCCTGGATATGGGAAAACACCAAATGAGCATTTCCAAGGGAGAGGGCTGGGGCTCTCCTGCCCTTCTGCAGCAGGCACAACCCACACCTTCCCCCAGCCCAGCCTCTCCCGTGGGCTACGTGCATCCCGAGGGACAGATGGAGCAGCTCCTGAACACAACAAACGTTAGTCTGTCTGGGTTAGTTTTTTACATTTCTGTGTTTTATTTCTTGTTTTGTTTGAAATGACCTGTACCACAAGAATACAATTTATTTAACAGGGTTTTTTTTTTCTTTTTTTTCTTTTTTTTTTAGGAGCAGATAATAGTTAAGTAGATACTGTTTATTTCACTGTCTATAACTCCCTGCATCATTCTCACAGCCTCTGTCTCTGGCTTCTCTGTATAACCCAGCCACAAGAACAACAGGGTGGCTTTTGGCCATATGATTGATTACAGCTTGTGGATACAAAGTGGAAGCTCTTTTTCTCAGCTCTGACTGGTAATCAAAGCTCAACAAGTTACATTCTAGGGTCTTTCTCAATGACTTTCCCCTCTAACAGCTGCTTACATATTTCTGGTGCAGCATGTTTTATTTTATATATTTGTAATTTAAAAAAAAAAAGATTACTTAGATTACAAAGAGAAAAATAATGCCTCCTTAGCATGAGCAATACTGCAGTGTTCTGGTTGTCGTGGGGTTGTTTAGCTTCACAGTTTTGCTGCAAGGTGTAGTGCCCATGTTTCCCCAGAAACCTAATCCTGTGTGGTATTTTACCTTTTCTTTTAATTGATCCCCATGAAATTTGTTTTGCATTACAGGCCAGACACTGCTGCTCCCAGAGAACGTGCCCAACACGGGAGGGCTGGTCACTTGGGAAGGACTGCCTTTTGTAGCAGCTGATGGGTAGGTGC
This sequence comes from Chloroceryle aenea, assembly GCA_013399075.1. Taxonomy (NCBI): domain Eukaryota; kingdom Metazoa; phylum Chordata; class Aves; order Coraciiformes; family Cerylidae; genus Chloroceryle; species Chloroceryle aenea. The sequence continues at coordinate 392,204 of VWZY01012237.1, read as the reverse complement.
TTTCTGGTATCTGCACATTCAGATCAGGGGCTGGAGCTGCTTTTACCATAGTTTCTGGACATGGACTGGATGCTTATTCACTGTAAGTGACCCACTTTGTTCACTGTAACTGACCCACTTACCTCTACTGCTTTGCTTTAAGTCGTAAACCCCCTCTGTGTCCCAAGGCTCGAGCTCCATCACCTCTTGCCCATACAGAAAGCAGCTGTGTGGCACTGAATGACTGACTGGTGTTTTACAATTGCATGGCATACAGCACGGCCCGAGAACCCATTTCCTAGCTGATGTCACAACTTCCACATCCCAGGCCTTTTTGTAAGAGACGGCGAGCATTCCAAGACCAGCATTCCAGTTGCTGAAGGCCCATTTCTGACTTCAGAGTGCACTGGGAGGACTACACGACGATGCTGCCCTTCTCTGCAAGTCCACTCACTGCATAGCTGGACGTGCTGGACAGGGTGGCAGTGTGACAGTACCAGTGACACACAGCAGGTCAGAATCACTGGGAAGCGATGCATGAGATTCCTGCCCTGAAGGTCCCAGGAGACCTGACCCGATTCCCAACTTAAGATGATACAAGCCTTTTAAGGGGTAAATCTAGAGAGATGTTTCTGTCCTAGTTCCTGAGGGCCAGTGTGCATTCCTTGCTTAAAGAGATTAATATATGCTAGCTACTGTCTGGTTCAGTTCCCATCCTATTTCAGAAGCAATGCAGACGTTTCCAGGCATAGTTTCTTCAAGCAATGGGAGATACCCAGATGGGCTCCAAGATTATGCAGCTGTAACAGAGAAAAAAGGTCCTGGGGAAAAAAAAAAGCATCTGGTATCTTTGTATATGGTTTTGCCAAGGCAGGAGCTGCTGCCACACCATAGTCCTACTCTAAACAACCAGGAGTCTCTGTGGGCTAAAGCTAACTCAGCAGCAACCTGTAGTCATGGTTTGTAGACAGCTTTCCCTCCGTGGTCTGGAAAGGAGGCCTGAGTCTAAATACAACAAAGCTGGAAGAAGTGTGGGTTGGTTTGGTTTTGTTTTTGTTTTTTCTTGATGAACTCTTTTCTAGGCAGGGCCCAACAGAGTAGGACTCTTAGCATCTTCTCAGTGCATTTTGGGACACCTACCTTTGCCCAGCAGATCAGGACATCAGCGTCCTGCGCTGTGTGGGACCTGGCAGGGAAGTAGCAGTGGTCAAGTGCACCAAACTTACAGGCTGTGGTGCATCCCAGCACATTTGTCAGAGCATGTATGACACAGCCAGGGAGAGCTGCACAAGCTGGCTGAGCAGGGGTGGTGTGCATTTGATCCCTCTAGGTCACGGATGGGTAAAGGGATCATGAGCACACCCCACAGCCTCTCATTTTTGTCCCAGCTGCCTCTGGGAGGGAGCCAGGGAGAGAAGCACTGTTCAAAGCACAGGGCCACTGTGTAATTGCTACCACCGTGAGCATGGAACAGTCCTAGCTCCCATGTGCCTCCAGCCCCCGAGGTCTCTGCTGGTTTACTAAAGTGCCTGGAGCGAGACTGAATTCCTCTAGCAAATGAGTACAAAATGAGTCAGAGCAGCGATGACTGCGCAGCGTGGGGTGAACTCGTAGGAGACGGAACTGGGCCAGCTCAAGTACCAGGAGTGGGCTGGCTACAAGGGCTGGGAGGTCAGCATCAGTTAGTACCCCAGACTCTGAGCAAGCCTGGTCATTGTACTGCAGCACTGACAGCCCTGCTGGGACACACTCTGCTCCAGCAGGAAACCAGCACCACGTGTCCCCCTCATCACCTCCCTCAGCCCGGGTTTCAAAGGCTTCCTGCTGGGGACAAGTTACTCTTCTGCCATACCACTTTCCTCCTGGGCTAGCTACAAAGAGGTGGAAGCTTCAGGGGCACAGAGGCAGCAGAGCTGGTGGGCTCTCAAATGTAGATCACAGGCTTTTTTTCACCTGCCCTGCCATGCCACTGAGCACAAAACGGACAATACATTCAGGTTTCATCAGCTCAGGTTGGCTCAAAACTAAGTGACCTAGAAAATAAAAACTCAGAGAATGACAACAGCCAGTCACCCACATTCCCCCCTGGCTGCTGGGAGTGCAGCAGTTGTGGCTTAGGCAGCAAATCTAAACTGGGGCTTGGAGAGAGCAGGAACCCGGTGACACGGGAGGAGTAAACATTTCTCCACTTCTCCCACCACCTCAAGGTCAGGTATTTGCCTTCCCCTCCCCTCTTACCAGGCCCAGGTATAATCTGTGCTAGCTCTTGCTGCTGTTGAGGATAATGGGATGAGGCAGGGGAAGACAGTAGTTGGGATATTGGGGGTTTCATGCCACCCTCTAATTTATTTCCCTAGGCTGCCACAAAAAAGCAATCTCTCAGGCTCAAGAGCTGCTGCCTCTGAAAGGCAGTGCCCTTGATTCCTAACTAGCATTTGGCAATAAGCCTAAGTCTCTGTGGAGGCAAATTGCTATCACTTTAATGCTGTCTAGGAAAGCCCTGGTTTGGGGTGTATTTATACTCGGGCAGTAACCATGCAGACAAAGCCTTGTGTTCGCTGCACAAGGAAGAGGTGGGGGAATGGCACTCAGCTGAGCTGAAGAGGCAGGCTCGACAGACTATGGGGTGAAAAGTGTGGAAGAACTGTAGTTAGCACCACATAGGACAGGATGCAGAGATGATCAAGTCAGCCCAGCACTGGAACATAACATCAGCCTCCTTTCTTCTTGCCATCTGGGAAAGGAGACTGGCATTCTCCTGGGGACATCCATCCTGCCTCTTCAGGGCCTGCGGGGATGGCAGAGGGGAGGGACTAGCCAGGTGTAACGACACACTGTACAAGGTCAGGAGTATCTTACACAGATAGGAGCATCTTTCCCGGTAAGAAGTGGGGCCTGTATGTACAAGTGTTATCTGTTGCTAGAGGAGCCTGGGAGGCAGCTGTTGCCATCAGGAGAGGTCCAGCAGCTGGAGCATCTGCTCTATGGTTCCAGCCAGAAAGGGGACAAACATGAAGGACCCCGGCTGCTTCCCTTTCTATCTGACCCCTCGGGACATCAGCAGATAAAGTTTATATTGACTCTAGTCTTCCTCTCTTCCTGCTTCCATCCCCACTCCCCCTCCAGCACTGTCGGAGGGAGCTGGGGACCAGGCAGCCTAGACAGCACTGAGAGCAGCACTGCTCAGAGGGGCTGAGGCTCCACGGCCGCCTCAACAAGTGCAAGAGCATATTCTGGTATTTCCCACAGAGAAAACAAACGAAAGAAAGAGAAACAGGTGACCCATTAAAAGAGTTTCGCCCCTCCTGTACACAAGATTCTGCAGTCACGCCGACAGACAGACATTAAATAATTCTTCCATAATAAATGATTGGAGATAAAAGCCGGCGGTGGCTGCTGCTGCTGTTTGGATTGCTCCATTGTCTGCATCTCGCATTCTAGTTTGTTCCCCGGCCACTGCTGGCTGGCTCTGGGGCTGTCAGACCTTTGCCTCTAGCATTTCTAGGAAGAGTTTATGCATGGGAACCTTGCCCTGCAGTTTGATGCTGTAGAAGTGCTGCACAGCTTTGGCGGCCGTCTGCCGCAGGAGGGGCAAGGTCAGGAGCAGCTTCCCTGCTCGCCGGGGCTCCTCGTTGCGCTGACTCAGCTCGTAGTCCTGCAGAGCCTCGTGGAGAAGGTCCTGGAGTTTCTGCACGGCATCCATGTCCTCTATGTGCATGGAGTCTGGGGGGGAGGGAGAAAAGACAGCAAAGAGGAGTCAGCCATCAGAAAGGAAATCCTTTATGATCCTGAAGATAAAGATGCTTTCTTGTTAATTGTTGTAAATTATTTTTATTTTGAGGTGTGGCGTTGTTGTTTTGTTGCTTAAAGGAAAAAAAAACAACCAAAACCTTCCCACCTTGCTTACAGGTACTGGTGCTGCTCTGTGAAGTTTGGCATCAGTCCCACAAGCTGGCCCCAGGGGTGCAGGGGCAGCAGGGTTGCCAGGGGTAGGTGACACAGTGTGCCCTGTGAGTCACCCATTTTCTAGCCACCCCAAGGCTGTGTGGGGTCAGCTGAGGGCCTTTCTGACTTGCACATTCACTTGCCCTCCATGCTCCTTATGGGGAGAGTCACCCTGCGAGGGGCAGCAGCTGCTGTGCTGCCACTTGGGAGCAATCTCATTAAGAATAATTAACACTGCTATAGTGCTTCATCTGTCTGAACGGCCTAATTGCCAGGCAGCTGCTCAGGGTGGCAGCAAGACAGAAAAACCCCAGCAGGTCACAGCCAGCGTGCCTAGGGCTGTTCCAGTCCCACCTTTGTGCACATGCCGTTTTCAGAGGCTGCTGGCAGCTCCCAGGAAGCTTCAGGAGAGGAAACCTGCACCTCCTGCAAGGCCTCTTCCCTTAGAGTTCTAGATGGAGCCAGGGGGAGTAGCAGGGTCTGCAAGGCTAGCACAGCAGCCTGGGGTATCTCTGAGGCAAAGGCAGTGCCCAGACCAGGGTCAGGCTGAGGAATTCCACCTCAGCAGAGGCTGCTAAACGCGTGGGTAAGTCATGGTGACAGGGCAGCACCGGAGAGGTCAGGCTAGAGAACTAACCAGGCACAGCATCACTGAAAGGTTTTTTTCCTCCTTTTCATCTTGCTGATATTTGGTCCTTTCTTACAAGCCCGACAGAGCTGGAGACACCATTGCCTTGCCTTCATTGTTCAGAGACTTGCACTGCTGCTGATAAAGATTCCTGCTGCAGAGCAGTGGATCCAGGAGCAGCAGAAAGGGGCACTACAGCAAGCACAAGTGTAGCTGCACCATCTGCCACTGCAGCAGTGCTCTGGCTCAGCCCAGACACAGAACACAAAGGTGAGGACAGTCAGGGGATGAAAGCTGGAGCACCAGTCTCCAGAAATACGTGTCCTTTCTATGGAGAGCACAACACAAGCTGGGGACTGTGAGTTTGGTAAGATCCATGTACAAGAAATGTTATTTATGATGCATGGTTTATAAAGTAAACCAACAGCTTGGGAAACACTGTATCTAGCAAGAAAGCTGTGTAGAAGGAATGCACTAATTAGGAGAACATTAGAGGGTTGCATTTCCATCACTCTTAATCAGGAAGAACTGTTCTCACCGTATTTCTGTATCCAAGGCAGGATCTGTATCAGGCAAAGAAGCTAAGAGAAGGGCTGGTAGGTCAGCACAGTGACCTGAGCTAGCCACAGAGGTCGAGTCTGAAAACCAGGGAGGGAGAAACATGTTGCCAAGTGAGTCTGGCAACTTCTCCCAGCCAGGCAGCGCTTCTGGAAAATTTCCATTCACCATCCAGAAGTGAGTGGGATCTGTTTCCTGCCAAGCTGCAGAGGTATCAAGAGCTAGAGCTTGGAGAGAAATGCCCTACAGCCTTTCTCCTCAGCGTTCTTCTGGCTAGGGGCACAGTGTGGGGCAGTAACCATGGCCTGTGGGTCTGCAGAGCCCAGCAGGTGCTGGAAGCACCAGGCAGTGAGCCACGTGTCAGGGAAAAGTGGGTGTTCTGGTACTGCTGTCAACAGACAGAAACCCTGACTGCTGTAAGGTGGTAAGACTTAACAACACTAAATAACCAGACATATACAGGGAGAGGAACTGAGGAAAGGAAGATCAAAGCCTGCCTCACCCTGCCCCCTCCCCGAGTCTTTGCTGAAAGAAGCTCAAAATTGGCAGCCGGCTGCAAAAAATAAAATAACATTGCAGGATTAATTTCCTTGCAATCCATCAGTGAGCTGGTGTCGATGGTATTGATAAACTGTTAATTACAAAATCAATAGCTATGAATTTTTACAGCTGTCAGAGCACTGAGGTGGACAGAGGCTGCCTGACCATGCCCCTGAGGGTCAGCTGGCCTCCAAGTCATGGTTCATGTCAGGAACCCTTCTCTGGCACTGCTGGCATGGGGTACAAGGCAGGTGTGAACATGGCCAAGGCCCACTGCCTCCTCACCTCACTCTCTTCTTGCAGCTTCTGGTGGGAACAGGAGGAGCATGGATCTCAAAGGATCCATCAGTACAGAACTTGCTACACAGCCCCTTGCAAGATCCAGCTCCAGACCTTGTTCACTCCATCTCAGCACTAAAATGCATTGGAAAAAAAAAAAGGAAATAAGGTTTGGCCTCTCCAGGCTGTCCTCAAATGAGCTTGAGCTGTATACTAACCTGGAGGGCTCCTCAATACCCAGGGAGATCAGTCTGCATTCCCAGGAGAGGACCTGCTCCTGCCTAAGAAGGGACTGCTGGCTCTGAAGGGCAGCAAGCCTACAGCACCCCTGCTCTGTCAAAAAGTGGGTGATCGTATTGTTGGGACTTGTCTGCTGCTCTGGCATTAAGAATTCATTTCTTAGCTCTCCGAGATTCCCCCCCTGAAGACAGAGTCCACCTGAATTACTTCTGCAAGTCCCAGCAGGTGTGTCCCAGCTCTGGCAAGGCTGGCCTGTTGTCGAGCTTCTCCTCAGTCAGGTGTGAGTGAGCTCCCACTTCTGGTGGTTTTAGTTCCCAGAAGCAAAGGGTGAGTGTGCACAGGGCTGAATGGCAGGGGGAGAGTCCCCAGAAGCTGGGCTGTGTGAGCAATTGCACCCAGGAGGGGTAAGGGAAAGCCAGGAACTCATCTACATGGGAGGCAAGGTAGAAAGCAGGTGTAGGCAGCACCGGTGCCAATCTTAAGTGCTCAGCTTTAAGCCCTGCCTCTCACTCAAGGGAGCTGGAGCCAGACCCAGTCTGTGTTCTTACTGGCTTAGGCAGCAGCTGTTTGTGTGCAGCACATACACACAGGCTCTGCAAGCCTACTCCATGGCAAAAGCACACCAAGAAAGAACATACTGAAAGGATGTCAGGGTTATACTAGAAAAATACACTTGCCCTGTTGTGGCTTCCTTACGTGTGTGTTGTGAGAGGCTTTAACTACATGAAAAATGAGATCTTGGGCTTTACTTTCTCATGTTTCAATATGAATAATAAAGCAGGGTTTTGTGTTTATGTTCCTACACGGCTGCACGAGGAAAACCAGTGTAGCCAGAATGGCTGTTCCCATCCAGATGAGCACATGATTTCACCCATGCCTCCTGATGCTGTATCTTGGATTCTTTACTCCACGGCACTGGGAGCAGAGCCCCCAAACAGCTGGTGAGTGTTGATTTTTCTGCTCTATCTTTGCTCAGCATTTCTTCATTCTTGATGCAGACTGTCCCATAAGCCTCACCCTGGGCTCAGTCCTGAAAGCACACAGTGAGCAGCATCAGCAGAGAGCAATTCTGTTGCACTGTGAGGAATCTGACAGCACCTTGCGTCCTGCAGTGTGTCTGGTCATAGATAAATGTCAGATAGATGTCCCAGGGTGGCATTTGTCCCGTCCCCCTGTCATCACCACTACCTGAGCCCTTCAGCCTTGCTGAGGAGCCCTCTCCCTCTCTAATCCTGTGACCTTCCCGGTAGACTGGAGGCAGGTTCTTAAACAAAAGTTGATTACATCTCCAAAAGCCACCCTCCCGCAGTCGAGAGAGGCCAGCCTTGGCCCTCTGCCCATCCTGGTTCAGTGGCAAAGTGAAGGCAGCAATTAGAGCTAAAAAAGCAATATATGAGAAATTGAAAAAGGGAACTAGATAGCAATTTATATGAATCAGAAGTTATGAAGTGTAGAAAATCAATAAGGGAAGTGGAGGACATGGGAGGAAAACCCATGTCTGGAAGACCTAAGGACAATAAAGATATTTTATAAATATTTGAGAAAGAGAGGAAAGATGACCAATTGTAGGGAGCCTCTCTTCACCTGGAGATGGTTAAACTACTAACAGCAGTGCAGAGGAGACAGAAGTGCTCAGCATTTCTGCCCTGTTAAGACAAAAAGAAACATTTTGTACCGATGTGGCATGAAGGTGATAAAGGCTTCTTAGCCTGTTGTTTGTTCAGATGTCAGTTAGACACGTTAGGCACAGACTGCACAGAAAGCATCAGAGATGGGTAACTTGACTTGGAGAGTTCTGCAATTGCTGGCTGATGCCCATTTGGGGCAGATTAATGATGTACAAGTTTTGGAGAAATTCACAATGCCTGGGAGAGATCTGGTGATGCCCATATCTTATCTGATAACTTCCATGTCAGCCTGAAGTGAACCAGGGCAGAATAAAGAGGAAAAAAACCAACTTAGCTTCAGTGACAACTTGTAAGATGCTATTTAAAGCAGGTAGGTGTTGCACTTAACGACGTGGTTTAGCAGTGGACGTAGCAGTGCTGGGGTGATGGCTGCTCTCCATTCTAAAGGGCTTTTCTCACCCTAAATGATCCTGTGATTCTCCTGCAGGCCAACAGGATGCTTTGGAATAGAGGTCTTGTCAAACAAACCTGATTTAATTACAAGTTTAGCTGATAAAGTTAGCTGCATAGATATAATAGACTTAGGCTTTTATAAGGCACTTGGCTTGGCACCGCAGGACATTCTCATTAAAAAATTAGCACCATGCAATATCAATAAAGCACACTTCCAATTGATTAGTAACTGGCTAGATGTCAGATCTCCAAGCAGCGATCAGTGGTGAATCATCCCTGAAGAAGGAGTTTTCTAGTGGAAATCCACAGGGATCAGTACAAAACCTACTCAACATTTTTATCAATGAGCTGTAAGTAATTTATTAATTTCTTTCTTATTTTTTTTCCTTTTAAATTGCTGCTGCCAAGAAGTACGGATGGCAAAGAGGAACAGAATGGTGTGAACTGGTAAGGACAGGGCATCCTCACAGCATTCTGGACCACTCGCTTGCACCTGAAGTAATGCACCTACAGCCAGCTGTGGAACAAGAACTTTAGCTCGTCAAGCTGTCAGGTGTCTAAAGACCTGGGGTTATAGGACACAGCTCAACAAAGACCAGCCTTTTGAGGCTGAACTCAGGCACAGTGACATTTTTTCTTTTAAAATGAGAGAACAATTAATTATTAGAGTCAGCTACCATGAAAGATGTAGATTCTCCCTCTTTTAATCCCTTCAACTTCACACAGAGCATCTCTCTGGAAGGTGGCTTTAGCCAAACACAGATCTAGGACTCACTGCTGGGCTTCAAGGGTGAATTGTGTGACCTGCATGATGCAGTCTGGCAAGGAGATCTGATGGGAGACAGTGAGACTCGAGGGATGTAGAGGGAGCTCTCAGCATGCAGCAGTGCTGGCAGCTTCCCTTTCAGAAGGAACTCCTGAGCAAATACGTGCAACAGGAGTGTAACACACAGCCCCTTCTGTGTCTCCCACAGCCTGCTGGACCGAGGGCTGCAGCCCTCCCCAGATTAGATGGAAGGCACTGGGGCGAGGGCCCCGACCTTTCTCATCCCTTCAGGAGAAGAAAGAGAAGATGTAACATCAGGCTTCTACCAGCATGTCTTACCCTCTACCATCCAGACCCACACTGTCTCCCAGCTAAAGGGGGATTCAGTGTCTGGGTCACTAGACATTTCCAGGACAGAAGGATAGTGGCCAGGCAGCCCCAACCCCACAGTTTTTGTGGGATTAGAAACTGTGACCACAGCCGCCGTGTTTGGTGTAACCAGCCAGCACTGCTGAGGGGGGTGTAGGTGCAGCCCACACCCCCTCTTCTGAACTGAGGATGCTGGTGTCAGCTTGCAGTGGAGAAGGGCTCCACAGCCTTTCTTTTATTGCCAGAAACCAGCAGCCAACCCAGCCCAGTCTGGTTCCAGTTCCTAACACAGGGCCTGAGCACAGCTGGGGCTCTAGCAGCAGTAGGCCTCACTTCTCCCTGTTCTCCAGCTGAGGTCTTACTCTGTGGACAGAGGAGCTTTGGGGATGTCGCATGACACAGGCACAACAGCCTTGGGCAGGAGGCTCAAGTTCCCTCCCAGGCCAGGTAATCGCGTGGGCCGTGGCTCCCGGATTGTGAGGCTGGATGGGCAAGGGCTGTACCTGAGTTGGCAAGGGCCAGAGCTTTGAGCGTGACAAATTCCTCCTTTTCCACCTTGAGCTTCTTGTAGCGGCGCACCAGCTGCAGGATGGCCAGGTAGAGCTCCAGCAGCCCTGTCAGACGAGAGTGCTCTTCATCCATGATGTAGTCCTCAGCGTAGACAAGCTTGTCCTCGTAGGGCAGGGAGCGGTACACAATGCCCAGGATGAGGATTTCCATCCAGGCACTCTGCAGAAGGCTCATCTGGTCCCCCAGGGAAAGGTTGGAGAACCCTGATGGCAAAAGACAGGGTCAAACGGGTGTGCAGCAAAGCCTTTAGGAGCCTGTGGTCCTTAGTTTCCCTGGGGTTCACCCCAAGCACTGTCCCCCATTTGCCTGCTGTTTTCAAGGGAAAAAAAAACAAACCAAACCAAAAAAAACCCCAGAACCCTACAACAACCAAAAAAATAAAACAAAAAAAAAACCAAACTAAACCAACCAACCAAACCTCCCCCAAAACAACAACCGAAAAAACCCAAACCAACAAACCAAACCAAAAATACTACTAAATAATACTAAAGTGACCCTATCTCTGTGGCAACTGGCACATGTGAATCTGTGAACCTTACCCTTCTCTTTGCTCCCATGCACCCACAGCCTCAGAGGGGAGTTCTGATGCTCTGACTGTGTTTATGGCAACCAGAATGATAACCTCTTTTCAATGATCTTTGCTTCTTCTATAGCAGCAACTGTTCTGTACCATACCATCCTGCTCACTGTCCCTCTGTGGTTTTGCACTACAGCCTATGACCAAAGAGCAGAGAAGAGCTCCAGATGGCAGAGAAGAGGGCTTCTGACAGGACAGGAGGGACTGATACAGACCCGGATTATGAGCAGACCACAGTCTCTCATTTTGGCCAACATCAGGAAAGATCCAGAAACAACGAAGCACTGAAATGTGTCCAAAAGCTGAACACGTGTGAACAGATCAATCCCCTGAGCTCCACACCATCAGCTTTCTGCTCCTCCCAGCCAACAGCCCTGCCCAGCATCAGAAACAGTTTCATGGTGCCATACAAGTGCCTAAATCACCGCCAGACCTGGCAGCAATGGAACCACACTCAGCAGTGGATCAAGTCATTCTCCTCCAGTACAGGAAGCAGTCACCATCTGGAGATAGACCTGACAGCCCCAGAGCCCACCTGAGAAAGTGGAGAGGCTGAAACACAGAGGCTTTGTTTGCCTTTAGGGACAGAAAAAAAAGAAATAAATCCATTGGAAGGAAAGCTGTGTCTGTGATGTCATCTGTGCCATGTACCTCTGAGGGGCAGACCGTGACAGCTCCTGTGAGACAGGCACTGGGCAACAGCCATCACAGACAGGTATGCCAAGCACAGGGGCGTGGTCCCTTACAGGCAGCTTCTGCCCATCACTGACAGGCAGGGACTGTGCTTTTTAGCAGCTTTAGGTCTAAAGTTGCCCAGGGTCATGAGAGAACGGGACAGCCAGGCCCTGCTCAGCGCAGGGGGTGATGCTCCACCAGCCTCTCCAGAGGCACTGGGACTCACCAAGAAGCCTGTGAGCTCATTAAGCCTCTGTGCAGCAGCCTCCCAGGCCTGCTGGCTGTGTGCTAAGCTCCGTGGGACTCCTTCATCCCAGAGTCCTCCCTGCTCACAGATCCTGGCCCCACATGGAGGCCTAGCTAGCCAGCCACCACGATGATCATTTGATTTCTCTTGTTATCAAGTTGGCAATTAACAAAAGAGCTGATGATTGCTATATTGACTGACTGGGGGTTCTCTTTTTCTATCTGCACTATCTCAGCTGGGGAAGGGAAGGCAGAAGGGCTGGTTAGTGGTATTTATTTATCACTACGCCATGTTTTGTGTTTGTGTTGCCAGGGGAAGCAAAGGGTGATAATGGCCTGGCAGCCCTTGGACATCCAATTTCCCTTATCAGGCCACTGAATAGAAAAGAGGCCCCAGGCCACATTAATTAACAGATACCAATCAGCTGTCACGTGTTGTGTGTGCAAGGTCTGAGGGGAGCAGTGGGTGGGAGGGAAGAATCAATAAACCATTGGGGAGGAGTGCCAGAGGGAACAGCTAAAGAGGAGACCGAGCTGCTGGGGAGAAGAGCTGCAAATCCAGCTCCATGACTGTGGGATTGATTCCTGTACAGCACAGCCTGTGCTCCGTGTAGCCCTGCACCTGCTGAATTCCACCCCTTGCTCAGGGCTGCCTTGTCCCCTGACCTCCTGCAGTCAGTGCTGTGCTGCTCCTGAATCCAGCCCTCCTAAGGGAGGCCGAGTGCAGGCTGGTACAGCTCAAAGACTTGGGATTCCATCTCCCCAGGCCTGCTTGCTGCCCCGAGACAGGGGACAGCCACTGTCACAGTCTCCAGCACCTGGAATCTCTTCTCTGGTCACCCCTCCTCTAGCTCTGGCCATGGAGAACAGAGCAGAATTTAGTTTAATTGCCTTAAATCCAGTTTTTGGGTCAGCCACGTGGCCCTTCTGCATCTTCATTCCCCATCTGCATTACAAAAGGGGTTATGCCATCTCCTCATTGTAGTCTGGCAACAAAATCTGTTGAACAGTCATGTAGTAGAGTGCGAGGATCCAGGACAGCCATGGCTCACACTTTTCTGATACAGATTAAAGCAGAAAAATTGCCTTAACCCCAGCAGCAGCCTGTCCATTCGGGATCACTGTTCATCACCCTTTCCCAAAAGCAGTCATGGCAGGTGGAAGCTGCACGGGAGAGACCCTGCTTTACCCCGTGTCAGGGAGAACAGAACAGCCAGCTGCAATTGCTCTGCCCACCTGGGAACCCTCCCCCCTACTCCCAGCCAGCCAGCTCTGGCAGGCAGGTGTGAGGGAGGAAGAGCTGTGGTGCTGAGCCTGGACTGGAAACGTCTGATGGAACTGGGACCTCTTTTCTCCAGCCTTTACACATGTGGACTGCACAGGGGGGACTGTACCTGTGTCACTGCAGTCTGCACAGGTAAGGGCAGATGTGGAACTTGGGGTCTCCTATGCTGCAAAACTTAAGATCAGGAAAGGTAAATGCTAATTTCACCTGGCCAAAAGCACAGGCTTGTTCTTACAGGTTTGTAACACTGGAGACTCTCTGGCTGTGAAATTCAACTGCCTCATCTTGTTACAGCTCCCGGGAGCTGCTAGAGTCCAGGCCTTTTGAATTCCTGCACTGTTTGATGGCACAGAGTCCAGGAAGTGCCCTCAGTGATCTGCTTCTTGCTGCTTTGCTCAGGTCTGATCCTGAGAGATGCGGTATGGTCCACTGCCATCCCCAGGCTTCCAGAAGAGAAGCCTCTGTCTCTAGCAGAGAGCTGGATGCATGTTCTCCTCCTTCCCACGTGCCTGCTGAGAAAAGCTGCTTTATTTGCTGATGTGACATTCAGGGGTTTTATATTGTGTGATTTTTTTTTTATTTCAGTGGTTTGGCAGTGGGAGCTCCCAGAATTTAAAAAAAAAAAGAAAAAAGTCACATAATTTGTGGCAAGTGGAGTTCATAATCTGTTAATTTATTATCATTTCTGTCATCCTGGAGGGCCATTAGCAGAGGTAATAAAGGGAGATGTAATTATAGGATCTGAGGCCACTCCAGACACAGCTGCTGTCACTCCACTTGCCATATTTCATTCTGTGCTAGTACTATCATCTTCCTAGTGAGAACAGCACAACAGCCACCCTGGGAGAGCCTTCATCATCGTCACCCCTCCAGAGGAGTCTTGTCTCCCTGCATCAAGGCACGCAGAAAAGCTAGACATTGTTCAGAGACAACTGGCAGAGGAGGGAGGGTGGGGAGTGGGCCTCACACACTGGCTAAGGGTGGCTTTTGAGCTCGTGGCTAATAAGGCTATTGAGCCAATACTACTCTCTAAACACCACTGAACCACGCTTCCTGCTTATCACAGACAGTGTCTTTAAGCTTAACTGATTTTATTTGCTATCATTGTGGGGAAGAAGTTTGTGCTGATACCCAACAGGCTGGCATGGCTTCAGCATCACACTGTTCTTTACTAATTCCAGTGTGAATGCAAGTCAGGAATATGTGACTTTTTTTCCTTTCTCCATCCTGCTTTGCCCAAGAGTTCATGCACACGGGAAGCAATGTCCTGCTTTGCTCAAAATCCTTGGACGGTGGAAATAAGAGGCCTGGATAATCTACACACCTGGCAGCCTCCTGGCCCTGCCCTGCTCTGCCCCCTTGCTGCCTAACTCAGTATGTTTCACTCTTGTTCCAGAACTACCGGTTCTGTCGTTCCAGTTGTGTGAACTGTCCTTCATTATGTTTGTTTCCCAGTACTTCTCCCTTGCACAACAGTCCCCGAGCTCTGTCCTGTGCACACAGCCCTGTTGTGCTGCTGCTGGTTTGAGCTGTGCTGAGCTGATGGCTGCTATCTGCTGTGCTGCAGGCCTTTGGCAGGAAACAGAGGGAAAATTGCCCTGATGGGAGGTGTGTTCTGCCTTTCAGAAAGGGGAGGAAGAGCCACTTCCACAGTGCTCTCTGCCACACTCCTGCTCTGGGATAGTATCACCACGGCACACTGCAAAAGTCTGCAGAAACTCAGAGCTGAGCATCTCAGGTTTGTCCCACAGCTGCAAGCTGGGAATTACAGCAGGACACCCTGTGTGCACAGAAACAGCCAAGGTTAGGAGAACATCCAACGGCACCTTACTGGGCAGCAGCAGCAGCTAATTGCATTGCACTAAAACCATTCTCGTTAACACCCCAAGTACTGGGTCAGTGGAGCAATCCAGGCTGAGTTCCCTAATCTGCACTGTAACCCCACTTGTGATGAATCAGCCCCAGATGGATTCCAGCACTAGTGATGGGTGTAATCCCTGCAGATACTGCAGATCTCACCTAAGAAGGGCACTGCTGAGATTAACCTCTACTCACAAACACTGCCCTTAAAAAGTTTCTCCAGATTTCACTGTCCCACCACATAACAGCCTGTATTCCATATAGCCCAGGAAACCTCTAACCCTCGAGTCACAGGAGAAACACTCCCTCTGAAAAGAGAGAAGCAGCCACCAAAAAGCCAAAAAAATAAGCTACAGAGAAACAAAACACATAGGTGAACAAAACTGTCTAACCACTCATGCTAAAATGCCTTGCTAAACAAGGAAGAACTTTAAAGCCAAGAAGCAAAGCAAGAAAACACAGAGCCATGCAGATGCAGAAGACACAATATGCAATGTGGGTTAAGTCCTGTGATCCTCAGGTATTCTCCTGGCACAAGGAAGGGGGACAAAAGGCAGAAGATTGCTGTAGTGAGCTGTTGGTAGTGAGCACCTGAAGCAGTCTTTGGAAAGTAAGGAGCCCAAGGGCATATCCTCAATTCCCTGTGCCAGACTTCTCCACACCCAAACCCATCCTATCTTTCCTTTGCTGGAGATGTGGGAGGGACTAGAGAGAGGTGGCATCTTCCCTTCCCACTCCAAATCTTTGTCCCCAGAACCTGCTTCAGAACCACGTCTGCTCCTTCAGCCTGGGTCCATCCTACCTGCAGGTGTAGGGCACTTGCTGTGCCACTGAGTCCTACTGGGCATCGTCCGTGAGCCCTCTGAGAGCAATCCCATTGCAGCTAAGTTGTCCTCATTATTTGTCAGCATACAAGCCTAGCCATTCACTGACAATAGTATGTCCTCCACCCCAGCAGGATGTGTTTTGTGGTGAATCCAGCAGGACAAAAGCTTTCCTGAGCCTGAGCGAGAATGCCCACTACAGGAACCACAAGGTACCTGCCTTGTCATTGGCAGTGAGGTTGTATAAAGCAGAATGAACACAGGAGACATGGGTCATGCTGCTGTAGTGCAAGATCAGGAGGGGCACTGTACCCTCCCAAGGGCTGTTTCCCACATGCTTTTGCTGTGTCCCTGAATGGCAGGTATCACATCATCCCAGAGACTTCCGCGTAATCCCAGGGCACACGCACAGAGAGTCATCAGTTTATGCACCTCCACCATAGGCTGTACTGGAGTTTGTCACCAATGAAACCCACCACAAGCAGTTCTCTGTGACAGTAATACCACTCATCACTATATGGAGAAGTCCTGCTTGAAGACAAAACTGATAACACAGCAATAAATAACAGCTCCCCTTGACGTTCATACTTAAAGCCTTGTAATTCCCCATTTACCTGGGATGTGCTTTGCCCAGCCAATGATCACCACCAATTCCCTGTCTGCCAGGTCACAGAGGGTTGTCAGGGCTTTGATGTCACTCTCTGGCATGGTTGGATCAGGCATAGCATAGATCTTCTCTGGCTCAGCCACCAGCAAGTGGGAGACGATCTTAGTCACTGCGCATTTCAGAGGAGAAGTTGTTATTTTGCATTTCATGCCAAAAGGTGTAAAAACAGCCCTTTCCAGAAGGGCCTTCCTGGGATAAGACATGAGCATGGAGCTCCTAAGAACTCAGAAATGGTTTGGGCCACAACAGAAGGCTACACTGCAGCTACCTAAGCTGTAGTGATCTGCCTATGGCAAGCCAGCTCTCTACAGGGATGAGAAAAGAAGGGAAGGCTGTTAGCCACTGCCCCAGGTCCAGCAAGGGGAGGAGGAGGCATGAATAATCAGTTGGTGGGATGTGGAAAAGTTTAGAGAACTGTGGGTAGTATGGAAGAAAGAAATCAGCATGGGAACAGTTTTGTTAACATAACTTGGATACAGGAAAGTATCAGAATAGCACTAAATTGATTTCCATCATCTCCGAGGAAAGGTCTGGTGTTTGACCCCAAGCACACGGAACACAGCAGCTCAGCAGCACCTCTGGCCTAGCTGATCTACCTCTGCACTACCATCACAAGACACAAATCCTAGTGCTGGTGACTGGTACAGGAACCTGAGGAGACAGCTGCTCCACTGTACCCTTCAAAAAGAAACCTCGTGGCTGCTCAGGGGACCCCAGTTCAGGACCAGTACGTACGTGGCTTTTTAGCTGGTGGAGGGATCTGTAAGCTCAGGTAAGTGCTACTCTCAGAATCCAGTCTCCTCTTGTATTTCTGACGGCCCCCACGGACTCGATCCAGACGAACACCTGCAGGTAAACCAGGATAAATCCTCATGATTCCTTAGTGCCTCGGGGAACGCTGACATGCAGATGCTGAAATTTGCTAAGTAAGATGTTTCCCATGCTCCAGGGAGCTTCCCCCTCCCAAACACTTGAGATCTCAGCTCAACCCAGCAATCCCAGCAATCCCAGCTAGACTGCCTCCAGCTCTAACCATGCTGCTGTGAGCTTTACTTCTATTCAAAACATTAATGAAGACTGAAATTAACCCATTAAAACTCTTGAATCACCATCAAGCTGATGGGCAAATGAAAAGCTTCAGACTTCAATACCCTCTAGATGATCTTGCTTTTCAAGAGAAACAGTTTAAATGTCAATCAAACATGCACTTACAAAAATAAGCTTTTGGATTGTTCTTAAAAATGAGAAGTTAAATGTTCTGTGACCTCTCACTGTTTATATCTGAAAAAGTGACCTACAGCAAACAGATCATGAACTGAGAATTCAACAAAGATGTTTCAGCCTTGATCAGGTAAGGCAGCTATAATAAAAGTAGAACCCAAATAAATAGAAACAACCTCTACTACAATAAAGCAATGATAAAGCTCAAGTAAGGAGACACTGAAGAATTTGTTCCAGCTCTTTCCAAATACAGTGAATCAAACAGCAAACAGCACATGGAAAACAGTTCCTGGTGACTGGGAAGCACCAGCACTGTCACCATGCAACACTCGTCCCTAGCAGCATCAACAGACCACCACCAGCAGCTGAACTGCTCTGCCAGTACAAATTCAATGTCAAAAACGTGTTGTGAAAATAGCCATAGATATTTGTCTAGTTGTCAGTTATGTCTGGCCAGCCACCTGTCTCTGGCCACCCTTCCTGTGAAACTGGGGTAACTCTGCATGGGAGAAGGAGCTATTGCAAAACAGAAATCAAAATGGTCTTTCAGGGTAAATGCAGGAGCATTCACATAGAATACAAGATTGAATTTGCACTGTCCAAGTACCTAGAAACACACAGGAGTTTCCCTGCTCTGATCACAGGAACCAGTTCTGGGATACACTTACTGAGCACACTAAGCCATGAATATTTTGCAATCAATCCACTGCATAAACACAACCAACCGAAAGGAAACACTCAAATCAGTTCTGAAGTGATGCTTTTTGAACAACTTGTGCAGCTGATAAAACCTGCAGTCTGCTGGCAAACATTCTACCCTAGAAAGAGGCAGATGTCTGTCACACTGTGAGTTCTAGTGCCACACTTGCTTACTGTGTCATGGAAAAGAAAAAGCTTTTATTGCTACTGCTCACACGAGCCCCACTTGCAGCACACGAAACTGTTACTTGCCACAACATCTAGATCCTGATGCTCTGGAGCTGCCAAACCAGCTTGACTGACAGACCAGCAGCACGAATAAACACCACCAGCCAGGCCAACAGCACTCAGTCTGGTAGCAAAATCTTTCTGGCAGTAGCAACACCCACATGGAGGTCTAGGTGGCACTACCTGAAAGCCATGGTGTGTGGGGGCAGAGGCTCACTCGCATGATGTTATTAATGCTATACAGCTGCTTCTTTTAAAGACTCCTGTTACTCCCATTGAGCAGGAGAAGCAGGAATCATCAGGCCTGGAGCTCTCAAGAGAAAAGGAACTGCTGCTGCAAGCAGCTGCTATGGGAGAGTGGCAGACACTGGTGATGGAGAGAAAGACATGAAGCCAAGTAGGTGAACTTGGATCACGCTGAGTAATTTCCTTCCCCTGCCCCATTTCCTATGTCTGATTCTGCATGGAGAATTCACTGACATCCCTAAGCATAAGTAGCACCTTTCTCCTCCATTACACCCATTGCCATTGCTTCTTTTACCTCCATTTCCAGCAACAGGCAGTCTGTGGGCAAGACTCCTTCCTGGGAGCCTCAGTACATTCCAGAAAGGTTGGCCAGGTCCTCAACCTGAGAGTATCCAGGGAGATCCCTGAGGAACAGCACTAATAAAATCCTGGATGAAGACAGAACCTTCATTTCCATCCGTGATTTCTTTCCCTCTTTAAATGTGCCCTGGTTTTCTAAAAAAGAAGACTGCTCTTCCATGCTCTGCTGGATGCATGACACCTGCCTATAAGCCAGGAAAGGAGGGAGAGACACGAATTTCAGGAGTTGCCAGTAAACCAGGTAATCATGTGTGAAAATGAAAAGGTCAGAAACATACTGTTCAAAGATTACGGAGGAATCCAGAACAGGCTGTAGGACTTCAGGCCTAAATCACAGCTCCCCAGGACCCTCGCAGAAGAAGGGGCACGAGGGGGTCCATTGCCTCATGCCAGCGGGCAGGATGCCACTGGCACGGGAAGGTGCCATTCTCAGCCCAGGAGAAATCAACACCCAGCCCCCAGGGTGCTTTGATCGAGCAGTTTGACAAGCAGTGGGGAGGGGGGACTGGGAGGGTTATGGAAGAAGTGGGGGAAGGAGCTGATTTCCTTCTCCCAAGGAGAAGCACGCCATCCTCCAGTGCCTGGCAAGAGCAATGGCTGCCCAGGCTGCAGCAGTATTAGGGACCCTCTATCAGATTATAAGGACACAAAGGACTTAAGTGCATTAGAAAAGATAAGAGAGACACAGAGATTTACCCTCCTTCCCTCCCTGAACAGACAGAGGTCTGTTTGCCCAAGGACTTTGCCTGTTAATTTGGAGCAATACTCGTCCTCCTCTTGCTCCCCATCCTGTGCCACTCTCCTTGAGGCAAAGGTTTTCAATCAGCATTTGCAGAGCCGCGGTCCCAGCCTGGCACCGTCCCTCAGCCGCAGCGCCAGGGCACGGGCTGATCCCTGCTCCAGCTGCAGAGTCCAGTGATCCCCAGGTGCTACAGCAACCAGAAGCCTTTCAGCCCAGGTCCCTGCCCGTGACACCTAGGATATGACCACTGTGGCACAGTCCCTTCCCCAGAGATCTGACAGCCCAGCGGGTCCTATCGGGAGGGAAGGAAAAGGCATGGCCAGAAATCAGGACTTGGGCTGTGGTATTCAGATGGCTTGTCCGTGCCTGCGGTTCCACTCTGATTTCCTCAGTGGCTGATTTTGAGATAGGCAGCCCTGAGAGGGACATGAAAGGACATTCAGATGGAGGTCCTGCACTGCAGAGGTGCAGTGGGTAAGCTCAGAGACGCAGTATGAAGGAGAAAAGAAGTGGAGGGGGATGTAAGCAGTGATATGAATGGGAGGGAGAGAGTCTAAGGAGAAGGGAGGGAGAGAAAAAGGGCTGAAGAGAGATGCTGAGTGGTACATACACTGTAATCCCAAGGGTAACCACACCAGTGTGCAGCCAGATGAGTTTTAACTGCAAGGTGAAGTGGCTTCTTACAAGATGCAGCTAGTCTGCACTGAAGACTCTTACACAGGATTTGGTGCCACGGCCTGATAAGAAGACAGCAGCAAGAGAAATCCATTGCCTTCCAACCCCTGCACAACCCCACTTCTTACAGCTGGCCACTTCCCAGAAGAGTAGGACTCACAAAGCTGACACCACCCCAGGCACTCCTGGACGTCCCTTCCTGACAGCATCAGCAACGAGGGGCTGCTAGAGCAGTAAGAAGGGAGGGCTTGCAACACACGGTGTGAGATGAACCGTAAAGGGCAGAGTTTGGGACGTGCCCTTCCTTGATGATTTACCTTTCTGGCAGCTGATTCTTCATAAATGAAGGCTGTCCCCCCTCCTCTGTGCTGCAAGGAACTGCTGCTGTTCACTGAATCCTGTCACATCTTGGGGGACCCTGCGTAAGACCTGGCACCCTACCTGACCTAGGTGTCGAGCTGACCCGGTGTGCACCACGGGGATTGAGTCCCAGCTCACCAGCGGCACGTTTTCAGCTCCCCAGACTGTCTGAGCCCCCCCTGACCTAGCAGGGAGGGGGGCAGGCCCAGGACTTGTGTAGGACTTCTCGCCTCAGTCTCCTGCCTGGGGTAGGGATGTCAGTTTTCTAAGCATCCTGTGGGTGCCACTCGTGTTCCAAGCGCTCTTGCAGAGAGGTCTGTGCCAGCACCAAGCCTCTGCAGTGGGAGAGCTGATCTGCTGATCTGTGCAAGCTCCCTACACTTCTCTGACATGCCCCTCGGAGAGACGTCTGCCTGACAACTTTGGGATCAGATGTCCCCTTGCTGACTTGATAACATCAGGCTTTGGGGTTTTTTTCTTAATGGAAGTAAAATAATTCCAGCTTTTTTAAAAGCTGGACCCAGGCCAAGTCTGTCGGAAGTAAAAATAGCCGAGTATGCAGAGGCGACAGCACACAGAGTCAGGTTTAGTTTCTCTTTTATTTTCTGGGGACTAAAAATACTCTTAAAAGCTCTGTGAAGCTAAGCCCTGGCTAGTGGGAAATGCAGTCTAGGCCCAGTATCGGCTGTCGCATCACATTACGAGCCTCACCTCACTTTCCATCAAGTCTTATCACATGCCTACGAATTGATAGGAACAGAGAGATCTATCTTGCCAGCAGAGCTAACAGAGGAGCCAAGCTACAGGGCTTGTACAGTACAGTGTGAGTCTAGACCACGAAGGACACAGCCAAAGGGAACACAGCACAAGTGCTGGCCCACGGGACTGCTTTTGCTGAGCTCCCTGGTACATCAGCCAGGTCCTGTGCCCACTGCCCAGCCAATCCTTGAGCTGCAGTTTCTGCATCACTGCAGCCTGCATCCCCTCCAGGGTCTGAGCTGGGCTGCTGCTCTGGAGCTAACAGAGATGCCTCTGTCCCCAGGAGCTGCACTGTAAAGTACATGGATTGGTACTGCCAAGGCAGATGGAGAGGCAGGAGAATCATCGTCTAGGAGCAGAGAAGAAAGGAAGGGAGAATTGTTGTGCCCAAGGTGTCATCTCCAGAATTTCCTTCTCCCTTTTTGCTGTGAACTTCAGGAGAAACAACAGGATGTGGGGATGGGATGAGGGAGGCAGAAGGAGTCCTACCAAGGAAACAGAGATCAGTGATGACCATCAGAGTTAGGTTTGCCAAGGTAAAGAAACAGACCATAGGAAAAGGCATCTGAGTGGAGAGGCTGCAACCTGACTGGGCCCTCTTCTGTTACTCAGATTCCAGCATGGGAAGGGGAAGAGACCCCTTTATACCATTAGGCTCTTATACTGCTGTAAAAGAGGCCAGCCCCAGGAAAATCTGGTAGGTGACTGCTGCCATTACCCAACTCACCTGAAACACAGGAAAGCAACTTGGGGGTCACAGGTCAGCATGGTCAGAAAAACCCAAAAGGTAGCATGGTGCAAGTAAGCAAGACTGGGAATGACACTTGGAATGGGAGGGTGGGGAACTAGCCTGGGGAGGGGGCAGTGGAGTTGAAAAATCCATCTCCTGTGTTACAAGGGCCTACAAAGAGAGTAGATCAGTTCAGCAGGATGTTGCAGCCTGCTCCCCCTTTGATGCTTTCAGGGATATGTTAGCTGGGTAGGTAAGCTCCTTTGCCCTCTGGCTAAAGGGCCCCTGGACTCAGGGGAACAGGTTAGCCCTGTGATGCCCAATGAAACCTGGTACCAGAAGCTGTCACGTGCCTTGGAGCAGTGACACAAGGTGTCCTTGCTCCTCACACACAGAAAAACAAGCAGCGTGTCGCAGGTGGTTGGTCCAAAGCCTGCAGGCTCTGGTGTAACTCATGCTGCTTGCAAACCAACCTTTCTCCACCAATGCCAGCTGCATGGCTGCCAGCTCTGCAGGAGTGTCTCTGCAGCATTAGCCTCTGCTGCCTCCCAAATAGACAGCTTCCCTCGCGTGCTGAGCCCTGCTCACCTTGCCTCCCAGTCACCCTGGCAAGTCAGGAATTAACAAGGCCTTCAAGAGCAGATGAGAATAAATAGTATCTCAGTGCCTTCTTCAGCTCTCTGTAATAACCCCCCCAAACACACTCATGGAGCATGGAAATGTTTTCCATTGATTGCTTCCCTTCCCAACCATCTAACGAGTCTGAAGCAGGACAGCAGCTCCCTTTGCTATGTGACCCATGGCAGCAGTGCCTGCACAGCAGCAGGCTGAGGGGCATTCTGTGAAAGGAACAGATGTGAGCATGTGCCTGCCAGGAAAAGACCAAGGATACCTTTCAGAAGAGGATCTAAAAGGTGACAAACCCCAGCCCTGATGACTTTTCAAGCAGCAGTGCTCAGAGCTAAATCCCCAAAGGGGTGTGTGCTGCAGCCCTGGGTGTGATGTAACTTGCCTTGCTTTACTTTGATAGCTCCTTCTGTGCTTCTGGGCTCCCCAGACAGGCAACACAGAGTAGCTGGCACCTCCACACCCATCTCACCAGCCAGCCACTTAGCTGAGGAGGACTGGTGGCATACTTCTCTCCCTTGACCATCAAGGCCACCCCTGCAGGGCTGAACCAATGCCCAGTTTTCTGTTTCATTCTATTCAGGTAGAAGATGCGAATGGAAGAGGAAAAGGAGCATAAGCATGGATCAAGAACCAGATCTTTAGGTAAGTGGCACTGTGGAGAGGCCCTCACCACTGCAGTGAGAGGCTCCCCTGTAAAGGAGATGCAGAGAGGTGGGGGAGTTAGACCCCCAGCACAGCGTGCTGCTCCTCTGGCCACCTAAAGCAACTCTGACAGAGCCTTGCAGCTTTGAAATAACTCCTGACGTCCTCAGCGCAGCAGAAGCTTCTCCAACACTAAGAACTGGTGTCCACTTATTATTTAATTCTTCCATCAGAAGCTCTGTGCCAGGCCATTATGTGTAAAGACCCCCTCAGAATACCCTGCAGCCTAAGGGCTGGCACAGTCTTCAAAGGTGATTCAGGGGACGGGCGTGAGAATTGTCAGAGCTGAGCCACTAGTGAACACAGGTCACCAGAGGCTGGGAAGATGCCAATGCACATCACAGAGATTTAGGTATGGCCAGAACATAGACTAATAATTCAGAATGAGTGGGAGGAACCAAACTAAACAGATTCATAATCCACTGGATACGGCAGAAGGTGTGAGAAGGGTCCTGGGTGCCCCAGTCTTATGGCCAGAAGTGTGCACTTTGTGGACAGCCCATCCACCAGGAGCATCCTCTCTGGAGAATCATCACCACCCTGCCAAAGGCAGCACATACTCTGTGACACCATCACCCAGCCCAGCTCCAGGGGCCTCACAAATGCTCAATTCATGCCGTGGCAAACAGACATCGAGATGCCACTCATGCACCTGGAGATCCTGCTGCAAAGGACAGGGTGTTGCCTGTCTGGTTTTAAACACAGGGGTATTTTAGAGGAAGAAAAATTCTTTTATTGTTATTTTTTTATTTGGATGCCTCCAGTAGTGATATTTCTGGCACCGGCTGGAGGCAGAATACTCTATAAATACAAAGCCATTAAATTGCATGCAGCAGCAACCTGATCGGGGATGCCTTTTAATTTCCTGACATGAGCTGGCCACTAACCCAATTACCCAGAATCCCCAGAGGAGCCCTGATCCTTCCCAGGAAGCACAAAGCAAAAACTTGAGCATATTGCAGGGATGTCAGCTGAGCTTTCACTGAAATCAAATATCTTTTTGAGAACACATGGTCTGGAAGCAGGCATGGGGGCAGGAGGAAGAGGGGAGAGGCTGCTGGAAACACTTTGCTCCACTGAGAGATTCTTTCACTTGAAAACAGAAACGAACCACCTCCATTTGGTTATGCTGCTGAGGAGCTCTGCAGGTGGTTCAGTTATCTGGATTGTAGTGAAGGATGAAGGCAAAGTTACTAACTGGAAAGAGTTTGAGGTTGCCAGTGTTGGAATCTCTTGTTTAGATGCTAGCACCCAATTTACACTATCAGAGAGGCAGGTCAGGCCAGGGTGACAGATGTGCTTTCTTGGGAAACATCTGCAGCATCAGCCACCAGCCACGGCTGGTAAGGGAAACAGCACAGGTAGGAGTAAACACTAGGAAAGTTCCACTGGCTACACAGCCTCCTAATCAGCCAGGCTCTTGAACAGGAGGAACATGGGTTTAAGAGACACCCACTTCTGAAACCTGGAGATTACAGGCTCCCCATCTCTGCAGCTGGGACCACCTCCCAGAGTCACAGAGATACAGGCACTTGGGCAGCACAGGGGTTACCAGGTTGTAGCAGTCCCTGGAAGGCAGCAGAGTGTTTGCAAAGGCACCAGGGGACAGGAGGGAAAGGGGAACAATCAAGAGGAAGATGAGCAAAATGAACTTTGTGGTCCCTCTCTGCTCACTTCTCATTCATATTTCACTACCTGGCCCTGGCGTGTCAGTATCCACACATTCCAGCAATTACTACATGAGAAATCAGATTAGACAGATCCGAGTACAAGAGCTTGGGGATTTGTAACAAAGGATTTGGGTGCCCTGTTGAATTTTAACCTGTTCTCTAGCATACCTTACAGCAATGCCTTAGAAGCAGAGAAGCAAAGCCTGGGAAAGGAATGGCTGGGATTACTCGACCACAGCAGACAGAATTCTGTGAGAAACAGTCACGTAGGTAAATCAACACATCTGCCTTTCCTGGACTGTTGCCTAATCTCTCTTGCTGTTCAGGTCTCTCTTTCTGCATCCAGATCAAGACCACCTTCTGCTGCCTTCCTTACCTGCACTTGTACACACCACCCTCAGCTGCTGGGTGACCCCTGCGAGCCAGGAGGCCAGGCCAGAGAACAAGTTGCCTGCAGAGACCTTTCCAGTGGGGCAAAGCCCCTCACTCAGGGCAGGTTCCTATCCTGGGAGCTCCCACACCTGCTGTTATCACAGAAGTGCCTGCAGCCCTGGGGAACTCCACAAGTGTCTTCCACTTTCTGAAAGAGGGTGTACCTGGTCAGGACACAAGCCCATGGCCCTTTCAGTCTCTGCCCTTTGTTCTGGAAGCCAGCTGGTGATGTCTACAAGAAGGGGGACAGAAGCCATTTATACATCTCAGACATTTACTCTTAGGCCTCAGTCAGAAGTAAGACTGAGGAGACGTCTCAGCCCTGGCAGGGAGCAGATGACAAATGATCTTCAGCAACATAACACACATTATTCCTGTTAAGAAGGAAAACAAGACTCAGAGGCTGGTGCAATAATGATGACACCTCAATGCCTGGGTGGTATTTTTTTTAGTCAATTATTTTTTTGTTGTTCGTTTTGCCACTGTCTGATGTGACACAGGACTGCACATGCAAGCACTTCATGAAAGTGTTGGTGACCCAGCTTTGCTTCCTCTTCAGAACTGTGTATGCTCCACCTGGGTCTCTGCAGATGTGCCAGCACAGAACAGGGACAACACAGCTTCAGAAACAATACAAGTAGGAATGCATTGAAGAACGAATTCTGCAGGGCTTGCACAACTCAAAAGGACCAGATGCTCAGACAACAGCCAGTCTGCTCCATTTGGTATGCCCAGTGCTGCTGCTTCTCTACTTTCCTGTCATCCCACCCAAGGGTGAGTTCTGTAATGAGAGGCCTTGATGTCCCAGTGCACCTCACCTGCTGTGCCCACTCCTCTTCCTCTAGCACCAGAACATTTCCCTTTCCTGAACTGACGGTACTGGGTTTACACAGCAAGGTTTTGGTAGTGGAGGGCTGCAGGGGTGGCTTTTGTGAGAAGCTGCCCCATGTCAGACAGAGCCAGCTCCAAAATGGACCCACCACTGGCCAAAGCTGAGCCCATCAGCAAAGCTGGCAGTGCCTTTGTGATAACATAGTCAAGAAAGTGTAAAAAATGCTGTGCAGCAGCTGTGAGAGGAGTGAGAAACTGTGAGAGAAACAGCCCTGAAGGTACCAAGGTCAGAGAAGAAGAAGGGGAGGTGATGTTCCAGGTGCCAGAGCAGAGATGCCCCATGGTAAAGATTGTGGTGAAGCACAATGTCCCCCTGCAGCCCAGGGAGGACCACAGATACCCACCCTGCAGCCTGTGGAGGACCCCACGCGGGAGCAAGTGGACATGCCCTGAAGGAAGCTGCAGGTTACAGAGAGCCCATGCTGGAGCAGGGTCCTGGCAGAAGCTGCAGCCCACGAAGAGAAGCTCATGGAAAAGCAGGTTTTCTGTCTGTGGCCTGTGGGAGACCCACACCAGAGCAGTTTGTTCCTAAGGACTACTCCAGGGAAAGGACCCATGCTGGAGCAGCTCTTGGAGAACTGGAGTCTGTGGGAAGGACTAACGCTGGAGAAGTTAATGAAGGACTGTATCCCATGGGAGGGACCCCCCACTGAAGCAGGAGAAGAGTGTGAGGAGGGAAGAGCACCAGAGACAAAGTGTTCTGAACTAGCCACCACCTCCCAGTTCCTATCCACCTGCAGGGCTCAGGGAGGCGAAGGAGAGACATCACGAGTCAGCCGAGTCTAGNGAAGAGTGTGAGGAGGGAAGAGCACCAGAGACAAAGTGTTCTGAACTAGCCACCACCTCCCAGTTCCTATCCACCTGCAGGGCTCAGGGAGGCAAAGGAGGGAGAGACATCACGAGTGAGCCAAGCCTAGGAAGAAGCTGAAGTGGGAGGAAGATGTTTCCAGTTTTGTTTTTATTTCTCAATATTCTACTCTCTTATTAACTGTCAATAAATTAAATTCATATTCCCCCAGTCGAGTTCTGCCTGTGACAGTAATTGCCAAGGGATGTCCTTGTCATGCTGTCAACCCATGAGCTTTTTCATTGTATTTTCTCCTGCTGTTCTGCTGTGAAGAGGGAGGGAGCAACTTGGTGGGCACCTGCTGGCCAGCCAAGGTCAGTCCACCATACTGACAGACAGAGAAGGACTGACATCAGTGTCCTTGTCACAGTGCCATCCTGCAAGGTAACACACAGAACTGTGCCTTCAGAGGGGCAGCAGAAGTGTGGAGGACAAGGTTGTGAGGTCATGTTTAACCAGTCAGTGTCCAAACCCAAACCTGTGAGCTCGCTTACACAAGCCATGTGTCACCTGAAATCACATCTCCCTCTTGAGGACAAACAAACTGCTGTAGAACAGAAAGGCCGTGAGTGGCTAGAGTGTGAATGGCAAGGGTATATTCTCCCCCAAACTGACAAGGTATATTGAGGTTGTAAAAGAAACCTGCCAAACCACTGAAATCCATCACTGCAGAGAGATTTAGATCCACTTTGCAGATTCCAGAGTTAAAGAGCTATGCTGGGGTCACAAGACAGACAGTGCTGGGAGCAGAGGGAAAATGGGGTGGCTAAAGACAGGGATGCCCAGTTCTGATCAAGGCCTCTTCTCTGCAAGTCTCAGGGCATGGTTTCCTTCACTGCCATCCCAGCTGGCCAGGCAGGTATGTAGGTAACATCAGCTCCACTTAAAGTCAGCAGTACCACAGGCTGCTTAGGTTTCCCTGGGTTTTGCTGACCATGGGGGGCATGTGCTCCTAGGGGATGAAGCTGTGAGGATGTCCCATCTCCTGCTGCCTGGAGCCTGGTGCTGCAGCAAGGCCAAGAGCAGCAGAGTGCAAGTTGTCTGAGGATGGTGCCTCTCCACAGAGGCACTGGGACTGGAGTCTGCTGTAATCCCGGGCTCCAGATTCATCAACTTCTTATCTGAGCCTGCTAGTGAAGGGCTAATTAATGCTCTCTGGGGGCACATTCCAGATGGAAGGGGAAAGTGAGAGAAAGGCAGCCAGACAGGCCAACATTTCAGACATCTGAGCCACTTGGACTCTGTGGGCAGAGCTTTCCACCTGCCGCTTTCCCCAGTGAGTCTCGCCTGCCCCGCAGCGTCACCCAGGAGAACCTGAGACAGCAAAGCTCTGGTGTCCCTGCGGTTCCCTTGTTGCAATGCATTGATCGGAGCTCTCTTAAAGAAAGTGGCCTGGATATCTGAGCCACCTATTGATTGCTCCATTGGCTCTCTTCCTGCCCTGATCCTCATTCACTTGGCATTGCCTGAATAACCTGCACTTCTGCGTTCGGGGCACTCTCCCCAGATCTCAAGGAGCTGCTCACGGAGCTGCAGCCCATGCTGGGAGGAGACAAGATGCCTGGTGACCCTCATAAGGGTGGGCCTACGTCTCTCCTGCGTTTCAAGCATCTTGAAGGCAGAAGCTTGAAGTCATGGTTGCCTGTTTTTGTCACCTTTGGATACAGGCACCTTCTGCCTGAAGAACAGGCTCACACCGCATGCGCAGTGGGCAGGAGGTGGCATCAGCATCATGGATGACAACAATAACCAGGAAAATCTTTCCCCCCTTAATGAGAAGAAATCATGAAACCCTTAATTAGGTTCTAATGGAATATCATACTAATATCTAATGGAATATCTAAAGGAATATCCTTCTTCAGAGGAGGGACAGCTTCTATACCCAGAAATGTTCCCACTACGTTACCAGCACAGTGCCAAGGACATCAAGGAGCAACCAGTCAAGAGAAGGACTGGTTTCTAGATCACACCCTTAATGAGAAGACCATTTTCCTCCCAATTCCTGGTGATCAATCAGGAAAAAGAAACTGGCTTACCAACCTTCTGCCTTGAAGGAACCCAAGGAAGAAGAGAAAGGTACACCAAGGAAAAATAGAAAGGGAAACTACTGAAAGGAAAAAACCCCCAACAAATAACAAACCATAGCTCAGGTATCAAGACACGTCCTAGTAAGTGATGGGAAACTGCAGAATAGGGTCTCTGGGGAAACCAAGACATCAGGGGCTTTTAAAAATAGTTAAACTACTAGAAAAGTAGAGCTGGAAACACTCCTGTCCTGGCAGAGAAAAGGGGTGGATGAGCTAATAGGATGACATATCAGAGATGGAAAAGACCTTTCTAATCCAAAATCCCTTGTCAAATCTGCATTTTTGAGCAAGTCAGACAATTACAAATTTGTTCTTTCCAGATGCTCCTGTCTCTGTGGAAACCAAAGATTGCAGAACCATTTGTCTCCCTTTTGGGGTTTTGCTTTTGAAGATGTGTATTGACTGAATTCTGTATACTGACACTGCTTCCACCAGGCTTCACGTGAAGTTAACTAAT
>VWZY01012237.1:315056-357723 GCA_013399075.1 Chloroceryle aenea | reverse complement strand
AAACCTGCTCGAACGACTGGGAGAAATCTGTCCATCCAAGGAGCTGCCTGCAGTGCTGGGCTTTTGGACACAGTGTGTCCTCCAAGTACCTCACCATCCCTTGTGCTGCATCCCTTAGAACCTGCTCCCTGAAGTCTGGAGCTGAAAGTGAGAGCAGTTCAGACATTAGCAGCGTCCCCTTTGCTGCCAGACTTGCTCTGTGTCTGTGGGATGGATGTCACCTGTCCTTCCTTGCCTTGTCTGGGGGACCAGGGAGCTCAGAGATGGCATTTCCTCCTTTGGTTCCTACTGACAGCTGGCATACTACTGGTAGCAGGGAATCAGTAGCTCTGGATTGAGAAAGATGGATAAATTGTCCTGTAAAATGAACACAGGCAATCTATGCAAAGCTTTCCAGTTTTACTTCATTAGCCCTTCTGCACCTGCCTCCCTTCCCTCTGCACAAAGCATCAGCATTCTTTTCCTCATTCTTTTTCCTTCTTGACCACCTCACAACACTCTCTCCAAGACAAAAGAGGGAAAGAAGCATCCCAAATTTATTTCTGGTCACACTGTATTTTATCGTAAGCCAAGAATGTAACTGAAACATGGATGGAAGGCACTGATATGAGGGTGTAAGTGGAATTTTGCTGGATCACATTGTAATGCCACAGTTCTTTAGTCCCAGAAGACAGCAAACAGAAACATCTGTCTCCACCCTCCACACTTTGGAGGTGCTATTTCTGAGGGGAGCTGTTCAACGTTTGCTTTGGAGCAGGACTGGAAATCTAAGCTTGACACTGATGCATTGGCAATGACAATGCATTGAAGGCAGTTTAGATACTGGGTAAATCAGGCAGCTTTGGAAAGGAGTTCTAAGTTCTACAATTAGTTCAGAAGAAGGAAAAAGTTGATTTGGTGGTTTAGAGCAGAAAACAGAGATTCAAGAGTTTAATCGGAGGAGGAGTGCAGGTGAGAGCCGAGAGAACACACAGTGTGGACTTACACCATCAGATCAGAAGCAGAGCTCACAGTTTAGTAGCACTGTGACAGGACTTGGGTGTCTTTTCTACTTCTGTAATGGTTTTCTGTGTTCTTGTGCAAGACCCTTCCTATAAAGACCAACAATCTGATACATACCAATCTTTGGGGATGGTGATTTAGACATGGGGGCTAACTAAGCAGCTGGAAATCTGAGTGGAAAGACAAGAACACAGATTCAAAAAGAAAAAAGCATGATTTACCTCCCTATGCTTGTCGAAACCCCAGCAGCACACAACCTCCAAAGCCTCAAGGTGATCTGTCTGCTAGTTACAAACCTCTTGCTCCTTGTGTAGTCACAAGACTTGTCCCTAAGTTCCAGCTCAGCCACCCCATTCCTCACCATTGCTCATCTGACCCGAAGTGCAGTTTGTCTGCAGAGTGTGCTGCACAAGTTGCTTCCATTCAGGCTGTATTTCGTCATTGTGCAGCACCTGAATTTCAATAGACAGCAATGTATCAATGTTCTCAGAGAGCTGGACATTGAGATTCAGGCTTGATCTCAAGGTAATAAACAAACTCTTGCTCTAGACACAGAGCTCCAGCACATTACAAACCCGTGAGTACTGAGGCCCTGACCTCACGATCAGAACCTTGCTCTGCCCACACAGGAAGGAGCCAAGAAGGAAAAAAACTGGGATAAAACTCAAACAGAGCCTCAACTTTGAACGTTTTGCCTTAGTTTCAAATGTTCTCACTAAAGCCAGGGCGAGAGCTCCGGAGAGATGTGTGATTTCATGCTTTGTGGTCTCAAGGACAAAAATGTGCCCCCTAACAGAGATGCTACAACAAGGACACCGAGCCCTTGTAGCATCAGGAAGCAGTGGCAGCGCTCATCTGGCAGCTCAAGGTCCTTCCACACTGTGTCAAGCAGACCCCCCAGCTTCCGCATGGCTCCAACCCATGGATCCCTTGACAAGCAAATTCCTGGAAATGGTCTACCAAACCTACCTCAGAACACTGATGGCGTTGGAGTAGGTGTAGGTAGGGGGTTACCATGTACACACTGCACACAGGACAGCGCTGCCAAAGCACATGGAGTTTTACATCAACACTTGCCAATATTGCAGGAGATGGGGACACGACCAGGGAAGGCACCATCAGCATTACCCAAGCAGGACTCGTGCAATGAAAACTATCATCTCCAAAACTTTAACAAAGTTCTCTGGTTTTTTTTTTTTTTTTTCTTTTTCTCAATTTCTTTTATGGGTCCTGAGGCTGGCTGCCAGCAGAGTGAGCTGCTCACAGTTCCCTGCAATTTCTGTAAGTGCCCTGTGATAAAGTGATGAGATTAACTCATCGAAATTCCAGCAGCCTCCCAGCGGCTGACGGTCACACCACCAGCCTGGCTGCCAGTGCAGGGGGCTAGGAGAGCTCTTCCCTCTCACTGCAGCAGCTGGGAGTGCTGCAGGGCCCTGCGGAAGAGCATCGGCACCAGGGTGCACACAGACAAGCCTGTAGGCAAGTATAAAATTTGAGTCGTCTCTATGTGTCCAGAACTGTAGATTATGTGACCTGGAAGGGCAGAAATGGGATAAGTTAATAGACAAGGTCTTGCTTTGAACTGGTGTTTATTAGAAGAGATTTCCTTGACTTACACAATACTCATATTTGATCTGAAAAACCTGCTAGGACCTCACTTTTGCCACGGCACAGGAGTTACCTAAAAATTGGCTGGAAAAAATCAAATGGTGGGTGACCAGGATCAGAGTCTGGATTTGTTCTAACCCTTCCTATGTTGCCTTGGAGGGCAAATCACTTCCTCTCTGTGTCCTGCCTGCAAAAATGAAACAAGCACCAAAGCTACCGCCTGGGGAGACCACGAGTCTGGATTCATTAAGGTTTAACTGTGCTTCAGATGAGAGATGCTAAAAACCAGCCAAGGCCTATTAAAGTGATAGAGCATGGGGGTTTTGGCTGGGTTTTTTTGTTTGTTTGCTTTGTGGTTTTGTTTTTGTTTTGTTTTTATATTTTTTTTTTATGCTGGAGAACTGCAAAGTTACCCCGTTTCCTGTAAAATTACACCTTTGACTATTAAACAGTTTGGAATGTGATTTCCAGTGTGCACATAATAGGAGCACCTTAAAATTGCACCCCAGAGCTTGGTCATCCCAGTCCCATTCATTCAAGCCAGATCTGTCACCCTAGCCACTTGCCACAGCGTGCAGTTGTGGTCAGCGGTGTGGTGCCACCCGGCTGGCCCTCAGGGGCCAGAGGGCTGAAAGCTGCAACTCCCAGGGAAATTCATCTCACAGGTGCCTCAGCTCATGTATTGTTCCCTTTTATCCCTGTTTTTGTAACAATTGCTACACTGCCCTCATGCTGGCCCTCAGGGGCCAGAGGGCTGAAAGCTGCAACTCCCAGGGAAATTCATCTCACAGGTGCCTCAGCTCATGTATTGTTCCCTTTTATCCCTGTTTTTGTAACAATTGCTACACTGCCCTCATGTTGGGTCTTTTTGGTTGGTTGGTTTGGTTTTTAGTTTGGTTTGGGTTGTTTTCTTGTTTTTTTTTTGTCGTTTTTGTTTGTTTTCTTATATTTTTTTATTGGTTGTTTTTTTGTTTGCTTGTTTGGGGGGTTTTGTTTTGTTTTGCTTTTGTTTGGTTTTGCTTGCTTGTATCAGAAGAACTGCTTGCAAAACACTGCAGCCTTAGGAAGGTGGCATCAGGCAGAGAGCTCAGTGCCTCCATAGCACAGCTGTTCTGCATGGCTGGGCCTAGAACCTGACTTTTCAATAAGCCAGGAGCACTGATGAGACTTCCCCTTCAGCACCCACAAGTGTTTGTCCTGAATCCTTTTCATCGCCGATTATGAAGGTGAACAGATCATCTGGGTGCCTCAGTAAAGGGACCTGCAAACTGTAAAAAGCCACTGGCTGAGGGCAGTGCCAGAGCAGCAGTTCCACTGCCCTCAGCAGGCACCAGTCTGACCTCCTGCCCCAGGACAGGCACCCCTGGTAACACCCCTGGAGGGGATTCTCTGTCACTGTCCCCTAACGCAGCCCCTCTGAGGCAACATAGCCTGAGCCTGCTGGGAGGGGAGGTACTTTAGGAAACCAGGGAAAACCTCTCCAGTCATCTGCATGAGGTAAGAGGGGTTATTTTTTAAGCTACAGTTTTAAAAGAAATGGATTTAACTATTAAAGCTGTAAATTTGTATTTAGGCACTTGAATAAGTGACCTGATTTTCTGCAGGGCTATTCTATGCTTCCAGGGATACGTCAGGTGCCTGAGTGTATGCAAGCATCAGTTGAGGCTCTCATTTTTGGAAAGAAACAAAATAAAAACAAAACCAACCAACATACAAAAAAAACCTCAAAAAAACACCAAAAAACCCACAACCAACCAACCAAAAAACCCCAGACTTCTCCACCCTAGTACATGCGTTTATCATTTGCAGGAAAATGAGACTTTGGAAAAGCACAAGAAATAAGCCCTAGTGCTTGGATTAATCAGAATTTTACTTCATGCAGCTTATACAGTAAAAAGAAAAAAAACAACAGAAATGTCAGGACCAGGGCTTCAGCCTCTTGATGCTGAGAGGGCAATGAGGTAGCTGTAGGTGTAACACCAGCACTGCTCATCTCCTCAGGGGCACACCTGGCTCCTGCTCCATGAGGAGGACCTGGACCTTTCACACAACCTCCCTCAGATCAGCCTCCCACTTGCACAAGGAAATCTCTGTAGGGATGCACGGAGAAAATAACCCCCCCCACAAGTCTAATACCAATTGAGTTGCACTGCAGATGGTTTTGTGAATCCAAGTGTGAATAGTAAGCAGCACTCGGGCACTCGATCCACAGGATACTGCACTTTTCCTGGGGAAGTTACAAAAGTTTTTGGAAAGCTCAGAACCCCTCCTGTTTCTAGGCTGTGAATTCCCACATGAAAAGTGGCAGGCAAGTTTCAGAGAAGGACAGAAGGACAGGACAGTGCCTGGCTGCCATGGCTGCTGCTGTAGGGACACAAAAGCCTCCTCTGGGGATCCCACAGACCTGTTGCTGATCCCGTGGATGGTAACACTTCTGCTCAGGAAAATGAGCAAACTCTCTCAACTGCTCCTCCTTCTCAGAAGCCACTCCAACCACCAGAACCAGGAAGCCCTAGAAGACTATGGATTTTGTTACAAGCCTGTTATAAATCCCTACAAGTCTTCTGAGCTGCATTATCCATCTTTTAAGCCCCTTATTGGTGTAGGGGCTCCCTAGCACGTCAGCTGCGTTGCTATACTTGCTGAGTTTGAAGCTTGCAAGACTCAAGCAGGGAATCCCCAGGTGCAGACACTGCCTGATACACAAATTCTCTGTTCAGAAGATGACTGTAAATGTGTCTTTTCTCTCTGATTCTCCAATAACTAGTTCTCCCCAGTATCACTCCTTGCAAGTCCTGTTTTATCACCTTATGAGTGTGAATTCCAAGCACTCGGTGAGATGATTCACAAAGACCAGAGAGAGAAATCTAAATTCCAATTTATTTTGCTGAGCTTTGAGCTTTTATAATAATGGGTCATTTTAGAAACAGCCTTAATTTTCACAATTTGAAGATGAAAAATATATGAAGGTTAGTCATAGTCATGAATATCTTGAATAATAAAGGACTCGTATGGTCACACAGCACTGTTATTAGTTCATATTTAGAACAGGCAAAACCCCCTACCATTTGTAATGACTGATGACTAAAAGATAATGACAGTACATTTGATTGATACGGAATGGTCTACTAAGCAACCTATTAAAAGAAGGAATAGGGTAGAGTTAGATTCAGAACTTGTATCCCATATGAAATCTAGCATTTGTCTCTGTCCTAAATTTGGTTGAAAGGATTAGTTAGGATTTCCATGGAATAAAAATAAATAAAAAGTAATTAATGAACATCCAAATCACATTCTCTTTCATATAACAGACCTGATCCATTACATTCAACTGATATGAATTTCTTGGTTTCAGATCAGACCTGTTTTATGCATCAATAGCAGCACACTTCAACATGCCTGAAACTCCTATCTTTACTACACTGCACCTTCCACAATATTCACAAAGTCAGGTGATGTCCATGGCACATGGTTTTATGGAAGACACTCGCATCATGGAGGGAAATGCAGACTGCCACTGGAACGTAAAGGGGACCCAAAGCACAGTTCCCACGAAGCAATATGGTAACAGAGAAATAGGATGAACATTTTGTCAGACAGCCTAGCTGGCCAAAAATGCTTCAAGTCATTTTAAAACTTCTGACTGTGCCTCAAAGCGTGGGAAGGCTAGACCTGAGGTTCACAATAACACCTTCAGAGAGACAGGTCTGCAGCCCAGTGCCGTGTGCTGTCATCTCAGGTACTCGTGTATTTTCCATCTCAAGCACTGCCAGTGCTGCAAAGTGGAAATGACACAGGGCTTCCTGGCCTTGATCCTTCCCTTGGGCCACGTAACACAACATGAGAGAGGTCACACATGTGATGCTGCCATAATCTGTGGGATAGGTCAGGATGTGTTGTGTGATCCTGGCTTAGTTCTGCAAAACCAACCACTCTAATTTAGCTTGAAGTGAATGAACAGTTTGTGTTTGCCTGACTTCTTTTTCTTTTTTTTTCTCCAGTCATCAAAATTCTCCTTGAGGAAATCTGACTACACAAAAATTCTGCTTCACTTCGGAAAAATCCTACTGATGGAAAACTCCCACATATCAATAGCAGAGACCTCAGAGATAACCAGCCATGTCCACGCTAGCTTTCAGCCTATCTTCTCCCCATCACTTGAAAAGCAACAGCCCTTGTGCTGTCCGGGACAGCCTGGCCTCCCCTGGCTGAGAGGGGAAATGAGCTGCAGAGCTGTCAAGCTCAAAAAAGACCTGCAGCTTGAATGTCCTTTCTTCCCACTGCTGTAACAGCAGCAGAGGGAGTGAAGAGGCTATAGCAAGATCTTCTTGCCTCAACACACACAGGTTTTACATGAGTTAATGCAGCTATAAAAAACTAATAGGCAGACTGGAGTCATTTATACTTGGGGAAGGGGGTAGTTGGAGGAGAGACTTGGCACAAAGCTCTGCTTCAGGATCGGGGTTGTCTAGATAGGGCTGTGGCAGTCTAATCATCCAGGACAAATTTAGACCCACCTTCTATCAGCACACGCACTTACTACTTAATAAAGTTACCAAATGTAGGGCCAGCAGATTAACTACTCTCATAATAGTCATTAGTTTTTCATCTTTCAATACTCAGTCACAGAGAAGTGAAGTGCCTGGCCCAAGACCACAAAAGCCCAATGATGAATCTACCTACAGCATCTTCTGAGCAGCTGGGGAATGCTGGTGGTGTAGCTCCATCTCTGTGCTCAAGCCATTGAGTCAACACCACTCCTAGAACCAGAATCAGGGCGAGACTCTTGATACTAGCAGGGGATGCAGTTGTGTAACAAACACATCTGCATGCCTTCCACACACCCTACAGAGACGTTAGGCAGCCTGGATGAAGATTTTCCCACTTCTTCCGTTAGATGGTCAACACATCTACTGAATAGAATGGAGCTGCAGGCTGAATGCAGAATTGGAAATTCTTTTGCCACTTTCACTGCTTCTTTTACGTGATCCTTCAACCCTTTCCTCCTGCATGCCCCGGGCTGTGCCTGGATAGCACAAGCACTGCAGCAGAGCCCTGGGGAATGCAGCATTTCCCTCACTCAGCCAAACCCCGCGGCCCTGTTTGCTGCCCGCTCCCCTGGGCTCGGCCTTCCAGCTCCACAGATGAAACTGCTCACCCTCAGGCACAGGCCACTTGAATCTCCCACCCTTGGGAATAAAAGCAGTGGTACCTCAGTTGCCGGCCCAAGCTGATGACAGGGTGAGAGGAATCTCCCCTTGCTCCTTTCTCCCATCGGTTCCATGCCAACAGGCAATCAACTGGGGAACCACAGGGAGAATATGGCTGTGCTGGGAAGAGGGGGTTGGAGGGAAGCACTCTCCATTCCTGGGGTTAAGTCAGCTGATGGACATATCAGCCGGGCTGTTACACGCTCTAGGGACTGCTGCTGTGCAAAATGTTGTTGGATTTTATCTGTAAACCCAAAGTGGCTAGGCCTCTTCTTCTCTCTCCAGGTTAGGCCTCTCCTCCGCCCCGCCACAGAAGTGCTCCAGTATCACCCCCAGGAGGGGTTAGTTTTTCATTCTCTTCCTATATAAGGATCCCCTAGGGCTTTGCTTCAGAGTACTAATCCTGTCCCTCCTTTAGCACCTGAATGTGCCAAAAAGAAACACTGGGAATGGGTCCAATTGCTGGAGTAGGGACAGAGTCAGTGCTGACACTCAGAAGTGCAAGTAAAAGTTCACATTCGATCCCAGGAGATTCAGCAATGACAAACCAGAAGAACTCTGCCCGAGCAGGCCAATGCCCTAGGGATGGCCGAGCTTTCCATGCAGCGTAAGAGAAGAGGAAGAGTACCTGGAGCCACACAGAGTGACTATTTCCACAGCTGGATAATATTAAGGAAAGACATCTAGAATCTAAGAAATTAAGATCTAGAAATAGTGAATTCTGCAGAGATGAGGTCTGGACTGCGCCGTCTGTCTGCTCTGTGCGCTCCAAAGCTGAACCTCCCCGGTGACAAGAGTGTAATCAGGCCCATGCAGTGAGCAAAAATCAAACAAGTGCTCTCCCTGCACATGTACTTCTTTTGTTTCAGAGGAGACAAGAAGTGTTGGAGGGCTGGACTGATCCCAACCAAAAGCCAAGCACACACACAGCTACTTGCTCACTGGACATGTGTCTCCAGTCAACTCGCCATGGTTAGGTAAACTCAACACACTTTCCACTGAAAGGTGAAAGATCCTGTCCTATTTCCAGTCAAAGAGTGTAAGAAATAAAGGGAGCATCTGTCATGTCCAGCCACATTTGCTCACACTGGGCCTGCTTATGTAAGAACAGCCAAACATCCATGGATATGGAGCTTGCACTCCCACTTCTGTCCACACTGCTGTAACCTGCATGTGTGCACGTCTGCAGCATTTCTTCGGTGGTCACGATGCAGCCATACACCTCGTATGTGAACTGTATGTGCAGGAGCAATGCACTGCAATTTGTCCACACATACATACTCTGAGGCTTTAAAAATCATTTTGAGCAATTTCTCATCCTCAGGAACACTGAAAGAAACTGGCCATCTCTATCTCCTTCAGTGCATACTTCTTTTATCTTCAAAGGTTTTGCATCTTAATGAAAAGGGTTGTTGGAATTGGAAAAGGATGAACACAGGATTGACTGTCATCCAAGTGACCTGTCCAGCCTCGTGGCGGGGGCTGTATGAACTCCGTGGCCACAAACTAAGACTGGCAGGACAGAGTGTGAACCTCTCTTACTCCTGTAATGCTGGAGACATCTCTAGGCAGAGGCAACCGCTCTTTAAATGGGCCTTAAAACCACCTTTCGAGTGCAAAGCACTTCCTTCCCAGGCCTCACTCTGCTGTCAGCCATACGACCAGCGTGTGAGTGCCACCAGCAGAGGCAGGAAGATGACTGGGCCAGATACCTAGAGCTGGTAGCCAGCCGGGCTAGGAACTTGGCAAAGGTTGCTACCATCACAAAGCTGAACTTCATGTGCAGGTTGATTTGGAAGGACCAGAGGTGAGCAGAAGGAGAGAGGAAGCATACAAAAGGATGACGTGTTAGGTGCGTTCCATTCACCCTCCCTTTCTCCCTTTTATACGCCACGGAAACTCTGCGGTCTCAGCAACGTCTGGGGCCACCTCCCTTTTTTTGCCACGGTTTGAAAAACCTCAGTTTCCCTCCCTTCCCATCATACCTTGAATAGTCCTCTTGAAGAAGGCTTTGCACGCCTCACAGGAAGCCACACCGTAGTGGTACCCAGAAGCAATGTCCCCACACACCAGGCAGAGCCGCTTGGGGATGGCATTGAGCATGTACTCGCACTTGGTGGGCGAGTCCTCCATGATGGCGCTGGCGCAGTCATCGTAGCGCTTACGGCAGGACCCACCGCCAATCCCCGTGCCATTGAACATGGGTGGCGAGTCGAGGCCATTGGGATGGCCACCCATGGCCATGCCGTAGCCACCGCTAGCATCGGAGGAGCCGCTTGGGCTGTGGTGGCTGATGGCGTCGATGCCAGAAGATGGGCTGGAGGGCTCAGTCTTGATGAAGGACCCACAGCTGGAGGAGAGGTGCCGCTCCTCCGTGGCCATTCTGCCGAGCAGCCTGCAGAGAGAGAGCAAAGGCACTCAGCGGCCTCCTGGCCAAACCCAGCTCCAGCCTGGTCAAAAGAGAGCCCTCCTTTTCCCACCTCAGTCCAATTCCAGCTGCCTCAGGCAGTTCAACCCCACCCAGGACCTTCTTCTTCAGGAATATCAGTACAACTCACTAGAGCAGTCAACTACTCCCCACAAACTCACACTAGAATAAAAACACAGATATTCGGGTAGATTATAGCTTCAGCCTGTTCACAGGCTGCAGTGCTGGGAGGGGGATCAGTGACAATGAGGTACAGTCTACCCAGAGCACAATCTACCTCGAGGACAACAGGGAGAAATGAGCCTGTCTGTGGAAAACCAGGTGAAAAAGATGTTTTGTTAGTCAGGATGTGCTGTCCTGGCTCTAAGCAAAACGTTTAGGAGCAGAACCTGCAGAAAATACCTGCTCAGAATGGATTTTCATTTGTAATACAGAAGTCATTGATTCATTTTCATGTTGGTTTCCTTCACCCCGGCTTCACTATCATCACTAACAGGGGAGCCTAGTAACTGAAGAAAATCATCTGATAAAAAGTTTCCTTCACCTTAATCTTAAATCTTAACCTTTCTTCTGTTTACTTGTATAATGCTTTTGCGTGGAGACACTCCTCTCAAATTCCCACTGCTTAGAGAGAGGTTTATGCTCTTAGAGTATACAGAAAGCACTGCATCTTTACCAAATCTGCAAGCTCTTCTTTACTTTAGTCACAGAGTCTTACTCCTTATATAAATGTTCGGTCTTCTTTTAGAACACCCCTAATTTTTATGACATCTTACAGCATTGAGTTCCAGGCATTACTTGTGTGCTATATGAACACACAGAAGGTACCACTTTTATTTGCCTGTACTGGATTTGCAGCCTCTCAGTCCCCCTGAACAACTCATGACCCTCCTCAGGAAATGTACTTCTGCGATTCTCCCCTCATTCAGCTCTTCATTATCTATAGAATTGTTCTTCATGCAGAAGTTTTTGCAGACCTCTTATCTGCTTCATCATCCATCTCTGAACTTCCTCTAGTCTGGCTATTTCTGTTCAGTCCAGAACAGAGTTCAATGAGCCAGCTCCTCAGCAGCATGGGGCTGGCACCGCTCCATCACTTCTCCAGCTGAAGGTCTGGACAGCAGTCAAGACAAAGGCACACTATCAATTACTTACTGACGTTACCAGATTTGCAGTGTTATTTTCAGCCTATCTATTATATAACTCCTCGCATTGTTTGGATTTTTTCTCTTTAAACTAAAATCTGAATTGTTACCATTTCTTCAACAGAGAATATCAGCAAGCTGCGTATTGCAACCATCCTATCTTTCCTGAGTTGTTACAGTTAATTTAGAATCCATTAAGATGTATGAAAAAATCAGATTAGTGCCTTCTGGTGTGCCAATGCTTTGCAACAGTCAGCGGTGTGTTTTGTCTACCACGGTGCTGTCCGTGCACCCAGCTTTATTAGGAGCCTCTGGAGTTCTTCAGTCTTCCTCGACAATTTGATGTCACCTGCAGAGTCTAATTCATTGCTCAGCCACGTCCCAGATCCTTAACATGTGTATCACACGCTCTAACACTGATCTTTGTGGGTGATTCCTGGTCACCTGTAGAACACCGAAAATTGACTTCACTTTTTTTCCTGAGTAGGGTGATGCCTACCCCTTCTTTTCTGCCTCAGTTTTTAATTGTTAATAGTAATAACCTGAGAGGTTACATTTTCCCTTCAGCAAGAAAACTTATCAAAGGCTTTTAAGAAAACCTAAATACCTGCGTTTTCCTCATGACAAGTCCAAAGAATTCTGACTGACTGGGGATGCTTGACTTTTCCTCTTGAAGTTCTGCTGGTTTAAAGTTACCACGCCATGGTCATGCGGGTAAATGCTATTTCTATTTCAGTTTCTGCCCATTTACCTGGTATTTGTGGCAACTCCTTCTTGCCAAGACATCAAACCCGGCAGGGGACAGGACAAAATATCTCATGATACAGTGAGGCTGGAGACCACACATATCTATCTCTCACATCCGTGTGCCTGTGATGTGAATGTACATGTTTGAGCTGCAATATCTGCACAGTCCTGCACCTTTACAATCTCGTTTGACCCACCTTTCTCCTAATTTTTCCTTCTCTGTTTCATCCTCAAAGTTTGACCTTGTCTCCTATAGCTGGAATCGATCAGCCAAGTTTGTTCTTTGGCAATACCATTGACCTTGAAAGTATGGGCAGGCATCTCACGTTCCTCAGCTGCTTTGCCTGGCGTTACCTGAGAGGAATCCAGAGTTTGGTCCCTCTCAGAGACAGCACGAGGAG
The DNA here is from genome assembly GCA_013399075.1 of Chloroceryle aenea. Lineage (NCBI taxonomy): Eukaryota > Metazoa > Chordata > Aves > Coraciiformes > Cerylidae > Chloroceryle > Chloroceryle aenea. The sequence continues at coordinate 345,182 of VWZY01012237.1, read as the reverse complement.
TTGAGGAGTGCCCACGCTTTGCCCAGAGAGTCACACTGGACTGAAGGCCATGGAGGAGTTACAGCAATAACTGCTGCAAGTGCAATCATCTTGAATCCTGCAGGGCACCTAGAGAGGCTGCACATCTCCTGGTGTGATGCCAGCTGACTGTGAGGGTGTAATGTGAAGGTGAAGCTTTGCTAGCTGAGACAAGATCTTTGCACCTCACAGCAAAGCTGAAAGCTGATGTGCTGGCCAGATTCTGGAACCTTTCCCTACCTGAGAAGTGCATTTGTAGTAAAACTCTGAAGATCAGTGGGCACAGTAACATGAGATTGGGGTTGAAATGGAAGGCAAAATCACCATAAAACACGGTTCTGCACTAAGGAACTCCACTGTAAAAGGAGTTAGAGTTGTAATGTTAAGGACAGACAGAGGACAACACTATGAAAAAGGCATGACAAGGGGGTCAGCTGTTCTGTCCATTTAGTCAGCAGAGGTCAAATCCCAGCTTCTGCTGCTTAAAAAGCCCCAAATTCACAGAGGGCCTCCAGAGGATCCCAAAGGTATTTACATCCACTCAAACAAACAAACACCCCACACAACAACCAACCAAACAGAATGAAACAAAAAACTAACCCAAGGGGAGACGGGTCTCCCAGGTCTCCCAGGACCAGTCCACCCCTCAGCTCACAGCCTCAGCTACGGCCACATCCCTGCTGCTGAGGACGCTCCTGTTCCTGTCAGGAGACAGTAATGCACAGCCAGTTCTGGCTGGATGTGAGCACATGCTTCAGAGGCAAGAATCCCTCACACCAGGACAGATCAAAGACCAGGGCTAAGGTGACTCCAGCCATTCCAGAGCTTGTGTTTTTCTTTTCTGGCCACTGGAACAACTTGCACAGTTGATACTGCTGGGCAGCACACACTGAGTTAAGCCTCATCAGCTCTGACCTTCTGGAAGTCTCATGGAGATCCTGTGGTGGTTTTTAAAGAGAGTCAGAGTGTCCCCTGGCAATGAAATACAACATCTTCAGCTTCACGAAGAAGAGCTGAATGTTTTTGCAAAGAGTTCAAAGTGACAACAGCCATTTTGCTCAGCTCTAGTTACCTTAATAGGAATGTAAAAGGAGAGAGACTTGATCCAACTCTCCTCCGTGCTGGCACAGGAAACTCCGTTACTATTTCTGTGCCCATATAACAGGCTTAGAGGTTCTAAACATTTCGTACTTTTCACCTTTCCTCATCATAGGTCACCCTCTAATCCCTTTAGAATCTCTGTGGCCCTCCTCTGGATCTGCTCCAGCCTGCCCGGGTCCCTCTGGCAGCAAGGTGCCCCGCGGTGCAGCGGCACCGCAGGGAGGGTCGCTGGGGAAGCACGTGGCCAGGCAGGCACAGGGACCAACGGAGCAGGGGCTTTGCCAACATGGGGTGGTACATCAGCTTGCATCACCTGATAGACACTGTCTCACTGGGACCTCTCTGAACTAAAGCTGCTTTTGCCACCGTGCTCTCGCCCTCCTGAAATTTGGAGATGCTCCTTGTTCCAAAGTAGGTCCAGTATCATCTTTAAATGACACAATGCTAATTGCCACTTGTTTTACCAAAGATTCTTAATAAAGCTCTTTTTTTTTTTCAGCCTAACTCTTCTTTTTTCTACTCTGATTTTTTTTTTTTTAGCACCTTTCAGTTCTGTGAACTATAAATATGAGAATGATGCCTTTTATATTTTCCTCCAGGTCGCTAATGAATATTTAAAACCACAACACTGCCCTTTTGGACACCACCTTTGCAGAAGGATAAAGAATGTCTCTAACCCTTCTGTTTACACTCTGTCAGCTAATCCATGATTCATTTCACCGGATTTGTATCAAAACCAATTTGATCCAATTTCCTTAATAAGATCTTTCACAGCTTTGTGTCCGAAGACCAGGCGTGTGGAGAGACAGTCTATCCACTGCATTCCATCTGCCCACCAATTATCTAACTATGAGGAAAGGTTCTTGTTCGTGGTACTCCAGTTTCATAAACCCACTCCTGTCTATCCCTACCAACGTCGTTAGCTCTTACATGCCTGTAACTGCCCTGAGACACACATCTCTGATCTCAAGTGATTCTGGATGTAAAGATGTGGGCTTAGACCAAGCTGAGATGGCACTCCAGGGTTTTAGCCATGAGTGTTATCCCTGGGGCAGTGATGTTGGGTCAATGTTACAAGTTTCTCCAACTCTTCTCCAGCCTTTCATCCCCTGCTGTTTCTCTACAGTGGCTGGACTGCTTATGAGTTTAATGCTCTCTTGAGAGCACCAGCAATAATAAGAGAGGGAAAGACTGATAGATGAACAGGACCAGAAAGGGACAAAAGATTAGCACTACAAAATTAAGACAATAAATAATGTCCCCATTTTTTTTCCTTTAAACTTCAAGGATTGCAAATTTCAGACCGATGCAGGTAGTGTTATTTTATTACATACCCAGCCTTCGAGGTTATTTTTGTCAGAAATATGTTCACGTCTTTACTCCACTTCTGGATATGAAAATCACAGGAATTTAGGGGTCTTTATCTACAAGTCTTCACCTGACTCAGAAACAACAAGGCCTGCCACTCACGCTTGCTTAGAGAGACAAACAGAACAATTTGCAGCTTTGTAACAGAGGCAACTTTTCCTCACCAGAAGAATTGTCTGTTGGCTGAAGGTGTCCACAATTCAGCAACTTCATGCCATCTAAGCATCTAAGTGCTGATGCAAACCCAAGTATTTGACCCTGCACCTTCTTCATACAGCACTCCCTATTCTAAACTGCATCAAGGAAAGCTGAGAGCAACACTGCTGAGCTCTTCTAGGGGCTGATCCTCATTATCTGATCCTCAATAGGAAAGGCAAGGATAGCGCAGTGCTCTGCTCCAGTTTCCTGAAGGAAGGTAGGGAATGTGCATCAGAAGTTCTGCCAAGTAGGTCAGTCCCTTCACCGCTATTTTCTGATAAAATCACAAATTTACCTAACCAACCTGTTGGAGATTTCCAACAGTAAGACTGGAATTGTCATTAAAATGGATGCTGAAACAGCTGCAGGGCGAGCAGCAGCTGAGGGAAGGCAGGCGAGGACACCCAGCCCTTCTCAGACAAAACCTTCTCTATTCTCCACACAAAGAGAAAATGAGAAAGGCCAGAAATGGGCTTTATTGGGTGGTTCTCACAGCTGGATGAGGAGTCCAGACAGAATGAAATCTTAACTTCCTTTTTTTTTTTTAAGTACACTTTGAGATCTACCATAAGATGGAAGAGCCCTGCAGGAGAGGTGCCTGCACAGCTTGTAACTTCCAGGTGCCCTGTGGCTGCTCTTGTGGAACTGCACCTCAGCCCTGAAGTCCATCAGCAGGGAGTCCTCAGACTAGATCCAAGTTTTATTCATTAAACCTGAGACATCTGACAGTATAAACCTGCTCACTTCAGGACCCAGCTTGCGACAAAAGCACACCTTGGATTGCAGAGACATTTTTAAGACATCCATGAAAGAGCAAAGTAGCTTTAATCTGCAGAAATACCAATGATTTAAGCAGTGATCAAACATCCAACCTCTTCTCCAGTACAGGCTGACTTTTGCTACAGGCATTTCTTAGCCAGATGACATAAACTTGCTCTGCATATGTAAATGAGATGTGCATATCATGCCATGATGTCACTGGGGCAGGACAGACTTTGTGTCCTTTGTGGGCCACATGAGAGAGCTCTGCATCCCACAGCTGGCTCATAAACAATACAGATCAGCTTCTCCCATACTGGCTGTATCTCCAGTAACAAGCCAAACTTTGTCAGGTGTTTTTTAGATACAGGAGACAGAAATAAATGCTGTTTTCCAAGAGGCAGGCTAGACCTGACAGCTGCAGTAACAGCCAGTGTCATTCTAGGTCACATATGCCAAGAGTTAGTGCCATGGAGCCGAGGTGCCCACACCTGTGGACTCCTCACACTCGTGCTCCACCCCTGCACCCCTGCTTTGAGGACACCCCTCATGATGCTAGGGAGGCAAGGGGTCAGCAGACCCACGGGTTTCTCCTGCTCTCCTACTCAGTATGGACTCACGTGAGAGCGGCATCATCTAGGGGCTCCTCATCTTTACTCTTCTCCACACAGCAGCCCAAGAATAATGGACATGCCAATACCTCTGTGCTCTTGTACATAACTGTGGGTAACTCAGCCATACCAACCACAGCCCAGGAAGCTTTCTGGGCTTATTCTACCATGGAGGGACACCTCCTGTTCCCAGGACAAACCCAGTTCTCTCTGGGGGTAGGTAAGAGCTTGGGCAGTACACGAATGATGGGCACCATCATTACCATCAATTGCCTAGTTACCAGTGCATAGGCTTTAGAGGTTTTTGTTGAAATCACAGCATTTTGCATTGCAATAAATGACAAGAGAGTCAGAACCTCAGAGCAACCTCAGTATTTTTCTCTGGAGTGCTGCCATGTTTGCTAGTGGCACCGTTCTGGTTTGCATGGGTTATGCTTCTGCTCTGTAGAGAATGGCAACCCCCTGACAGCCTGTCTGCAGGGTCATAATGCTCCCATTTGCCTTTGGAACAAACACAAACCACAGCTTAGTAAAAGGATGATGAACTTGCTCTCTACTTTGGAGTGGAAAGCACGGCATGACTACTACTCCATAGCATGACCACCAACCTGTAGCTCAGAAACCCAGACTGCCAGGTTTTAACAAGGTCCAACTGTCAGCACTTTATTCCAAAAGAGCTACAGTATCCCAATTCCAATTATAACCATTTTCTGTTGCTTTTGGCTTTGATGGGCATCTGGACCTGGCTTTTGGCCTGCCTTTCACCCTGCCACTGAAGGGAGATATAGATTTTTTAATTTGCTTTATAATTTGACAGTGGGTCAGGGGAAGAACTTTTGGGTCAGGAGGCTAAAGAAGATAAAATGAAAAGATGTACAGAAGCCAGTGAAGTTCCACAGCTCCCCAGCTGCAAGATCTTATCTGGAGATCTGTCTCCAGGGGTCAGTTCCCCCGGTATTCCTGAGGAGAAGTGGGTTGTATGGGATCTCCTGAGGCGTGTGTCACTGATGAGACCAGTCCTGCCATGCGGGCTGGAGGAATGTATTCCTCAGACAGCAGAGGAGCTGGAGGCCCAAGCTGGGCTGTGCTACAAGCGAAGGAGATGGAGGCAGCAAGGGTTCATATGCTGGCTCTGACACAAATAGTATTTACTTGCCTAATGCCCAGAAGTCATTTTATCCCTTTGACCGATTGCATAACCAGAGCCCAGTTACATATCTGTAGATCTCCTCTAGTTCAACTTAGCTCATGCTGATGAAAGCTGCTGCAGCAAACTGTCTGCAGGCTGCTTAATAAATAAAAAAAGGCTTCTCATGTGCAGAAGATGTTATAGATTTCCTACTAGCCTTCACCCCTCTCCTTGTTTCTGTGATTTCTCTTCACCCTTAGGACGGCACTCTTGTTAGTAAAATGCAAGAAGTATTACACAGATGAAGGGACAATTAATCTGGAGGTGTGACAGTTATTATCAGTTCACTCTCTTATTAATGCATTGCCTTTTGAAGGTTCCTTGCCCTCTGGGGTACTAATGTCACTCCCTCCAGAGTGAATTGCTTCAGCACTTGAGCTAATGCTTCTTGCTTATGCTTACTGTTGATATCACAGCAAAACAAGGACCAGGATTGACCTGCTGTTGACTATTCATCCAAATTCTCCCACCACCCTTTTCCCCCCTGCCTCATGATACCTGTGTTTCACATTTCCACTTCTTCCCCAGCTGTTTCTACATCTTCTCACACCAGTTCAGCAATTTTGCCTGCACACAGCAAAGCTGCAGCTCAGTCTCTGGGTAAATGCTCAGCCAGACCTTCATTTCTTCTTGAATGTCTTTCTTTATTCTCTGCCTATCCAGGGCACTTATAATCTGTTTCTTTCTTAGTACCTTCAGTGTCCTTCAGACACTTGTGAATGAGACTCATACAACATGTTCAGCAAAGCACACTTCCAACCCTTGTACATCAGAATTTTGTGTCCACCTTTTCAGCTGGGCAAGGAAAGGAAAATCTCCAGCACTGCCATTTATATTACATTTATTTTTGCATCTCAGCCTGATCCTTCCTCTTGTCTCACACAGACCTTTCCCTTCACTCAGCACCCACTTAGCACTTCTGAGAGAAAACTGCCACCACGACAGATTTCTCCAGCCTGCACATCCTTGCATTTAAGGATATCCACTGAAAGTATCTCTCCCTTCAACCTTGAGACAATTCATGATGAACAACGGCAGGGAAACAGACACAGAGTCATTGCTGAATTCCTCTAGGTGTTTGAGGAAGGAGTCAGGATGGGAGATACTTAAAGGACATCCTTCAGAAACAAATGCACAAAAAGACTTCAGAATTGACATTTCTTTTTGAGCACTAGCTTGCTGAAAGGAGACTGTAGGTGTTGTCACACAACATTTGAACCTGTGTGTTCTGCAGCCTGGATGTGCTTAGGAATTCTCCAGGCTGGACCGGCCGGTTTTGTTTTGGAGAGTTTGTTTCTTACACTTCAAAACTTCCAGCTGTAGTGGAACTCTGCCTCCTCATCCCACCCTTTCCAAGACAATCCAGACAGAATACGTGGGCTTTGCCTAGCTTCCACCTGTAACTCCTGCAGAAATCTATAATTGAGTGCCTCATGATTAGAAACATTACTCAAAGCCAGACAGATCCTGAAAAACTCACTGAAATTAGTTCCACATAAATTACAGCATGGAAAAATATCAATGGGCAATTAGTGCTTTGCAGTTTGAAATACTTTTTATCCCTGACTCTTCCAGAAAGCATTTCTACGATGACAGAGTAGCAAACCAAGATGACAGTGTGGGAGCAAAGACTGGATCTGCTAGAGGAGAGATGTCTCAGAACCACCAGAACATTGTGGCAGTTGGGCTGTTAGTGTCAGTGAGGCCAGAGGAGAACTTCATGGGGTCAAGGACAGACAAAAAACCTATGGCACACAGTGAGGCTGAGATACAGCTCATGAATCAGCAGAGGAGGGGAGTACATGGCACAGGTAACTGCAGCCCAGGCTCCTCTCGAGCTAACGACCACCAGAGGTTTGAGGAGGAGAAAGCTAACACGGGACAGTTTCCTTCCTCGAACTGCTGCAACACAGAGGATTACCTTTAGCTACCTATTTAAGGTAACCTCAAGGTTCAGTTTTGCTGAGTCTTTAAAACCCCACCTCTGGTAGGTATTTAGCAGATCTCCTACCACACACTGCATATATTAAGTAGCCAGTTGTAGCTGACCCAAATTCCAGCTTCAAACCCTAATAACTCGTCCTAAATCCACTTCATTCATCCATCTTCCAGACTGTTTGTCCCCATTTGCTTTGACTGACAAAGTAGATTCCAGTCCACCCAAGCCCAGCCCTACCTGAGGCTCCACACTGTCCTCCTTTCTTATCTGTCTGAACAAATGAGGAGGAGGAGGAAGAGGAGACAGGTAAGGAACAGATGAGGAGGAGACCACAGCCAACAAACTGTTCATTAGACAGAAAACTGTGTAACAGAACAAACACACGATTATCCCAGCACTCTGCATAATGTGCACATTCATTCACCTAGATTAAAAACCCCAAACAATCCAGCCCAAACAAATTCTAAAGCAAAATACTATTAAATTACCTCCACTTCCCTTCCAAATTGGCATCACTGTTTGAAAATTTAACTAAATGTGATTACAAAAAACCCCACAAAAATACTCCTTTCTGTCATGGCGAGTGTATCTTTTCCTCTACCCAAGAAGCTTCCACCTTTCTCTGCTATTATTTTGGGACATGAAAGAAAAAACCACGATCTTACAAGATCTTCACCCCGCGTTTCACTTCCTGCTCCCTGCCTTTAGCATCCCTACTGATGGGCACGATTAAGCCAAGAGACACAGCAGAGCAGACAGGCAGTCAGGCTCCCACAAATCCACGTAGTCAGTACCTTTCTGAGCTAGGTTTAAACATCACAGAGCTGTGTACAGACCTGTGCACAGCAGATATGCAAACACGGAATAAATCCATCGTGCAAATACAGGGGACACCTCTGTCACACACCCGCCCCTCACGTCTCTGCTTTCCTCATCGTGTGGAGGCACCTAAAGACTCTCCACAGGCAGCTTCACACAGCAGCCAAACTATGACTTCATCTTTCCAGATCATCACTGATGAGTGTTCAGACCTTTAGAGCAAGCATAATACACTAAAGCAAAAACAATAAAAAGGCCTCTGCCTGAGCTACATCATGCAGCTGTACCTTGAGTAACAGCCCTGCACCTACCAGAGCAGGAGGGAGAAGACCTCCCATGATTTTACACAGGTCTGCATCCTCTCTGACCTCCTATTTAAGAAGTGTTTGTTCTCTGTCCAGAGGTCTGGAACCCTTCACAGGCATTAGTAGGAGGGCTCTTCCCTCTTCAAAGGAGGGACCCAAAAATAAGTGAGTTTCATCAGCGGAGGGCCTGGTGTGACCCAACCCAAAGCAGCTCACCCTGCCGCCGTGTCCTCCCCACCGCGCTCGTTCCCTTTGCCCTTGGAATGCTATCACTTATTATCACGCTGACTTCTCCAGATGGGGCATTTTGGCTATTGATCTGATAAATAAACAGCCTGCTCGCTCGATCAAAATGTTATTTTGCATTTCAATTACTGTTCGCTAATGCAACCTTCATCCCGCCAAGAGTGCTGCTGGCAATGACACTCGACCTGGCACAGGCGCTCGCAAGCAAATCCGGCAGCACCTGCTGCAAGCACCTAACGGGATTACCACCCTCCATGAGATGCACGGGAAGAGAAGGAGATGGACAGACAGCACCGGGCTGCAGGGGAACGGGTGTATGGGGAACAGAAGGTACGAGCAAGCTGGAGAGGGGTAGGGAGAGGGGGAAGCACAAACCCATTTACAACGCAGCTTTGTCAAGGATTTGGATGGTGGGAGGTCTTGGTAACTGAAGAGGTCCCCTCCAGTGGACAACCCTCACAGCTCATAGCACAGAGACTAAGCTCTCTGTGTGCGAGCTGTGCAAGAGTTCAGAGCAATGGGAAATGGAAATCAATGTCCTGACAAGCAGGCACTGAGCCCTGCAAACCCATCGGGGCAAACGGGGTCATTTCTAAAGCAGATTCTGGAGCCGAGCTCCACTGGGGCTCAGAGGCCCCACGGCTGGGTACAGGATGCTGTGTGTACACCCACAGGGGGGAACCCTTCTTAGTCCTTGCTGGATTCTTCAGTGTAGTGGGAAAGGTGACTGCCTTTGGAGAATCCGGTGGTGATACATCAAGAAAGAGGCATCCCGAGGTGTTGGTAGGAGATCTTTGGCAAGTGTTGGTCTCTATTAATCCATCACTCTATTTACTCAGGGAATCCTTTGTCAAATCCCCAAACTGGTTTCACTCAAACCCCCTCTACAACAGAAAACACGGAACAAATAGCAAGTCAGTGCCCAGGCACCAGCAGTGAGGTCAGGCATGACCATATGGTTATGAGACAGCTCCTAGTCCCAGGATCTTCTGGCCATGGGATGTACTTCACCAGGTGGCTGGTTTTGTACCAGACTCCTCCTGTATGGTGCAGAATGCACCTTGGCCTCTCCTTTTTCCTACCTAAATTCCTAAATTTGATGTAACATGTATCACAAAATGACACAGCCATTTACCAAGGCGTGCAAATGGTGGTCAGCACTTTCACCACCCCCTGTGTAGTGTGTCTGTTGCACTTATCTCCTAGGTGATAAGGTAATATAAACAGGCAAGAAAATGCATTTCTCTCAATTTCCAGAGATCGTTTGACACAGAACTTTCACCTGACCTGGACAAGTTCCTCCCATTTCATTATCAGGCAGCATCCACACCGAAACTGCCAGTCATCCATGAGTTAAAAATAAACAAACCCCTGTAACACCCTGACATTATATAAACAAAATGCTAAGTATAACACATGAGAATGAGATCAATGTGATGCATAAAGACAGGATCTATAACTCCACACATTCACACTTCATCTGATCTGTGTGCCCAGCCCCCAGTTCCCTCTGCCCTTGGCAAACTACGCCTGTGTCCCACACCCACCTCTCTGCGGGCAGGTCTGTGCTGCAGACCTTCATCTCCCAGACCTGACCCTGTGCAGATCCCTTCTCCGAACCCACTCTTGGCTGTAGAGTTTCTGGAAACCAATCTCCCCATCTCTCCCCAGCCAGTAGACATCACAACCTCAGGACCTCTATAGAAGTTATGGCTCCTGGTTACTGGTTACTTAAGACGGAGCTCTTCAGATGCAGCCCAAATGTCTCAGAGTAATTCCAGACTCAACACTTATCTTCTGCAAGTCAGTGCAGCTCTCCAGGACACTGCTTCCCCAGTGGAAAAGCAGGGATGTGGTGCTGACTGACCCACCTCTTGGGAACATAGGGAGAGTTAATCAGCAGCTATGATGAAAAGAATGGGGTGTGCAGATGAGTGCGCTAAGCGGAGCGATGGACAGATAAGCCCTGTTGCTCACATGATGGCCTCTGCTTCAGATTATCAGCAGAATTTAAACCTCTTTCTTCAGCACCACAGCTCAGAGGCTTGCCTGTGTCAGGGGTGTGAGCAGTTAAGTGCTTTCCTGCACACGAGCCGGACAGAGCAGTGAAACACTGGCATCACACATCTGTGTTACACAGACAGTTCTGACTTCCCTACATCTGACTGCCCTGTAAGCCCCGTCCCTCTGACCCAGTCGACACAATAACCTTGCCTCTAATACTGCCTGATCCTATCTCCACCTCCCGAGGTGCAATTCACACACCAACTGCCTCCCGACCCCACCTCCCTACACCCATTTTTGTCATTCTCCTTTGCAATTACACTTCACTCCAAGCTCTTCATCAAAAATTCCTCGTGTTAAAAAATGCTACAGAATTAAGTACATTTTGGCAATGTTTGTACTGTAAGATTCCCCAAACAACTCTAAAGAAAATGAGATGTTTCATTTTGCTTTGTTCCTAGCACTTTGTTTAGCCTGTCGCGTGCTGCCTCGTGTGTTCTTTGACTGTTTCAAGAACATAATGCATTGTCTCGAGAACATAATGTAACAAAATATTGGAAGTTTCCTCAAAATAAACTTCATTGGAATTTCCACTTCGTGAACATCTCAGGTTGAAGCAAGATTTGGGATGAAATAACATATATTCTGCCAAACAGGATTCTTGTTTTCATGTAGCTGCACTCGCTGTTTTCTGCACAGCCTCTGCTTCACTCAGGTCTCTTTTCTCCAGATGCATTCAGAACCACCCATGTTCTCATGTACACAGGAACACTTGCACACTTCTGCCATCCTCTTTAACCAGGCAGCACAGAGAGACAGATACTAGAAAAAAAACCCTACATCTAAATCAGCCCAAGAGGTTGAACTCTGTAAAAGTTCTGGAAATTTGGAAGTACCACAGAGGCTGTGCCATCAGCTCTTCTACAATGGTCACCCTGATTAATCATCCCCCAGCCAAAAACCAACCCCTCTGTTTTGAAAGCTGAGTGCTGCTGGAGAAACCCTGCTCTGCTCTTCCACCTGGTGCCATTTAAGCTCTATCCCATTCCTTCTGCATAAGGATGAAATCACTGCTGGCATGGGATCAGAAGCTCCAAAACCCTGGCTCCCTGTCAGCTTTCAAAAACTGACCTGGACATCTCAGCCACTTCAATGAGAGCTTGAATGAACCTTCTCTCTCGTTCACTGGTGGCAAGGAGGGCTACTTCTTAGCACCCCTGTGAGAACCAAAGCAATGTTTCATTTTACAGCTCGCTGAGGAAGAACTGTTGGAGTTGTGTGTAAACATCTTACCTGACACCCGAGGCCCACCCAACATTTTGTGGCTGCAGTGGAAACAAATCACAAGGAGCTGGGACAGCATCATCTCTCATCACTGAAGTGTTGAATCAACTACTATTGAAATTAAGTTATGATTTCTATTGCCTGGAACAGGAACTGGGCCTCAGGATCGGAAGAGTGATCTGAGTGTGGAGACTGCAGCTCTCCCACATCCTTCACTGCATTTCCAGAGACATGTTAAACCTGCCCTTCTTCAAACACACTTTTATTTCAAATGCTCTTGAGAAGGAAAGCAAGATGAAAAAAAAAAATCTTCCCTAATAGAAGGCTTTCTGAAAACTGCCCACTCAGATGCATGAAGCCTCTGCAGCACGCAGAGTGCTGGCCTGCCCAACAGGCACACTGCCGTGCACGGTACTCACACCACATCTCTGAGTGACAGCCACTGGCCTGAGCATCCCTCGGAAGCCCCTCTGATGCCACCCTGTGCACTTCACTCCGGCGAGGAAACTCAGCAACATCAGGCTCCCTAAAAAGCTCTCTCTAATGAGGATTAATTTATTTTCTAGGATCCATCCTAAGCAGATAAATAGCCCAAGCTCTAGGTGCCTCTGAAAACTGTCCTGCTTGCAAACAGCAGGTAAATGCTGTCCACACTGAAGCATTTTTCTCACTTCCCACCCCGGGAAGAGCAAACCAGGATGAAATTAAGGTACCAAAGCTGCCAATCAAAACGGCTCCATGTAGTAAAATCATTCCCCATGCTGCACCGACTGCCTCCCCAGAGGGAATCCCAGTCCACAGGGTTAAAAGCAGTTACTCTGCAAGAAAACCACGGCTCATCCCAACTACACCTGAGCTGCCTGTTGTGGTTTCCTGAGGTACTGGCTGCAGTGCTGCTCACCCCTTGGCACACACAGCAGATCTGGTACGAACCAGGCTGCTCAGCAAGGGAGCCACAGAGACTGGGCTGCAGTGCTGGGAGGGGTTGTTCTGACTGTGCACAAAGCTGATGCAAACATCAACATCAATAAAAGCTTTCCTATTTTTTGAGTATAATGCACCTGAGGTGTTTAAGTTCCTGACAAATCTGCAAGCTCTTTAAAGTTCCTCTGTTCCTGCAGAACTGCTCAACAGAGTTTCAGGCCAGGACCTGTTGAGATGAGTGCCTTTTGAGATGCTCCTTCCAAACACTGGATGGAAACGGCCAAATCTGGCACAGCAAAAACCTCACACAACTACAGCACAAGATCCCCCTAGAGTGACTCGTGGCCTGAACCCCTGCTGGGGGGACAGACCCCCAGTCAGGCATGGGACAGTGCTGTAAATATGAACCACACGTCCTGCAAACCTTTGATCAGTTTGGAAGACTGGAACAAAGACTGAACTTGTTGCATCCAGCTTCAGCCCTGAAGAGTGGATAACACCACAGTTTATTTACCAAAAGCACTGGCTTGCAAAAGAGATGCCATTCAGGATTTGTAGATTTCCACCAATCCAGATTAAATAACTTTTCTCACAGCTACTTAAAGAAACAGCAAGAAGGCACATTTTAAAAAGGCACTCTGCTTTACAGTGCCCCACTTCACACTGTGCCTGGAGAGTCAGGAGCTGAAGCAGCAGTGGAGAAGGAAGGGGAGTTATGGATTCTGGTCTATCCCATCAGAGCAGTGTTTATTCTAATCAATCAACTGAAAAAAATAGTAGCTGAGAGTAATTATTAATAATCAAGTAAAATTGGATTATTTCTCTGCACTGCAGCATTGTCTGGATGGGGAGGCTGGTGTGGAAATAAAGTTCATCAGAGCAAGCTACTGAACCAAAATTGCTGACCTCAGCAGTTCATCAGAGAAGGTGGAAAGCGGAACCTCAACTAATCATGTGGTACACTGTCTGCAGAGCTTGGAGGCCAACAACAATAATTATTATACACATTACTATATCCAAATGACCCACTGCCAAAGCCTTCCCGTTCTGAGGTACCTGCTTCTGCGATCCCTCATTCCTGAAAACAGAGCCAGCTCCCTCTTCCAAACACAGTGCTTGAGAGGAAGGGGCTCAAGCATGCTGTGAATACGTTGTGCCCTCCATGCAGCTGCGGTCTTGGCTGGTTTTATACTCCAGCAAAGGACTGGAAACATCACAAAGAGCACTGTTACCTCACACTCTGCAATACACACCCTGCCTAAAACAACCACAGTGTGGCATTGCACAGAGATGATCTTCTCAAGCACAGACAAGGAATTGCAACTACAAAACATGCACTTTTACTGCAGAAACAACACCTCAGTCAACAATTCCTTCATAAACAGGTAGCTGGACTGTCGCTGAGCCCACGGCAGCACTGTCTGTGCATTCACATGGGCATCGTGTACGGACTTTGCAAACGTGATGTAGGAGACTCCGGCTGAAAATGGAACTCGGACACAGCACTAATGGCCAGGCTGGGTAGAAACCAGTAAAGCTCCCTTGCAATAAGAGGAATTACACCAAGCTCCAAAAGTTAGGCAGCAAGTCCTAGAACACCATACTCTTGGCAAGAAGAAGTATTACCAGCTGCAAGGGGAACACTGCTACTGGAGAAGGCAGAACTTGGGAATTTTCTGATGTGTGAGACCTTAGCCATGAAACTGAATTAACACAGCAAACACCTTCTATTTAACAGCTTACTAATTACATTTTCAAACTAAACATTTACCTCTACCTTGAGTACTTCTATAGCACCTAACAGAATCCAAGATGAGTTACTCCCCCATTTACTTTAACAATTTCTTAAATCAAGATAATCCTTCATTTAAAAGGGGCCAGGGGGAATTTAGGGGGTTTCTTTCCCCTATCCCCTTAAGTGCTGGATCATAGAGAAGGCTACACAACCTCCAGTACATACCTCACAGGAATAAGGGGTCTGAAGAGTGGAAGTTAGCTATAAAGCAAGCAGTGCTGTATGTAGTACATGCCTACGTGGCTAAGTCTAATGATCCCAGGATAGGCTTTTCCATATCACCTGCAGTAAAACTCTGCTTTCCCCCCTTGCTGCAAACACCAGCAGTGCTGATCTGTTTATTTCTTTTTAACTTTTTTTTTTTCTCTGTTTCAGGAGCTAAGGAGGAAAGAAGCAGAGACATAGTTTAATATTTTACTACAAGCTGGATCAGTCCCGAGAGGTTCTGATAGTGGCAAAAGGATGCTACTACTTCTGCAGTGCTGGCGTCTGCTTTATGCACCAGCCCACAGAACAGGATGAAGGAATGGGAAGAGGAGAAAGAGTTCTGGACAAACAGCAACAAACAGTCCTGTCTGCGTGGGAAGAAAGGGTTAAGCCTGCTTTAAGGTTCACATGGTTTGTGCAAGCCAGCAATCAATCAATCTTCTCTCTTTCCTCTTTTTTTCCCTGGGAACCACTGCAGGAATATCATGTCCAGGATCTTGTTTAAATCCACGACTCTTCTCTGTCAAGTCAATTCTTTCCATCCTCCCCCAAGGACCCCTGCAAAACTCCCCCTCCCCCTGAAAAGGGGCCTTCTGAGCTCGTTTTGCTAATGTATTCTCAAACCAAATTAGGGGCTCTGACTCTTGGTGAAGTTCGTGAGTTAGTTGCTGCGATGCACTGAATTAAAGATACCATCTCGGACTCAAATCAGATTAGAGCCCACACACACACATGCAAAAGCCCACTTTCTAATCAATTTTATAAAGGGCCTTCAGCAGAGATACACTAATGGTATTGAGCTAAGATCTTTAAACTAAGTCTGCAAGAAGTCTGCGGAGATAAAGCGCACACCGTATTAAAGAGAAAGCTCTTCCCTGTGCCCTTCCCATTGAGAACCCCATGCACATTGGAAGAGCACCTCACAACAGCTGGTTTGGTTAGTGTGGGCTAGAAGAGAGGACAGTGAGATGGGCTGAGAGCTGGCTGAACAGCAGAGCTCAGAGGGTTGTGATCAGGGGTGCAGAGCCCAGCTGGTGCCCTGTAGCGAGCGGTGGTCCCCAGGGGTCAGTGCTGGGGCCAGTCTTATTGAGCACCTTCAGCAGGGACCTGGATGAAGGGATGGAGTGCACCTGCAGGAAATTTGCAGGCTGCCCAGAGAGGCTGTGGAGTTTCCTTCTCTAGAGATTTTCAAGACCTGTCTGGCTCTGTTCCTGTGTGGGCTGCCCTGGGTGACCCTGCTCTGGCTGGGTTGGACTCAATGATCTCAGAGGTCCCTCCCAACCCCACCATTCTATGATTCCATGAAGGTGCCTTTTCAGTGCAGAGCTGCAGCAGAGAGCACATCTCCCAGCTATGCTCTTTCATCATCTGCAAGGCTCAGAGTACAACCTGTAGCTTGTACGAGCTGCTCCTCCATGCTTACAGCACGAGTGAATGCAGGATGCAATCCAAAGGCTGGATGAAAGCAGCGAGTGCTCTTCCGACCACCACCACCCTCACCGGTCACCTCCTCACCAACTTTCTCTAAACGACTTGAGGGGATCTCAGCAAGAGAGCTGTGGCAGGTAGGATCCCACTGCCCTACACAGAACCCTTGCTGAGCAAAATTTCTCAGAGCTCAGATGGACTCCACTTCCTCTGAGAGCTTCCGGTCTCACACCACTGTGGAGTTTCTCAGTGGTCACATGCAGAGGACGATGCCAGCCTGCAAAGCAGGTAACCCTTCCAGCCTAACGAAATGAGCCCTTTGACTCTGCCAGGCTCCTGAGGATGGGTTATAAGGTTGCAGAGCATTGCTGCTACACTTCTCTTTACAGGCTGCAGCTTATCAACGCCAGGCCCGAAAGGACCTTCCAAACACAGATCTGACTCAAACTTCAAGGACCACCTAACTCCAGAAGGGTTTTCAGTGTTCCAGTGATAAAGACACAGCCAGGACACATTCAGGACTCAGCTCCATGTCCCACATGGAACACTATTTCCTTTTTCTGCACCTACTCACTGAAAAATAAAGGGAATAACAGCTACCGACCAGCTGGCCTTAGGGGCCTTGAGATCTATGGTCCATGGGCACCTCTCACTGCGAGACTCTTGTTTTGTGTGGAGACCTCATGGAGCTGCACACACTTCCCCTAGGACCTCAACATGCAAAGGCAGAGGGGCAGGAGAGAAAACACGCATGGTGAAAACACGTCGTGAAGAAATGTCATTGCTGTTAACATCTTTAACAGTGCCAGGGTGACATCAGTGCCATCTGCTTCAGCTTGTGGTCACTCTGGAGCCTACTATTACACAAGACAACAATCTCTGGATGGAAATCACTGCTTTTTTTTAAACTTTTGGCTACAAGAAAGAGAAGTTGAAGAACCTCTGCACATGAAAGGACAGAAAGTCTCCTATTTGGCAGATCTGGTGATGCCTCAACTCTCAAAGAGCAATTTCCCCTCTTATAATTACAGAAAGCGACTGCCAAAACTCCAGGGGATGCTTCAGGGTGTTTCCCTAACGGAGGGAAAAGGATCTCCTACAACCCCAGCCAAAACACTTCATGCACTTTACGCTGTGCTTCAGGTTCAGTGATGTGTGGTCCCATTTTCCTGGGAAATCGAGGGAAGGCTGCTGAATGGTGCCCTGTCACCACCAAGGTAGGTGCTGCTGCTGCTGCTAGCTTCCAGACTGAATAGACAATGTTAGTGTGGAAACCTCTTTCTACTAGGAGCCTTCAAAGAGTCACTAACAGAGATTTTTTCAGTGGTCAAAGGAAAAGTTTCCTTATTGGAATCTTCATTATTCAAGAGATCACGACCACTCAGATCCTGAATTTGAGAAAGAAAGGATGATACTGCAGATCTGCCCAGGAGATAAACCTAAATAGCAGCTTTGCCCTACTTACTGACCTGGGAAGTAATTAACTCACCACTATTGCCCTTCTTCAAGTTACAAAGCTCCCCAAAATAGCAGAGGCACACAGTGCTCACATGGGTAGAATTCAAAAGCTTTAACTTGGCCAGTCTGGGCACAGCAGCACTGCAGAGCAGGGGGAGGGCTAGATGGGGTGGGAGGAGAAGCAAACCTTCAGTGCCTCAGAAAGGCATGTGATGCAATCCTGGGAAGCCTTGGATCTCACTAATGAGACCGAGCCAACCATGAAGAAGATGGGAACATTGGGAAATGGGGAGGTAGAAGATAAATTAATTCTATGAAGACTCCAAAAGATGGCAGAAAATGGGCAAAGTAAGTTCCAGTCGTTGTAAATTAAGGGCAAGCTGGATCAGACCACAGCAGAGAAGTCTCAAAAGGAGATGGTCAACAGGTAAGCAGGAGAAGGAAGAAAAACACTTTGTCCCTTCCAGCTTTGTCACAGAATATGAATAGTGGCAGGCCAGAGACAGTGGGATGTAGATGATGCTGAGGTAAAAAGGTCTCTGAGATTAGTGCTTACGTGCACAGTGTAATACCCTCATTGGAGGAGAAGTCTCTGTGTACTTTCCAGAAAACAAAATGTGCCTGTGTCCAGTATCTGAGTGTGCAGATTGGGACTGCCACGTGCAGTGTAAGTTTATTAAGAGGCCAAGGCTTTGCCAGTCAGTCAAAAAGCCTGTATCACGGTAACACTGATGCACAGCACAAAAGCTCTCATCTGGACTACACAAATTCAAGCCAAAGGGCTCAACACATGGCACCCATCTTCAGGAACTTCCTTCCCACCAAAGCAAAACTGGAGAACAAACTAATTGATGGGATGGGGACTGGGAGAGGGCGAGTTGTGGTATTGAAGGTATTACTCTCCTTACAAAAGCCCTTCACAGACTTGAGGTGTTAGCCAATATAACGTGCATTGAAGATCAGTCTCTGTAAAAACCTGCATTCCAGAGACAGACTGAAAGAAAGAGAATCTTTTGATGCACACTTTACAGGCAGGGAGAGAATCAGCGACTGGGAGCAATTGCTCCATTCACCTTGGGAGGTTCCAGAAGAGCTGGGAACTGGGCTCCAGTGCTGGCCACAGCTTTGACAACCCCGCTTCCTTAAGAGTCAGAAAGGGGGGGAGCAGATTAACCACAAGAGTTACTTTGCCTGCTTCCCTGAGCTGTAGAGGTACTTCATTTACCGTCAGGGACTTGATACCACAGAAAAAACAATCTCTTTTTAACTAAAAAGCAACAACAAAGGCCACTGTTAACAACTGCAAGGTCTCTTTGATACGCTCCAAAACTTACACTCTAAGTACATTGGAAAAGTTTTCAGGATTTTTTTTCCTTCATGATGTATGTTTGATTTAATTTTCTTTCCTTTATTTTAAGGGAGAGCCCATTTTATCTCAGAAATTACAGGTATACAAGGACAAATCTGTTATGTTTCAGCACAGCTAGAAAAATAAAAAGAATAAATTTCTCAAGTTAGAATTTTACTACTGCCTTGGGGAAAAAAAACAAAGTCCCTGAGATAATCACTGAGAACATGAACCAGACAGCAGAAGGAAGTCCTGGACAGGAGGAACATTCATTGGAGTGTCTGCTGGAGAAGGAAGGAAGCAGGGAAGGTTCCTTCTGCTAGGCCAGGAAGCATTAACTCTGCTCTCTGAGCACCGCGGATAGGATTTGGGAAATCTGTGCTGCCATCTTCAGGGATGCTCTCATCTTTCTGTGACCCGAAATTGCCAATGAAGGGAAACAAAAGGGGAAAATTTCCACCAAAAAAAGAGTAAGAAATATAAAAAGAACATATTGGCTCAGCTCTTTTCCCTCCAAGACTGCTGGTGCCTCCTTTAGCTGATGGAGAATCATGGAAATGAAAACTGAGAAAGCCACACGAATTCCGCCTAGTCCATCTGCATCCCCAGGCTGCAGTAAAGCTAACTAATCATTGGTGCTTAGCCCTGTCTGGTTTCCCTCTCATCTTCTAATCCAGAGTGGGATGGGGTGATTATTCACGGAGTCTCGACAGCAGATGCTCAGCCCATGCCAACAACCATCTCCTTCACAAGGCAATTTCAAAGAGCCAGAGCCAGAGCCCCTGACCCCTTCCCACAGGGCGGAATTAAAATGTAACAGTTAATTGTGTGCCCACGGGGTTCTCAAAGCCTTGCTTTGCAAAAACAAATGGCAGGTACTCCGAGAACCCATGTATGTTATTGCTCCTCAGACAAACCAGGAGATTTGAGGTGCTGTGGAGACCTGTGCTGCGTAATAACAGAAGTGATTGAAGAGGACAAGCCAGATTCTGCCTGTGTCTGACCTAGAGATGTGTGCCTCCCTCAAACCATTTTTAAGTGCCTTATAATGTGTGCAACTCTCCCTTTTTTTTCACTACAACTCATTCCACATTGCTGTGGATTCTGTCTCTTCCCTGAGTTCCTACCTTGTTACACACACCTTACATCTTCCAGATTGCTTTACGGGTTCCTGACCACAGGGCCCTGGTGGACCATGTGCTGCACAACACAACCCGACCCATTAACACTGTCTTGTCGAGTCCGTTCCTCAGCTGCTCTGCTGAGACAGGACTTTCCTTGCTGCTCATCACACTGTCAGAATGGGAACTGCATTCTTCAGATCTCTGTTCCTCTCTGCCTTCACTGCCCCCATGCCCTCCGGACACCTGACTGCTCCACCTTCTCAGTTCATCCAAATGACAAAACAAGAAATAATGTTTTTATTCACATTAACACCAAGTGTTTGCTCCTGCACAGGTCAGTATAATCTCTGAAGGCTGAAGACATCAAATGATACCAGTGTGCTTTATTAACAACCTGTTTTTGTTTAAAGCTTTTTTCCTTGCATATTATTTCACCTGGATTACAGTGATTACCTCACAAAATTTATCCATTCAGGTTACTGTAAAAAATATGTTAAAAAAATATGATTTACAGTAAGAAGCACCATGCAGCATCTTTCACCCACAAGGCCTCCCAGCTGCTACACAAAACTGCCTGCACATTCAGGGATTATCCCACTGCTCCCAGCTCTGCTTCCTGCAGCATACAGCCAGGTCCAGGGAGAGAAGATAAAGGTTCTGACCTATTGCAGCTATAAGGGAAAATAGGAATTATTTAAATGTCTGAGCTGAAATTGAATCAGAACACTGGTGTCCACCAAGTGACCGATACTGCAATGCCATGATGCGTGCCAGGGACACAGAGACAACCCTGGTGCCAGGCTGAGGTGCCAGCTCTCAGGGGAAAGACTTCCATCAGCAACACCGGCTCTTGCCCTGCCTTCCACAGTCCCTTGCTGCCTCCTGCTCAGCTTTGCTAACCTACAGGACCAGCCAGGACCACGATTCAGTGTGAGAGTGAATGAAAGAGAAAGAAGAAAGTAAATAGTTTGCTCCTAACTGTAGAGACTCCCACTAGAAAAGCTGATTGAACGGAGCAGAAAGTTGTCGCGTTGCTGATGGATTATTTTAAAGCCTTGCACAAAATTAATAGACAGTCTCTTCTCATGTTGTCCTGGTCCTTTCTGCAATCCATCACATGCACTCAGCTTGGTTCACCCGTTTTGCCCATTTTTCAAACACGTGCCTGCCTAACCCCCGTGCCATCCCTCACTCCAGGCAACCAACTGCCCAACACCATCTCACAGCCAGTGCCTGTGACACATCCCTCTGCAAGAACTACATCTACTGAAAACACTGTCAGAAAGCAGCTCCCTGATGATGGGTGAGCGAGCACGCGTCCTTCATCGCACGTGTCTTTCCAGAACCTTGGCAAAGCACAAATGCACTCACTGTCTATAAAACTGGACAGCTTGCTTTGCTTTTCCTGAAGGCTGGCCTGCTGCTGGTCTGAGGAAAGAACAGAGCTAGCAAATCCTTCACCTTCTCAGCTTTCTGACTGCCGTCTTGGTGCCTTCTTTGCTGATCCCCTTCCCTTCCCTATTCCCAAGGCAGCACCTCCAGCAGCAGGCAGCACACCACAGCCTGGTCCCTAGCAAGTGGCATTCCCCACATCCCTTGGGACGAGCTTGCAAATCTGCTGCTGAACCTCTGCCCCTGCTCCCAGAGGAGACAAGGAGGCACTGGGGGGTGTCTGTCACAGCAGGGGTGTGGATGCTGCTGCAGAGCAGGGTATGGAAGGCCAGGTCCAGGAGCAATAGCAGGGACTACTGCAGGTCACCAGAGAGGAGCAGGAACAGAGCTTGGGGGAAACAGCTCAGCCATGCTGTGCTTTGGTCTGCGCAGTAATCTCAGCCTTTCACTTTCATGAGTGCTAAATTCAGACACAAAAATGTTTTTTTTTTAAACCCACCACAGGCGATTAAGCTGTGATCTAGATTAATTAGCTGCCATATTTCATTTTTAAAATCAGAACTGGCCTGTGCTGACACCAGGGAAACTTCCCATGCTTGTACCTGCTTGCCTCTGATTCTTCACGCTGCCTGGAACCGAACGGCTGCTCCCAGCCCCACTTACCCACGCCAGGCACCCACTGCTGGAGGCAATTCTGCTGCACCCCTGGGGACAGGTGCTGGGCTGAGGACGGGGATCAGGGACCTCTAATGAAAGTGCTGACCCTGGTGTAACTTGTGTGCACCAAGTAGCTTTGCTTCAGTCTTGGAAACAAAAGATTGATGAATTGTATAATGTACTCTTACTGCTGCTAATTTCTCTGAGTGCTGCTGTGTGGTGTCTTCTGGAGGCTAACAGGCCCCTTTGGCCACAAAGCAATATCTGCTCCATCCTGGCAGATGGACTGCTTGAGGCAAAGGATGTGTCCCTGCTCCCTGAGTGATAAGCAAATGTCAGAATGCACATCAGGGACAGGGCACTTTTGACAGAGGGTCAGCATCACTGCGTGGAAACGTGGTTCACATTCCACCTCATATTCCTGTGAAGATCTTTCACTCTGCACCTTTAAATCCCTGCAGAAAGGAGGGGATAGGCAACAGCCTTGTTAAGCAACATCATGGACTGGCTCTTCCTAAACTAATTTCTGAGGGGCTAGACTCTCCTGTCCTGCACTGTGTTGCTCACCATCCATTAAAAGTCATCCATTAGCTCCTCACAGCAAATGCTGTTCAATTCTCCTCCACAAAATACCTTCCAGTCTTGATGACACTTTAAGTAAGTGTTGGCTCAATAAACTCAATCCCAAATCTACATCTGCTGCTGGAATCAGGAATATTCTTGGGGATTTAGTACACTCATTCAGCAAGCTCACGCTCCTGTTAGGTTGTTTGATGCACTACCTTTACAGGAGAAGTTCTAACAGCATCCTCCTCAGGCCAGGGAGGTGCTCTGAGACTCAAAACCAGGTGAAACATAAACCCCTTTCCTCCCCCATCTCCAGGTACACCTGCTAGAGCAAGCACTGCACAATAAAGAGCCACCAGAACAGGAGCTACAAAGCAGTGCCATCATCCCATGAACTCCTTAAGCAGAAGAGGTTGTTGACTTTTGCTGTTGTTTCTTCCCTCCCACTCAGCAGAAAGGACTCCAGATAAAAATAAAATCTGGGAGAAAGTGAAACTACGTCGTGCACCACATTGCCAAAAGCCAACAAGGAGGCAACAGGTCAAACAGGTAAGCACCCTGTAACTCTGCAACACGGCACAAAGACTTCAAACCATAATAGCCAGCAGCAGCCACCAGAACAGGCCAGAAAAAAAACCAAACTAAAATTGGTTTGTGCTCCCCAGCTCCCTGCTTTTCCACCTCACTGGCTGTAAGTTTTTTCTCCCAGGGATATTCTGTAATATCTCTACCACAATGAAAAAGGTGAGCTGAGATTTTTCTTCTTCCATACCAAGCCAGCGTTGCTCTAACTTGCCCTGTTTGACACAGAGGACTCCACTCCATTCTCCCACCTCCAGCAATGTGTCATTCCTGCCTTCTCCGCTCCCTTGGAGCAGAAGTGCAGCACAGGCTTCCCACCAGCTGCTAACGTGCATCTTCCTTCTCCAGCTGCAGGGATGCTAAACACACTGTAATAAATCTCCTCATCCCAAGGGATCAGTTCTCTTTCTTCAGGCCCCATGACATTACATGCAGCAGCTCTTCCCAATGTCAGAAGCTCCACTTCAAAGCTCTTCTGCCCTCTGCAATATCCTGCTGCCTGTGTCTCCAGTGCAGTCTGCTCCCATCACATGTGGCTTGCAGGTTCCCTACAGCCGGCGGAGGAGGCAGGCTCTGCTTTCAGCCGGTGACAGGGGCCATCAGAGGGCTGTCAGGTGGAAAGGACCTGTGTGTTTGTGTGACCAGGCTCTACATATGTGCCTCGTCCTCACCTCATAAGGATGCTGCTGACAACTTTGACCTTGTAGCAGAGAGGAAATAACAGAGTCTGTAAATTTGAAGGAAAGTCTATTTCAGTCCAGTGGCCACACAGTGCATACTGAATTAAACAGCTTGCAGAGAAACAAAGCCATAGTTTTGCAAGGTTTGACCTCAATTCTTAGGGAAATTTTCATTTGGTTTTAGCACCAGACACCTGTGCATGTGCTAGTAAAACCTTTTTGTCATCTCTCCTTCTTGTAAAGCTGCTGTATTCAAATTCCACCTTGCTGCAGAAAGAAATGACGTGTTCTCAGCGTATGTCCAGTAAGTTAAATGAAGAAAGCAGTGAGAAGAAATGTTTTCTACAACGCTTCAAGACAGAAACCTAAGTCACGTGGCAAGATGCAGGCACAATGATGGGACAATTGTCCTTGGCTTCTCAACCACCATCGCTCCATCACGCTCTGGTCTCAAGTTCCATGACAGAGATTCTGCCCTTCCTCATCTCCTGCCAGCTCACGACCTCTAATCACTAAACACAGCTTCAACAGTGTCCCGTGGAAGTATGCTGTTTACAATCCAAAGTGCTCAAGATCATTCTGAACCATCAACTCTTCTCTGTCTCTGTGGTTAGAGGTACAGAGTATTGCCTGGCATTGCCTTCTGCATTTCCTTGCAGCATCCGAGTTCCGAGGATGCTGCAGAATCAGAGTGTGTGAACCACAGCAGCTTTCCTACCCCCAGGGGAATGGGGGAGGAGTTTTTCTAAGGTGCTATTTGTGAGCTCTGCCTTCTTGGTTTTATCTATTTCTGTAAAGAGACAATTGCTGCTCCACCTGATAGCATTCTACAGGTATCTCAGAAGGAGCTCCAAACCAAAGTCTCTTCTCTCCAGCTAATTTGTTCTGGTCATCTTCTTTGCACAGGTCTTCTTCTTCCATGGGCTTCATTGTCATAAATTTGGCAAAGGACATTCTCATCTGCAGCTCTCTGGAATTCCCCACATGCTGGAATGCTTCTTTGGAGTCCTGCTCTACTCACCTCTGCTGTGTTTTCACCCCGATATATTCTTTGCGACTTCGGCGAGTTCACACTTCACCTCCTCTCACACCTCACTTGCCATTTTTTCCTCTGCCTTTTAGCAATGCATCAAACTGCTCACCAGTTACCACTGTGTGGCCTTCTTCAACACACTCCAAATCATTCCCCAAGGGCTGAAAGAATCATTTCATGCCTTAGAAGCATGAAACCTGAACTCCAAAAGCAGCAGCCAGTGATCTGAGGCACTGAAAGCACCTGGCAGAATTTTATAGATGGAAAATCACTCATTTCCACCCTCCCTGCACGAAGCTGTAGTCCTTCCCACACACGTGCTTCCATACATTTCTCTGTTGGTTCCAGGTGCATCTTCCTCTGCTGGGAGGTTGAGCCGAATGGCCTAAGATTAATCTGGTGCTGGTTTTACATCGGTGTATCCCATCTGATCCCCACAGTTCCTCGTCATTCCCACAAGTGACGGGTGATTCAGATCCAAACCACCTCAGAGGGCAGTTTAAAAAGCCTCTTTCTGAACACGCTCAGCGCCTGTAGACGGCTTCTTCATCCTCTGCCTTCTGCTTGCCTTGCTTCCCATATAAATTCTTAACACCAGCCTCTTCCTTCAGCAACAGTGGCAGCATTTCATGGTTGTTAGTTGCTCTCAGAGATGAAGTAGCTGGATATAAATTACCTATTGCTGCAAGTGAAACAGAACCTGTTAGCACAGCAGTCCCCCTAGAAGGCAGCAAGTGCTGCCATTATAGCAGGCGGAAGGGTTTCTGTGATGACAGAAATAATCTTAACATGGCATCCTCCTCAAAGGTTCTTCTCTATGGCTATTAAGTTTTTTTCCATGGTTCAGTAGTCCACATCATGAACAGTGTCAAATCCTTGCTCTCATTCTCACACCAGTGATGTACTAATGACAGTGAGACCTCTCAGACACCGCTCTCCGAGAAGAAACCAGCGACAGTGAGGACTGGGAACAGGGTCAAAATAACAGCAGCCCCCTAATGAAGGGGTGGTTCTCTGCTAAACCTGCCTGTAATCATTGCTCATTGCTATTCCTTTACTCTGGTGAGAAAAGAACCCTGATAAACCAGCTACTAAGAAAAAGGGAATAGCTGAAACAAATGCTTCTGTATATTGGTCATATTTTGATGTAGAGAGGCTACAGAGCGGATGGAAATCCCTGTATCTCCTGCTAGACAGACAGTCCTGATGAACCAGTCCTGAATTTACAACAACACACCCGTCATTCTTAACACAGGATGCAAAAGCCTGGTTATTTAGACCCCCACGACAGAGTTCATAGAATCATAGAATAGATTGGGTTGGAAAAGACCTCCAAGATCATCTAGTCCAACCCCTGGGTTATGCTCCCAGCTGTCAGACACAAGTGACATCAAGATGCACTGACAGGGAACCAGGTAGGGAGACTTCTTTTCCACACAGGTTGAATTGAAATGTAGTAAAAACTTCCATGTGTCACTTTATTTGGAACAGACTGACAAACTAGATAAGAGTTTTAAGGCACGGTAAAATGATTTGGTAAACTCAAGTATGAGGAAAAAAAACCTCAAGGGCCACAATGTGAGGGCATGAAATGAAAAACCAGTAGTGATCTGAGTGTAAGGAAACACTTTTTTCACTGTGAGGGTGACCAAGCCCTTGCAGAGGTTGCCCAGAGAGGTTGTGGAGTCTCATGTCTTGGAGATATCCAGCATGGTCCTGGGCAACTAACTCCAGGTGACCTCCAGAGATCCCTTTCAACCTCAACCATCTGTGATCCTCTGAGAAAGGAAGAAATTCCTTCTTCTGGGAAGCAGTGTGCCTATACACAAAAGATGGACTCATGAAAATTGTTATGTATTTCTCAAACAGTGCATGAAACTCCTATGGGAAATGCTAAGGTTTCTCTTTCCTCATCAAGCTTCTTTACCATGAGGTCTCCACAGAGGGTGGAATTGCTCTTCAGGGGATGTGAAGACAGCATCCAAACCTACCCCAGGAAGCTGCAGAAGGCAGTGTGCAGAGTAGGTCCTATCAGGGAAGAACAGAGGGTCTCCCTGGAGGCTCCACCAGTCCAGAAACACAGAAACTCTCTCTCAACGCAGTAACAAGAGCACTGCCAAGGCCAGGAGAAACCCGCGTGTGCTTTTTAGAGGAGAAGGTAATCTGCACGTTTCCAAAAAGCTGTCCTGTGACTGGCAAGGTGCTGGCTGCCCTCCAGGCAGACCCGCCAGCGGCGAGGTGTCCAGCGCTGTCAGCGGAGCCCTGCAGGTGGCTGCAGAGCTCTGCCAGCTCCTACCTGCCTGGGAGCGGTGGGCAGGTAGGCAGAGGCGAAGCCGCTGACCAGTCCCTCACTGAGGAAAGAGAAAATATTCTCCTTTCAAAAGAAGGATGCTTCTCTCCATGCTGCCTTTATTTCTGCCCAAATCTAACAGCCTGCAGGCTGAACATCTCTGTCTTTAACCTCCCAGAGATCCTGCTTCTGCAAGTGTTCCCACGATGACAGCTGAAAGACAAAGATGCTGCGGCTCCTAAGTGTGACAGCAAACCCTTACAAGGAGGAGAATTTGTTGCTCAAGATGCTTTTCTCACCAAGGCTCTGTAGTCTGAAGAAGCTCTTATGGAGCAGATACCCGAAAAGATTTGTCCATTCCTCCACTTGCCCATGTCAGAATCCTTTCTCCCTTCCCCAGACCTCCACCTAACTGTGTTGCAAAGCGCAGCCTACTTCTGATACCCCACACCGAGCTCCAGCACTGTCCCTGAAACAGGCCACCTCTGTCCACCGGCGTTCCTTAAACTCCAGCTTCACCTCCGAACCCCTTTTTAAAGAAAATTCAATCTCCATCACTCTTGGAGGCCCTTATTCTCCTTCCTACTTCCTTCTGACCCTCTCCTGTGGGTCACACATGTGCTGTGTTGCAGCACATCTATGTAGGGGCAGGGTCGGGTTTTGCATCATAAATTTCAGGTGCAAATTCTTCCTGTATCTCAAGGAGATCACGGTGTTTTCTGTGCCCACCTTCTACTATCAACACGCTGTGCACACCGGAGAGCTGGACTCTCTGCAGGCCACGCTCTGACCAGCTGCCCACCACAGGCACACTGACTCTCAGCAGAATTTGGTGCCCAAGTCACATCAGCTTCCTTGAGCATCCCAGCTGCAGCAAGGTAGCGTGAACCCTTTCATTAGGGTACGTATTTACCTGGTCCCTTTTCAATCTACATATCTGAACCAAATAAATTATCTCCTAAGAGGGAGTCGAGAACTTATAATAGACACCAGCTGCCCAACCTCTTTTAATCCATCCAATATTAGACTCGTTAGTCATCGGGATAACAATCCTATTTGCAAATCAGCTACCTTTATCAAACAGCCAGTGGGACCCGGTACAATATCTATTAGTCCAACAACATCACCACCAAGACACAGAACTGCTGCTGTACAAAAACCTTGCTTCTAATCCTTCTTAAACTCAACAAGACTGATTGTTTTTTATTATTCATGAATTAATTTTTAAGTCGTGGTCCAACGGGGGAATTGAATCTATAACATTTTGCGCAGATTGAAGCTAAGTAATAGTGTGGGGGAAAAGCAGAGCAGCCAAAGCAGGTATTTTTTCTTCTTTCCAACAACAATTAAAAGGGTGAGGGGGGGAGGCTGGACCTGTTCTTCCCTAAACACCTGAGGGGAAAAATCTAAGGAAAATTAGTGTATTAAACCACACATACATACCACATCACTGTAGTGGGAGAGCTCTGGGGCTTTGTTTCCCATTTGTGTTATTTTTAAAAGGCCGTGGAATTAAATTTGTTCGTGTTTTTTGGAAATAAGTCCGGGTTAGAATAGGAACCCAAGAAGGGAAATTTTGACAGAGACTGTGTATTATTGAATCCTGGGCAATGATGAGGGCTTACAGCTCCTTCTGCAATGACAGACCCCTAGCTGTGATTGCTAGAAGAAAATTAAATGCCCTGTTTTAAAATAAAACAAACAAAACACCAAACCAACACTTGTAAAAGAATCAAAAGAGAACAGTCAGTAATACTGTAGGTGTGGAAATAAAAAGCCAAAGCATCTCATTGTCAAATAACCTTCTAAGCAAGGGGTTCTGTAAGAGGAAGCACAGTACATTTTGTGCCTTCCAAAACCAAAATCACATTAAAAACAAAAACAGAAGAAACAAGTTTACAAAATAAGCAAAAATTAAACAAAATATATTTCAAGCCATGACTTCTTGGGCTACGACACGAGCCCAGCTTTATCTGAACAACAGTTTAGCTGGATCTGTGTTCTGCACGTAATCCTTCAAAGTCCTCTCTGATACTTTAAAAAAGGCAAATCTCCATTCCTCTAAAAATCACAAATTCTAATATGCATTTATTTATAAAGAGAAGACCCAACTGCAGCTGTTTAGTAGCACCTAGACCTATAAACCCCATAATTATATATTCCAAGAGAAATACCCACTATATTTTAAGCACCAACGTTAGGTACGGTGTATTTGCAGAGCATGCTACTTTTGTAGAACACCTCCTGTGCAAAGCCACGAAGAGATTTACAGACTTTAATTAATAGACTCCCAACAGCCTTGTGCTGGAGACAGACATTCCTGTCCTTATCTTTCTTTCTACAGTTACACCTGAATACCCAGGCAGACACCCAGGCAGAAACGTGGAGCCCTGTGAAGCACGGCTTGCGAAGACACATGGCATGGCGCTCTAGGTGACGTCTGAGTGAGCATGTATGCAATCAGACATGCCATATCCATGGACATGCTGTTTATTTACAGCATGTGCACACGTAGGTAGAATTAAGTGTGCATGCATATGCATCCCTGCACTTAACAGATTTCTACATGCACGAAACTGTCTCTTTGGAGCTTTGAGTCATTCCAGTCCTCCCCAGCATGTGCAGTTTCCACCCATTATTCCCAGGGAGATGCTCCTGGCATTGTCTGCGCACAGCGATTCGCGTGGACGCATCAATACCCTTACAATTTAGCAGGGGTCCTGTTTGCTACCATCTACTGAGGCAAAGGGAACGTGTGAGAAGTCAGGTCCACGTCCCGAGCCCAAGAGCTGGGGTGCGA
>VWZY01012237.1:251689-306360 GCA_013399075.1 Chloroceryle aenea | reverse complement strand
TCTCCCACGGACACAGCCTCCATCACTGCACTCGGGCACCTGCACACCGTAAGCACACGAACTCTTCCCGCACGCCCACGCAGAAGAGCATCCGAGTTCCATCTGAAAGCAGTGTCATTCAGGTGTCACTCCAGTACAGCTCATCAAAACACACTGAAGTAATTCCCAGCACCCGAGGTCGGAGTCGGACATTCCGGATAACTGCGTATTCCCCATCACAAAACCCCACAGATACAGACCTGCAGAAATCCTCAGACATCCAAACCAGCACACGCAGCCAGCCCTGTGACAGACGCGCTTTCAAAGGTCTGCTTCATGTACCGACCGCTGTCGCACGCGCTGTGCTTTCACAACTCTCACACTTTCACGCTCACACCATCCTGCTGCAGGTCTACAGCCGCACACCAAGGCCTGCCTGAAGATCCCTTCCGTGTGAGCACACAAGCCTCTCGGGTACGTCCCTGGCACACGCGGTGTGCACCAAAAGCCTGAGTCACACAGAGGTGCCCTGCAGGGTCTGTTTGTCCCTTGCCACATACTCGCCACTCATGCAAACGCCACTTGCCTCTCCCCTGTGCTTTTGCTTCACGTTTAGAGGTTTACTGCTCAAATATAGAAAGCCATCCTTAATAGATAAACAAGAACAAGAGGCCTTTTGAAAAGGAAAATTCACACATACTTGGATAAAACCTAAATTCTCTTATGCCAGGCAAACAAAAAGAATAAAGTGGGGAGTTAGAGGGTATTTCTGAATCAAAAACATCTCATTTGAGGCAGAGTGTCCAACACCAAGAGAAGCAAAGGGCAGACTAGAGCTTTTCCCATGGGGAGGGAGATACAGCATAGAAGAAAATACAGCAGTTCAGCTACCAACAGAGCAATAAACACTGGCTACAGCAGGCGGAAACTTCCCATAGAACCAGGATTTGTAGGAACTTGAGAATATTCAAAAAAGGAATGGCCAAATTCACAGGCAGTGTAAACTATCCTTGCTTTACTCAAGCTGAGCAGTGCAACTTCCTCACTGCCTCCCCTACCAGAGGTCTTAACGAATGCTATACGAACAAACAGTGTGCCCTAGCGTGTCCCTGGGCAGGGTGCTTCTGATTTTGTGGTGGAAGGTACACGTGAAGATGACATAGGAAACAGGTCAGCTTAGAAAAAAGGGAGACAGGGAGAAGACTCATCCATGGTTTTAAGAGTACAGCAGAATCTGATTCTCTGAACGTTGCAGGTGACACAATTCAGATTATGCATCTGAAGCAGAATTAATACAAACGGAACACGTATACATATACCTTTGTACCCACATGGGATCCATCAGTCCAGCAGCAATTCTAGGATGCTTTAAATGTTGAAAAGAGAGAAGTCGAGCGTTAGCAGGACACGAGCATTAGCAGGACCCAAGACTGTAAGCAAGGATCTCACCGATTACATCAGACAACACCTGACCCAAGCAGCAGCAGGAAGGATGAAACCAGCAGAAATATGAGGACAGAGAGGGACTCACTGATCACCCAGTTGCCCCATGAAGAAGATTCCTGCTGCGCAGTAGCAAGAGAGGCTGGGGGAGCACACAGGGTTCAAGTGCAGTCAAGGTGTTTGCAGTGAGCTGATTTTTGAGAGAAAACAATTTTCTCCAGAAAGATGCACCCTGGCTGGATCTTCATTGTGCACAGATTAGCCCTGGTGTGGGCTCTCAGCTAAGGGAGAGTTGGGGTGGGGATGGCCTGGCAGGCAGGTCCTGCTGTCCCAGTAGCTAATGTTTTAATTTTGCACTTAAACTTTTGTCCAGGCTGAGGTGAGGCAAGCAGGGAGCCATGTGATTGCCTGGCACAAGGTCCACAGGGCTGAATTAACTGATATAAACAGTACAATGGTGGGTTTGTACTCTGGAAATGGGCTGCTGCTGACAGAGGACTGCCGGGGCAAGGTGGGTAAGGTGGGTATTTACAGAGTGGTGCAGAAATGTAACATAAATCTCCTGTGACCCGGTGCAAATGGACAAGCAGAGCTTCCAAAACCTCGAGGGTAGCTGTGCAGAGGCCTGGCTCTTCCTTCCTGAGAAGGATGGAAAGGAATAGTCTCTGCTGGCTGGGCCTGACCTGCCAACCTGAATTCCCAAGAAAGAGGACAGGAGTCCTGCAGGCTGATTTTGGAACTTCAGGAGCCTTGATGTGCTTTTGCACCCCCCTCTGCGCACAGTACTTGGCGAGCTTTTCTCCTAGCACTACCTACTTCTCCCCCAAAGAGTAAAGAAGGAAACACTGATCTCAGCATGGCCACCCTTCTGATATGTGTGGGTTTCAGTAAAAGTACCAGGACGGTGTTAGAAAGGAGTGTAAGATCAAGCTGACAGATACAGAAGCCACAAACCTCAGTTTGGGTAAATGCAAGGTGGAACTGCACATGCCAGAGGAACACTACCTTGCCCTGCAAGCACAGCCTCTGGTTGCTGTCATGACCAAATTTTGCCCAGGAACTGCTGCTCTCTCCCTGGAGGAGAGGCAGGAACAGTCCTGGCCACTCTGTGGCCTGAGCAAAGCATACATGCAGGTGCTCTAGTAAGTGCTACCCCTTCAGGTGGCTTTCGTGAGGCAGCCTCTGGCTTTTGAGGTCACCAGTTCCCCTCACATTTGGTCCAAATGCAGATCCATGACTTTCCATCAGTGTTAGTTAGCCCTGGACAGAGCACAGCCAGAGTGCTGTAGGCTGATGGAGCTGTAAGCACTCTCTCTTCTTTAGGACTTGCAATAGCCCTACCTAGAAAGAAAGCAAGAGTTGCAAAGACATGTCCCTCTGCTTTTGCTGGCTCTTCCAAGAGATAATTGAGAGAGACTTTCCCCCCATCCTTTAATGACTACTCTGGTTTTCATAGATTTTTTTTTTACTTTATTTTTTAACTTTTATCATGGAATAATAATCAGTTTTCCAGTAAGCTGATTGACTGACTGACAGAAATTTCATTTGGTCTGATATAGGAGTAACCCACAAATCATGCCAAACTAAGCTGATTTCACTTGTTGATAGGCTATTTTTTAGTGAATAAGGAAAATGCAGAAGGAGGAGAGATCTAATTACTTTGGGGGGTTTGTGATTTTTTCCCCTTTTATGAAGGCCCTATTATTCTATTCTCACAAGGAAGTCAGTGAAGTGGGATCTGCACGGGGCAAACCCCATACATAATAATCAGGAGACCTAAGCTGGGCAGAACAGACCTGTGTACACACATCCTTATCTCCTCTGCTGGGGAGAGAGAAGTTCAATGACAGACCTTTCCAAGCCCCTGTCTCATGGAAGGAAACAACAGTTACAGAGGGATCACTGTGATGATTTCAGAAGACAAACCTTTCAACACATTTTTTAGGTCAATACTACTGCTTAGACTTGACACAAGTCACTTTGTTGCATGCCCTGATGCCTCTGCTTTGCAAGGCTAGGAACCCTGGAGTTAAAGTTTGGTGGCCTGAGTGCAGGTCCCACAACACTGGTGGGCTTTCACCACTCCCACATCTACTCCCTTCTTCAGCAAACAGCTGCACCAGATACAGACTCTATCCACGAGGACAAACCAGCCTTCTTTATTTGGGGTTTTACTCTATTTTCCCTTGCCATACCCAAACAAAACATGGTTTTTCTCCCCACCAAGGGCAATATCTTGTTGCCTACCAAACTCCAGTAGAATTAAAATAAAAAACAACAAACCACAATTGGCCTTACAAACAATATGCTTCCATCTAGAAGGTGTCACCACCATTGCTGCTAAAGCTCACCATCTATTCAAGCAGGAAATAGCTTTCACATGGTAATTTTTAGATAACTGCCCATCTGAACATCCACAGACATGCTTCAAGCACTACCTACTCTTTAAAACATCTCTGGCATAATTCTCAACCTACAGACTGACGAATCATATCTTAAAGAGGTTATGTGGATTGCCCCAGATCAAACTGAGCAAAACTGTAGCAGAGCAAGAGTCTGAATACAAGTGCCTTAACCCTTACTGTTCTGCTTTGAAAGAGAATCCTCTGTCCCAAATGTGTGGCCTTTCATTAAGTTTTGTGCTTGGACACGACAGTCTTAAGAGCCCTGAGATAAGACAACCATAGTCCCTGAACTGCCAATGAAAAGTCAGGACTTACCTTTAATTTCTGTAGGACAAATGCTGCTTTGTGTCCCTCTATATCTGTTTCTGTCTTTGCAATGTTAATAGCAGGACTGTTTCCAGAGTAGAACGTGTTTCTGCTGACATCTTAGGTGAGAGCACACACAGACAAACCAGCAAAACCATCTCAACCAGCAAAACCATCTCAACTTCTGTAGAATTCAAAACAGGCTGTGAGTAAGAGGCAGGTGTGGAAAGAGTAAAGACTATGGGAAGAGAGATTTCCAGAATTTAGAAGGTTANTAGATAACTGCCCATCTGAACATCCACAGACATGCTTCAAGCACTACCTAGTCTTTAAAACATCTCTGGCATAATTCTCAACCTACAGACTGACGAATCATATCTTAAAGAGGTTATGTGGATTGCCCCAGATCAAACTGAGCAAAACTGTAGCAGAGCAAGAGTCTGAATACAAGTGCCTTAACCCTTACTGTTCTGCTTTGAAAGAGAATCCTCTGTCCCAAATGTGTGGCCTTTCATTAAGTTCTGTGCTTGGACACGACAGTCTTAAGAGCCCTGAGATAAGACAACCATAGTCCCTGAACTGCCAATGAAAAGTCAGGACTTACCTTTAATTTCTGTAGGACAAATGCTGTTTTGTGTCCCTCTATATCTGTTTTTGTCTTTGCAATGTTAATAGCAGGACTCTGTTTCCAGAGTAGAACATGTTTCTGCTGACATCTTAGGTGAGAGCACACACAGACAAACCAGGCAAAACCATCTCAACTTCTGCAGAATTCAAAACAGGGTGTGTGAGTAAGAGGCAGGTGTGGAAAGAGTAAAGACTATGGGAAGAGAGATTTCCAGAATTTAGAAGAGGTTATAGTAAGAAGCATACAGAGAAGCCAGATGGGAATTTATATGGCTAAGGTGATGCCTTCTGGTCTCTCATGCATCATCAGTTAGATGGGGTATTTGAAAGGAACTTAGAATCATAGAATGGTTTAGGCTGGAAGGCACCTCTCGAGGTCATCTGGTCCAACATCTCTACCTAGGGCAGGTTGCTCAGAGCCCCACCAAGCCTGACCTTGAATGACTCCAGGTATGGGACCTCCCCCACCTCTCTGTCACCCTCAGATGAAAGAACTTTTTTCTAATATCCAGTCTAAACCTCTCCTTTCCCAGCTTAAAACCATTGCTCCTTGTCCTGTCATTACAAACCCTTTGGAATAGACCTTCCCCTGCCTTCATGTAGCCCCCTTCAGGTACTGGAAGTTCACTATAAGGTCTCTCCAGAGCCTTCTCTTCTCCAGGCTGAACAGCCCCAGCTCCCTCAGCCTGTCTGCGTACGAGAGATGCTCCATTCCCCTGGTCATCTTGGTGGTCTCCTCTGGACACGCTCCAAGCTGTCTACAACTTCTATCCTCCTTGCCCAGAAATGCTGCAGTGTATCTGCTTTCATGTTTTGTCAATCTGCTTCTTAGTCTTTACCTAACTTTTCAACTAAGCAGGCAGAAACCTTTCTCAGAAAAAGATAGGTAGTTACAGAAGTAGCTGGATCTTGTAGACTTGGAAGATTTCCATGGAGTGCTGTGATCCAGCTCCAAGTTTTGACCTGCTGCTGATCTGTTTCCCTTAGTTGTGCCACTGTGATCGAGCAGAACATGACCAAGACATGGACAGGAGAGGGGTTTTATTTACGCTTATAGCTACACATCGTTTACTAGCACATCACTGCTATTTTCCATCCTCTTTCCAAGTTGCATCAAAACAGAAATGAATCCTTCCCCATCCATGACCCTAGAAGTACACAGACCAGTGGCTGAGCTGTTTGCTCAGCTGCCAGGGGGAAGGAGGAAACACAAGACATCAATGAATCCTGGAAATACCTCTGCCTAGCTGTCGCCAATCCTCCATCCCAGGGGCATCTCAAGCATGGCTTTCCCAGTGTTGTGGCTCATCCCGTCAGATGGGACATAACATCAGATGGCATCTTTCCACCTTTAGCTTTCCCACCTTAGTACACTGAGCCCGACTGGGCAGGTCAGGAGAACAAGGAGAACAACAATTTCTCATTCTTCTAATCTGGGGAGATTATTTTCTGCTTCTCTCTCCAGGCTTATGTATTCTAATCACCTCAGGACCCTTTATAGTCCAAGTACCAACTTAATTCCTAAACCATCAAAGGAAATACCTGTCTTCACAGAATAGCTATGGTTGGGAAAGACCTTTAAGATCATCAAATCCAACCGTTACCTAACTTTACCAGAGTCACTACTACACCATATCCTTAGGCACCATATCCAGATGGCTTTTAAATATATCCAGGGAGATTGAGACCAGGGATGTTCTTGTCAGGAGAAATAACAGTTATTTACTCTTATGCTGTAAACAAAGAATTAAAACTTTTTTTTTGGTATGTGCATTGATAACAGGTGTGGGGTTTTTTTTCCCCAAGTCCTTCCTGAATTTATTACTTGAACTATATTGGTGTGACAGATTATTTGATTAGACAGCTTTGCCAACAAACCCTATCCCAAACTCCTTAACATGCTTTTAACTTCCAAGTCACATGAACTGTATCTCATTCAGACTCCTGCAACATTAGGAAATCACTGGTCTGTCCACAAGTCACTGACATTCAAACTCTATGCCTACAGACCACAAATGATCATGTTTTCGTGGTACTCTTTCCAACAAGAAATGAAAAAAAAAAGAACAAGGAAAACAATCCTGTCTATACCACAAAGCATCATTTAGGAGAGGCAGGGCAGCTCAGGACCGTGTAAACCTGTCTACATTAGCCATGCAGGATATGCACATGCCATACCAAGAGGAGAGCCAGTCACAAGGAGACAGATGCTGGTTACCAGAAAAAAAAAGGCTTTTCTATGCAAAGGAAAGGAAAAGCTTCAGTAGCTCAGTCCTACTTCTGCTATGTACTTGGAAAGATGTCAGTCTCTGGTGTGGAAGTGTAAGTCCCTGGATGTCCTTGAAAAGGTCTGAT
The DNA here is from genome assembly GCA_013399075.1 of Chloroceryle aenea. NCBI lineage: Eukaryota > Metazoa > Chordata > Aves > Coraciiformes > Cerylidae > Chloroceryle > Chloroceryle aenea. Next base: position 299,245 of record VWZY01012237.1, on the reverse strand, counting down.
CAACGTGACTTTGAAGTCCAAGTTTCTCAGCTATCCAGGCACAGAGGCAGCTGTGGGCAGTGGTAAAGCCTTCTCGTGGACCTAAACATGCATCACTGGTTTTCAGCAAAAATGCCTTCATCCTCCAAAGTCCTGTGTTGCCAGCTTCGCCGTTCCTGTGGCAGCATTAAAAAAGATGACTTTTCAGTACCATTGTTAAGACAAACTCAACTCTCAGTCCCATGTGGTCTGAGGGTGACTCTGGTGCTGCAGCCTCCTAGCAACAGGTCCCCTTGGTCTCCTCAGTGCTTACAAAGGAAAACCTAGTTTGAGTCTTTTGCTCATCTCTGGAACACATTTGTTTTAGTGATAATCAAAGACTACCAGTGCCTCCCCTCTCTGCTCCTCTGTGGAACGTGCCAATCTGCCATTACATTTTGTAGTCAGCCAAAAATGAAAGTACTCAACTCATCTTTTAAATCTTGCCCCTCAACATTTGGCAGCATCTCATAACTCCTGTGGTCAACATCTCAGAAAAGGGTAGGCTTTTATGACTTAACTCCCAGAAGCTGTTGCTACCAGCTTCATCCTGGGAACCATACAGCCTGGGGATGGAATTTCTCCTTGTTAAACTTTTTCAGAGTACCAAGAAGTTAGACAGAAGCAGGACAGAGGAAGATGGCAGGAGAAAAAGGCTGTCACTGCCTCAGATACAGAGGTCTGCTAAAGAGCCAATAACATGGCATTCAGGAGGGCCCTGCCTTGCTTCTGAGTGGGAAGGTACCAGGCAAGAGTACCCTGAGAGGCCACTTTGTTTCCAGGGGCTCATTTAATGAGGAGAAGCATTAAACTGTTTGGTCAAGCAGGATGGTTAAAACAAACCAAAAATGCATGTCATTAGCCTTTATTAGCCAGCAGTCATTCGGGTGGAATCAGCCCCTTTGGCATTATAGCTGTAGGCACAGCAGCTGCCTCCCACCCAGCTAGACCAGGGCCTCTCCTGGAGGCACTGTGGGTGACCATCACTGGACTGCAATGCAACACAAGTCCGTGCTAGCACACATCACCTGGTACCTGACTAGGACTGTAAGGATGTTCAGAAGATGCCTTGCATCTCCTACTCCCCAGCTTGGATGTGCTGCCTCTGGTGGCAGTACTAATGCTTCCAGAAATAGAGACTACTTCTGCAGAGGCAAGCCTAGATGATCCCCACCAGATGAGCAATAAATATCTCCAGGGGTTGCACTGTGATACAGACCAAACACCTTTAGATGTGACTACATGCTTGCCATGTAAGGACCACGGTTTCATTGTTGTTTTTTTTCTTGAGCTATTACATTTCATATATATAAAGTACCAGAGCACCAATAGAAGCCCTAAATATTTGGCAAGCTGTCAGACACCCATTAGCGAGATGCTGTAGGTCAGCTGAACAGACAAGTGAGAGCGTGCACTCCTCCCAGCTTACATTCCCAAACTTTTGCTTGTACACTGGGGGGGCAAAGGATAAACCTTCAGACATCTCAGTAATTATCTCTCCCGAGGGTAAAATGGATCTAAAATAGTGCAGTGCTTAGAGTGGTGTAAGAGTTAGTAAATGTTTGTGGGATGTCCATGAGCATCACACGTGGCCAGTGCTCTCCAGCAAGGGTCAGTGCTGGCTGCAGTACCCAGAGGTACCCTGCAGAGGTTTGTCACAATAAGGCATGGGGTGGTGTGGTAGAGCCAGCAGGCTGTAGCTTTGCCTTGCTCTGCTATATGATCTCACCTCGGACAAAAATCTTGATGGGATATTTATACCCCCTCCAAATCCCTCTCTCTAAAAGAGTAAATTATTCCTCCAAAAACAGGAGGAGAAGCTGGGTCATCAGATGAGGGTGAAATTGGTTTAAAAGCCATTAAGAAGAAAACAACCCAGGCATTCAGGAGCAATCACAGCTGCTTGGGCTGATCAGGAGAGACAGAGAGAATTATTTATTTATGGACTTCCTGCTGTCCCTGAGCGTGTGTCTCCACTGGGAAAGCTTTAAGAGGAGTGAGGAGCAAGAGGCAGGTACTGCTTGGAATCCTCCAGAGGTTTTCCCTGGCTTGGGCCTCGGGAGAAATAAGCACAGTTCATGCCCAGAGCATCCAGGAGCCATCAACTTGTCTTTCTCAGAGCAGGAAAGGCCAGAAAGAGCATCACACAGGTCCCTGCTGGGAGGGAGCACATAGAGAGCCCCAGGCACCCAGATTGCCATGCAAGCTTTGCACAGCTTAGATCCCTTCAGAGCAATAGTGCTTGAGTACACAGCCATTTCTCTCTTCTCGTTCAGCTGCTTCCCTTTAAACACAGATCAAGTGTCTCCAGGGACTCAGCAAGCATTTAACAGACCTGCCTGATGGAAGGACCTCCAATAAGAATACCAAGACCTGAAACTCCCAACAGACATCCTCAATTCCATCCACAGATGATAAAACAACCCTGAAGTTACATGCAACCAGATCCTAACTGCACTGAAAGCACATCAGTCTGATCTGTATCCGAATCTCATCTAAACATTCTAAACTTAAAGGGGAGGGAAGCACTTGCAGATTAAAGAAGAGGAAATATGTGAATTTAAAAAGTCAGCATGGAAATATGGAATCCTTGCTATTTTACCACAAATTCTTTTTCAAGATACACTACTGTCTTTCCTCATGCAACTCCTTATTTTTTACCCCAAATCGCAGGATGAAGAGGAGTTTTTCCCTCAAATTGTCAATTTCCCTTCAGCATTCCAAGCTGACACTTCAGCACCCACTAAAAAAGATCTGTAGAGACAAGCAGATCTGCTCAGTCAGACAGCTCTGGCAACCAGCCTCTTGTTCTGCCTGTGGTTAGAGGGGAACCAGGGCTTGGAAACCATCAAACACTACCAGAGTTTGCCACTGGAAGATGCTGCAGAAGAGTGGTGTTACAAAAGGGTCCCTGCTGGGGACGGAGCAGATTCTGTGAGTGGTGCAGCCTGCACTGTGTCAGTCTGTGTCCCCCTGCAGTTCGTTACCCATGGGATGCCAGAGATGAGATGAAAGGGCAGGAGCAGACAGTGAACCACTGCTTCAGACACATCTCATTCAGCATTCCTGCCCTGCCTCTGCTGGTCTATCTCGCATTACTCCACAGCAATGCCATCATTCCTCAGTTCTGGTCTCAAACCAGCACATTGTTTTATGCCATGGAAGCTACTGCAAAACCAGTTGTGGTAGCAAAATAACTCATTAATGCATAAAGTGCTTTGTGAACCCTCTGAAAGGGAAAGGACTGAAGAACAAGACAGCATCATCTTCATCAAGATCAGGGTAGCCTCCACATCAGAAAGGCACAGAGTCTAACAGCAAGAGTGTCTCAGTGAGTCCTAACTCAGGCTGCCTCCTCCCAGCACATACAAAGTGATTTCTGCTACTTGTAAATATATAAAGCCAGGTTTCTTTTCACAGGCTACATTCCTGCAAAGGGTGGTATAAAAAAGATCCATTTTCCATGCAGTGAAACAGATCTTACTTGGTTTCTCAAAGGGAACTTCCTCTGAGACAGGTTATGTTTTTGGGGTTTGTGCACTATCTTTGTTTCCCACTCTGGGGAGAACATCATTAGGCACTGACAGCAACCTAGCCCTGGTGGAGGGCTGCTCCAGGGAGGGCTGCATCCCCCCGGCCCCACGCTGCTCAGGGCTCTCTGGGGGTCTGTTCTGCTTTGACCATTGTCTTGTGGCTTTAAAATCTGTACATGGCCGAACCAAATAGACTGCTGGTTCGTAAGTGCCGGGGTGATTCATTTGTGCTGTAGCACACACTGTTTGGGAGACTCATTTCATCCCTTCATTTGCTAAATACAGCTTTAGGTTCTAAAATCCTCCAGAGTGTGCAGCGTCCTTTGCCCCTTCATGCTTATTTGCCTTTATTATTTCCCTTCCAACTTGCCCAAAGACAAAAAGGTCCGTTTTGATTCTGTTCCCAGCCAGTCAACCTTGCTTTGAGAGCCTGGCACCTTTGGAGCTGCAGAACACTTTCTAACACTCCTACAGCAAGTGCATTACAGAGGAGTGCAGGGCTCAGCCATACCACGCAGATTCGTACAGCGACCACTACACAGAGCAAGGATGCACAGCTTGCAGCACTCCTGCCCTACGTCCCTGCTGCTCAGGGCAGCCCACAGAGCCTGGCTATCAACAAAACCTTATCAGAAGATGCAACAGACTTTGTGGGAGACTGTGGCCAGAATCTGCTCCTGTCAAACAGCTCTCCAGCCCAGGATGTGACTGTGGCTGGCGAAACATGTTAGCTAATGAAGATTGAGGCAGGCAGGCAGAGACGATCCCCTCAGCCTGTTAATCCACTTAGGGAAGGAGAAGGGAAACCTGAGCTGAATTCCTGTGCTCCTTGCAAGGGACCGTACTGTGTTGGCAGAGCAAGTCCAGCCAGAGCTGGGCTAGGGAGAGCTCTGAGTGCGAGACTAGTGCTTCTGGGAGACGGGAGCAAGGGCAGAGGCAGGGAACAGGAGTCCTCAGGGAGAGAGCCAGGACCAGATTTTGTGTCCACTGGGTCCTAATGAAGCAAACGGAGTTTTACTGCCCTCTCACCAGGACAAAGCAAGAAAGGGCTGAATGTGAGCTTTTGGCCAGCAGCAGGGCAGGAGGAATACAGGCACCTTGCATCCTTTTCAGAGGGCAAAAGGGCTTCCCAAGGGGTCCGCTCAGACTCCTGCGTTACAAAGTCAGAGTGAGTGTTTGTATCCCAAACACACACCCCAGCAGTGTCAGAAAGCCAGCATTGCCTCCCTCCCAGTTTAACCGGCGGCTTGCAGGGATGATGGGTGCCCATCCCAGATGCCAGATTATCCTTAACCAGCAGAGGGTGCTCCCCATCTCAGAGACAGAGTCAATGTCACAGATGCACCCAGGCAGCTCGAGGAGACTTTATTTCCAGCAACTGTGGAATCCGAGCAAAGGAGAAATTAGAGAATTAAAAATATGTAATAATTAACAAATCTGATCCTGTGCCTCACCTCTGTTTCCCCGTCCCTCCTGGCCAGGAAAAGTAAGGCCGCCTGTCCCAGTCCTCTGCATCCTGCTCTGGCAAGTGATTTTCCTCATGCAGGAGGTTAAATCACTTCTGTTATTTTCTCCTAGATCGTGGATGCAGAGCAGCAAATAAACATTTTCCACGTGGCAGGTCTCTGCAAAGTGAAACTCCGACTTGGCCTCCCCTGAGGACAGTTAGGATCACACCCTCCAGTCACACACAGATCCTTGTGATGCCACTGCCTGACCTTACCCCTCCACTGCCCCATCAGTGTGGGGCCACTAGCCTGTGCCTTCAGGTTCATTTTCCCCACTGTCTGAAGCTGGTTTTCCCGAGGGCAGGGTGCCTATTGTGCAGAGATGCCTCAGGATGGTGCTTTCAAAACATGTTTTGGGGCATTAACACCCTCTAACTGTCACGGAGACACCCCTAGGGAAAGCCTGCTCACTTTGTTAATGAAGTGGCCCCACAGCCTTTCCTTCTTCTCTCACTGGAGGGATGCAGAGGTATGTGGCTGAGGCTGCAGGCTGGGAAGCTGTGCACCTGGCAAGGTGCCACCTTGTGCCTCAGCTTCTCATTTGTGTAGGTTAGAAGTGATACCCCAGTGTGGCATCATCTGCAGAGAAGAGAGCAGCTGGGATAAAATCCTAACTGTTGTATTGCATCCTGAGTTTCGGAAAAGAACGAGTTTAAATCATGCCAAGTAATATCAGGTGCCTATGCAAAACAGACCAGCTCTGCTGACGTGTCTGGCGTAACATCTGCTTGTCCCAGCCTCAGCTTACTTTGATAGTCCAGGTCTGCACACCCCACGGGGAAACCAGCTCTCACTGATGGCTCCCACCCAGCACATGTGCTGCAGCTTGCTGCCTGACCTCTACAAGAACAGATTGTTGTATTTTTTTAATTGCTCTTTCCTCTCTCCTTTGGCCAGTAGTGCCAGGCCCTGCCTGAGGGGATTTTTGTCGGAGTTCCTGCTTTTGGGTATCCTGGCATCTCTTTTTGTTCTGTCCTCTTTAAACCACACCATGCATTTGTCTCAGACATCGTTAAAACCGAGCAGTTAAACCACTGCACAAAGGACACCCATCCAATCTCTTACACAGGTTAAAATGTGTTTGATAGGTTTGGCTTATTTTATTTCCAGAACGAACCGTTGTCTACAGCACATGTGGGAACCAGTGTTTCCCAAGTCATCAACTGGCCAACAGTGATGCTAGTTATCCTTGAGACAGGCATTACATTCTGCAGCCTAAATAATCCAATGAATTATTCTTCCAGTATTTGAGATTGGGAATGGGGAAGAGAAGGGGAAAACCTAAGAGAAAAAGGTTTTATGGTACATTTCTGAGACGTTGGAATAGACAATTCTCCTTCCTACAGACAAAACATACGGGGTACACGTCACAGCTCCACTTGCTGTACTATTCCTAACCCTTAGAATTGCAGCAAATAACAGACATGCAATGAAAATGTTAACCAGAATCAGGTCTGGACACTGATCATACCAGCACCAGTAACACTCAACTTCTCAACCTGATAAATTTGGACACTACTCCATCACCACTGCAGTCATTATACATTTATTCCTAGACATGCAGATAACCAGCAATCAAAAGTGTGGCTGTTTAAAATTAGGTATTTCAAGCATTACATTTCTGCATACTTTCACTAGGAGCTGAAGCTTTGCCATTCTTCCTCTACCCACTACAGCAAAGACTTGTAAAGTCATTTCATAGCACAATGACTCTCTGCTCTCTTGCATATTACTGAATGGAAAAATTACTGGGGTTTTATTGTTCTAATTACTGCTAGCAGGTTGTAAGAGCTCAAATATCCCAAATTCCGCCACTCAAGAACAGGAGCATCTGCATGTCAGTTTTGTTCCTGACAGCAAATGACCAGGTGAGACCTGCCTTTCTCCCTCACACCAGTCTGCACTTCAGTGGAGATTACGGCTCGTGGAATACATAAGATGAGCAGCTTTTGAATACTGCAATTAGCTGGTCTGCAACTACACGGAACGGCAACCCTTATCCAGGTGGAGAAGCTGGGACAGCACCACCTCACAGCACATAAATCTGCAGAGCATGAGGGGACCCGTGAAACAAAGACAAACAAACCCCCTGCGTGTTAAACACAACAGACTACGAATGAAGTCAAGAATTGGGAAGTGCCACAATTGCGTTTACTTCTGAGAAGCACTCTTAGCACTCATGTGCACAGGCATCATTTTGTAGCCCTTAATTACATGATCATATTTTTCCACAGCACCCCACCTCAGACTGCACTCAGAAGGGATTGTTCCCATGTAATGAGCAGCTATTTAAGATGCTGGTTTCTGTTCATTGTTCAGTGTGTGGCCCCAGGCCTTATTTACTGCACATTATTCAAACCTGGCTCTAGAGATTTATTCATTTCCTTGTGTGTTTTCCTATGGGCTTATCATTACACTGTCCAAGAGCTTCACCAGCACAAGTTCGTTTATTTTCACGTACCTCTGTGAGAGGAGGGGTGATTTTTATTCCCATTTTCTAGGTAAATGACTAAAGACCAAATTAAAGGATATTTGCTCATTTCGGGTGCCCAGTCTGAGATATCAGCAGCCTGACTGATCTGTGCTTGTACAGCACTTTGAGTTCAGTGGATTCCCATTCACTTCATTTGCAGCTGTATTTCTGTAAAGCAGGTCCTTTGGGATCAAAATGTCCCCTATAAAATAAGTAATGCACAATTAAACAACCACTGCCACAACAGCTGCTCCAAAAAAAAATTAAAGAAAACTATCATACAGAAGTGGTCACAGAAAGAAAAGTCAACTGGCAGGTCAGAATTCCATTGCCTCAGCTATAGAAGTTCCCCTTTCTCTCCTCGTCTCACTCAGTACACACCTGACAATGAGGCAGGGGTCCTACAGAGGGTCTCTTTCACTGTGCAACACTGATTTATCTCAGAGCAGACCCATCACGTGCAGTGAATGAGGCAGGGGTCCTGGGGAAGAAACAGCACACGTTGACACAGCTAAAAGAGGAGTTGTCTACGACAGAGGGCTGGCTGGACAGAAGTACACGCAGAGGGTGACTGGCCTCTCCCCAGCTCCCACTTCTTGCATCAGCACCATTTAAAGTGCCTTTTTCAAAGAGCTGTTTGTTGTTTCTTTTACAGCAAACAAATTCCCTCATGAAGCATCATGGTGACACTTCTGTGGGTTATCACAATGGATCCATCACGTGGACCACGACCAAGGTAATGGGGTAAACGGGCTGCAAGGGTGGCTCATCCTCCTTTTTGAAGACTAACGTGAGGAGCATGAAAGACTGGGTAAACCTCAGACACTGATCACAGATGAGGAACAGTGATTCAGAGGCTCTTCCAACCATTCAATCCAAGTCATGCCTCCTGCTCTCTCCTCTCCAGAACAGCCCAGCTCACTCTATTCTCTTCACCACCTTTCCCTTCTCACCCCATCCCCTTCCTTTGCTTTCATCTTACCCCTCCAAACAGGATTCCTCCACACCCCACAGCCCAAGCCTCCTTGTTCAACAGCTGCTTCCCCTCCTCACCTCTGCCCAGCATCCCTTGCCCTAACATAGCCCCAGCTGTCCCTGCAGTCTGGATCCAAAACACAAGTTGATTTAGAGCTTTGCACTGAGGAATCATCTCAGTTTGGTCTTAAATGCAAGGAAGGCATAATTCAAGAACATGGCAATACTCCCTACATTTTCTTTAAAAAAAATAATAAAAAATGACTGGGTTTGACAAAAATTTCCACAAACCAAGTCTATCAGAGGCATAGAAAGTGTTTACAGCAGTGATTAAAGCCTGGCAGTGGTATGAACAACTGGAATAAAATTTTACAGAAAGCACCAGTAAAAACAAACCAAAACCAAGCAAGCAAGCAAGCAAACAAACAAAAGGTGGTGCAAGTTGGTTAAGCAAGAAAGACTGCTACCTTTAAGACTTACTGGGGTTGGGTACATGAGCATTTGGCAGACCTCTGAAGGGGAGTGGAGTGCTTGTACTCCCTCGTACACTGCCCTGGTAGCCTATAGGTGCTAGTGCTCATTTGCTATATGTAATTGCACCATCTCAAGCTTACAACAGATGGACACAAGATTACACACATCTGAACATTTCACAGAGACACAGAAAAGGGGCTAGGACAAGGTCAGGTGGGTGGTGCATCCCTCCACCCCAAAAGAGGATCAAGCTGTAGCAGCAGTATTTTGAACAGATTTTTTTCCAGCCTGTTCTGAAAAACTTTCAGCCCTTCTCGGACAGTCTGTCCCAATGCTCCTGCATCGTTGCAAATACAAGGCTTTAACAGCCAACTGAAATCTCTCACACTGCAGTCAAAGCCCTTTTACTTCCAGTTCTATCAACAATCGATACAGCAAATGACTTAATCACTTCCTCTTGGACAAAGCCTCTTACTGCTCGAAGACACATTCCCCAGACCTTGCCTAGCATCCATTTCCACAACACAAATAGTAACCTGCCAAACAGAAAAGAAAATATCACTTCAGTCCCTCTAATTTCATACCTGGGTCTTCACGTTTATCACTTGCAAGGCCACAGGCTTTTGGCAAACATCTACAAGAAGGAACAAGGTTGCAACAAGCAGGCTGGCTTGCAGTAGACAACTCAAACTTCACTTCCAGGGGACTCCAACAGTAACACCTCACCTCACTGCAGCTACAGCAAACAAACAAACAATCAGGGTGTTAGCCATTCACTGGGGCAAACCTCCCACCCAAATTTCTCAGGCTCTTTCAAAATGTTGAGCTGAAATTTTGTAACATTTGAGAAAATATCTTCTGTAAATCAAGGCTGTTATCTATTCCATGCACTGCACTGCCAGCTAGAGCAGCAACATCTCTCAGCTATCCTTGATGAAGGAGTGCCCGTGGGCTTGACTTCCATGGATACATCCTGAGCACAAACCAATCTTTTCTCACTGACAAGCAACACCTACCAGATTTCATATGAAACAGCTCCCAGGAAACTGGAAGCCCATATCCTTGGTGCACTTGGGTGTGTACAGAAGGCTGGAGCTGTAACTAGAAATGCCATAAAGTTAAGACCGTGGGACTGATTTGGGTAACACAGATTTGCCTCCAACATTACAAACCCTGAGCCCCCAGGGATGCCAGGAGCCATTCTGTGCCAACAGGAAACAGAGTGGGTGTTATGATGGGGGAAGTCAAACTGACAGCTCAAAGGCACATGCGACTGCTTTGTGCTGTGTGTTTGCACAACGGCGAGGGAGTGCACCCCTTGGTGATGTTATTCACAGGCCTTGGCCGATGGTAAATAAGACAGTGGAGCTTGATTCATGAGGGATGACAGGAAATCTATAATGTGTGGGCTCTATAATCTGCTCGCGACTGCGTCGCAAAATGAAAGAACAACAGCCCAATTACCAAGTCCTTGCTGATCTCAAGCACATCCTCCAGATCTTGTTCTGCTCAGAGCAGTGGGAGTCTGTTGGCACCAAGGGAAAGCAAAGCTCTGACACAGGCCATCTTCCATGCTGGGATAGCAACGGTACTTTGGAAGCACCAGGCTACCTCACAGTGGTTACAAACACAGCCAGGACTGTGTCATCAACTTAAGAGCAAATTTCTGAGGAGTGACAGGCTGCTGAGCTCTGTTCACTTTGGGCCACTCATTTGGGCACCAAGTGCTGCACTCCATTGCAGGCATTCCGTATCTCCAAGGTCTGGCTGTGCCAGGAAGCAGTGATCTGCCACCAAAGTGTGGCCCAGCCACTTGGCTTGGTGAGGACTGTGAACACCATTCCCCTGTGATAACACAAACCAGTCAGGATGCAGGCCCTCAAAACTAAAAACAGGGCTGTGATCCCTCAGGACACAGCAACTGTGTTACAGAAAAGGGAAAGGAGACGAAAGCTGGAGGGAGATGTGGATTCTGGAGCCAAGGTGAAGAGGAGTGGCTGAAGATGTCATTCACACCAGGTGGAGAGCTGGCCCATGAGAGAGCAGTGGCAAAAGCCATGAAAGCAGCAGCCACAGAGCAACCTCCTCTCACACCACAGTGCTGAGGACACGTGGAAAGACAGAAGAAGGTTTCTTTTGGACAAAACAGCAATGGTGGCAGTGGGAGAGAGGAGGGCTGCCAATTCCAGACAGGAAACAGAAATAATTTTGCTTCCTACTGTGCAGTGACAGAAACCCCACAGGGCTGCCCAAGCACAGGACAGCTCAGCTGAGGATCCTGGCAGCTTGCAGGAGAAAAGTTCTCTGACCAAATGTACTTTTCATTCCTTGTGTCCCTGGCCCTTAACACCTTTCAAATCTATTCTACCCCCTAGGAAAGGGGAGAGGGGAATCGTTCCCTCTCTGGCAACAGGTAAACAGCAAGGCAGGATGGGGAGGGAGGAACAATTTCCACTCGCTCCCTAGTAAAGGCCTCCTTTGCTAGTGCACACTCTGGGGACGGCCGTCCTCTCCCCGCTTCCCCCTACAACCATCTCCGCTGCCACCTCCCCTCCCTTGTTATCTGTCAGTAAACAGTAATTAAAGAAGTGGCCTGCTTGATAAAGCTCCCGCCTGCCCTCACACAGTGCTGCCCTCTCGGACGTGTCTAATTAAAATCCTGATGAGAAGATGAAGAAATCCCAGCAGCTGGGAGTCTGCCGACTCTCCCCGCGCTCGGCCTCTTCATTACCGAGGAGCAGGCAGAGATATAAAGGACCCCGGGAAAGGCTCCGACAGACCAATCGATCCAGCCTTTTGTGGGACGTGAGGCTCCGCTCAGCGCTGCCGTTTGAACTGGGGGGATAATGAGGATGCTGGAGCGTGGCTCACTGCGTGGGGCTGATGGGGCTCAACTCCCCCACTAGCTCTGCTCCCAGGAGCAGCACCCAGGGCCCCTGCAGCTTGGCAGCCACCTGCACCACGTGGGGAGCTCACACAGCAGGAGTAGTCAGAGCACTTGCTCAGCCCCTACTGACTCGAGCTCCAGAAATCATCGCCTGTAGTGCCAGAGTATCACCAAACCTCTAACCATGCCATCACTCCTGTGCAAACAGAGTGCACGTGTGTACCTACACCTCAAACTGCTGGGAACCAGCACAAACCCTCCCCAGACGAGCCCCACGCCGCACACCACGGGCAGGCTGTTGTGTTTACCGGGACATTTTTCCGTTAGCGCTGCTCTCCCAGGATTTGTGCTAAGGTGAAACTCTTGATACGCACACACTGAAGCAGCAAAGGTTTACAAGGAGTGCACAGCAATATCATCATTGTGATCACCATAACTATATCTCGACACACTTCACTACGTGCAAATACAGCGACTAAATGCTTTTATTCTTGCGTGTGTTTTTCTTATTGAGATCAGCTTTGTATGGACACAAGCCCAATCTCACTGGCAAACTCACGTCAATCTGGAACACCAGAAATATCATCGCTGTTAGTTTCAAGAGGAACAAACTAGTAAAGAGATGGAAGTAGATCTATACTTCCTAGAGTCTGAAACTGCAGGTCAGGCACCTGCCTCCGTGTTCCTCTTCAGCAAATCCACAGCAGGTACAGTCTGGGAGTTAGGATCATGGGGAAGAACGGAAGCTTTAACTTCATGGCATTTCTAGTGAAATGGCTGCAGGTACAAGTGCATTATGTGTGTGCATGAGGGGAATGCATGACCCACATGTGGAATCAATCGAAGAGTGAGCTCTTATCTGTCCGAGTTCAACACCTCCTGCTTCACAAACCACTGCTGCTCATACAGTCAGCACCACTCCAGCAATAGCTGGTGCTCTTTTCAGTGCCAGCTGGGTCCTTGAGACCTAGTTTATTCAATAAAGGCTCAGTTGTTTTCTTTTCCACCCCCCCAATTTTAATTACTTTTCCAGACCACGTGGACTGAATGAAAAGGCTAGAAAAATTATGTTTCCTAAGAGTGTCATGAAGTAAAAGGAACCCCTATGTCTATTATTTTCCAAATTGACATAACCCTGTCCCACTGTCCACTTTGACAGCCTGCACCTAAAGAAATCATTCCTGGACTGGTTTAATACTGAGTTACACTTGCCAAAAACCCCAAACCATCTCCAAACGAATCGACCATAGCAAAATGCAATCAGTAACAGCAAGAATTGATCAGCCCAATGCAGAAGCAATGGACTTAATGATAAAAGCTCAGGAATGCTACTGGGAAGGGACTTTGGAGAGTCCCCTGGAAAGGAGGAGTGAAGAAGGGCAGCAGAGGGGAGTGGCAGGAGCACAAAAGGTGGGAAGTTCACAGCCCCTCTTGGCCCTGTGGCCTCCCGTGTCAAGAGATGCTGCTGTGCAGAACAAGGCAGCGGTGCTGGATGCACGGAGCTCTCCGTGCAATCCCTGCCTATCCCAGCACCTGTACTTGATGGAATGACACATTGCTGCAGCAGCTAATAAATAGAAGTAATTTGATTAGCTCTCCCTAACTAGCGATAAGATCCTGACAAACCCTTTTTAATGCGTTTCTGGAGCAGGATGAAATTGTTTCATTTGGCGAGCAGGGCCCCACGGGAGTTGCCTCCAAGCTCCTTTAGTGAGAGGTAAAAATATGCCAATCATTAATGAGGGGAGAATTACGGAGACTTTAATGCAATCAGAAAAGAGGAGCCCTGAGGCAGCTGGGGAATAAAACCTGCCCTTAAATCAGAGGCAGGCAGCCGGAGCATGGAAATAAAGGCAGACCCAGGCATGTACACGCACACACGCGTACCTACCGCATGCACAGAGACCCTGTAGAGCTGCTGTAAATACACTGGGAGTTTTGCCTGGGCAGCAAACACCTACCTCAGCAAAGGGTGTCCATTCTCCCCCAAAAAGCACCTGAAAAATCACAGCAAACTATACGAATTTTGCAGCCCCCTCCCCCTGCCAGGAGGGACCTACTGTCTGCTCAGTCTCCAGCCCTTCACACTCATGTACACACACTGAACGGCAGTTCTCAACATTTCACATCAGAGCCTTTTGTGGAGGAGGAGTGTTATCTGCTGGGGTGTCAAGGAGCAGCGGGGATGCAGCGTTGCCAGGGGAAGGGTGTCTCTCCCAGGGCCAGACTTGCTGCATGAACATAACATGTACAAACCCCTTGCTCTGTCCTCCAACCATGGCACTTACGCCAGGGCAGCATCTACTGTGGATGTTGAAAGGCAACTCCTCCCATCCTCTCCCCGCTCCTTCCTCAGCTACCTCACTGAATTCCCTTCCTCGGGTGAAACAGGTCCTGCATGAACCATGTAACTTCTATTCCTAAGCAAAGCAGAAGTCTAAGCTGCTGGCACTGACGTGTGCCCTGGCTGGCTCCAATTTTGCAGGTGTCTGTGTTCTTGTAGCAGCTCATTCTCTGACAGAAAGCACCCCATCTTTCTGCAGAGATGCTCTAGCCCCAGACAGCACAGTACAGATGACTGCGTCAGCATGGACTATCCCAGAGAACATTAACTGACAGTTTAATGGGATAAAAACCAGGACAGGAGTTTTCTCATGTCTCTTCCAGATTCCCCACCTTGTTTACTTGAAAATAATGAGCAAGAGTACTGGGATATCAAACACCAGCCAGATACACAGAACATGATGCTACAAAGGCCAGGCGTGCAGCACTTCAGACCTGTTCCATAATTTGGGCTACCACTAACATCTAGGGGAGCAGCTCAGTGGCCACTGAGAACTCCAGGGGGAAACTCAGTACTTACTTCTGGCCTTAATACACACGTGAGGGGATGAGACAAGTATTTCTTCCTCCCAGAACTCCTGCACTACACCAAGAGAGTACCTGTGGCACCCCTGCCCTCTGCTACATGGAATGTCCTGGTTAGTGAACACCGTAGCTCCTGCTTTGAGAAAGCTAAGCTCCTACTTACTACTTCTGCCACAGAGAGGAATCAGACACCTCTGTCACAAAAAGGCTGTGCTTCCACACTGTATTCTCACACACAGTAGGCAACTGTGTGACCATTAGCCATTTAAACCTACAAACAAAGCACTCACACAGTCACCCAGACAGACTAAAAGATGAAGGACAAGTGAAGAGGGACCTGTCCTGAGACATGGAGTTTGAAACTCAGCAGGTAAGTTAGGGGATGTAGCTGACATGTTCTCAAACGTGTATCAAGCACAGACTCCATGCCCCACTGCTAAGTGATGACAGAGTACTTGGCCCCAGGCAAGGAGGGGGGTTCATCCCCCTCAGCAGCAACTCCTACTGGCTGCTTGAACCGTGTGATGACAGGCTCCTGAAGAACTACAGCAAAGCTCTCTGTGGCTGAAAGTTCAGAATAAAAAGCAACTCAGAGGGTAAAGAAAACCTCCAGGGTTCTCTCAAACACTCTGTCTCTAGACTGAAAGGATCCAAGCAGCCCTGCTGTTGGGCACATCACTCACCCAGACTGCATGCCCTTGAAAGTCAGAGGAAGCCCTTTCCATAAACACAAACAAGGGTGAAGACCCTACCACAGAGACTGCAAACACATTTCTTCCAATCAAGAGCTTTTAGGCTACACAAGACAGTTTTACTAGACTCCCTCCCTGGATTCATCTCTAGCAGTGAGCCAGGTTTTCCTCTGGTCACAGTCCAGTCTAGTTCGTGGTGACTCCAGCACAGCAGCCTTGTGCAGCTGCCTCCTCTGAGCACCAGGCAGAGTTCTGAGATGGTGTCACACTCTGTGGCTCCACACACAAGCCTGCCTTGCTGCAAACATCTCCTTCTCATTCTAGCATGTTATGATTAAAAATGCACATCACCCAGCAAGGCCTTGGAGTGGAACCCAGCTGGAAATTGGATCATTAATATTCCTTCTCATGCCCATTGCCACAATTTCTTACCTCTCCACAAGCACTTGCTAACAAAGCTACAATTTAGGGTCTCGGGCTAAAACTGAAGTCAAACCTCTGCCCACTGTTACTCCAGTTCATCCACCCTTGCCCATACCCTGGCACCCCATCAGCCTTATGCCAGTATGCTGTATATCAGGTGTCTTTCAGCCCTTTGAACTGGCTGTTTATCCACCAAAAGGTCTTTAAGATCAGGAAAGGGATTCAAGATTATCCTCATTCCTGAGCAGCCTGGCTCTAACTCTTGGTCACCACACTTTCCACAGAGTAAAGTACTCTCAAAAGGCTGGAGGGTAAATGCAAATCAAGGGTAGGACATACTACATGTTGGAGAATCCCCCAAATGTACAAACGGGGATATTTCCAGCAGACAGGGTAACCTACACGAGCTCACCTCACCCCTGGGTGCTGTTACTGCTACAGCTGATTACCTGGGCAAGCTGTGAGAGATGTGCAATTCCCCCATCGCTGCTACAATGCCCCTTCAACAGAAAGGATCCAGAAGCACAGGACATGACACAGGACACACAGCAAGAGGGTGAAATTCCCCCACAGTCATTGTGCACACTCACTCACTGGTGTGTTTGAACCCTCCTCCCTGGATGGTGTTTACATCAGACAGCAAAAGGACAACCTATCCAAGACTACCTCACTGACCATGGAAAATAAAAATGAGAAGACGTATTTTCTCTTGGGACTCGAGCACCAGTGCTGTGGGCAGCTCGGGGCACATTGGTACCAGGCAGAGGAAGCTGGTTCTTGCTTACCAGCTCACGGAGCTGACATCCCTTTGGCTGCAGGCAGCACAGCCTCCAAGGGGTGGACTGTCTGCCTGAGAGGTGGAGAAACCTGCTAGAGAGCAACTGGCACAAAGCAGCTGGGAAAACAGCACTGGCCACAACAATCAGGACAATGCCAGCTGTAAATTTTGCTCCACACACCTATTAATTCTCCATTGCCTCATTTAACTACCCAAAATACATCTGCTTCCAGTAAGCATTTTTCATCTTAGGTGACTAAAGATTTGGGGAGTCAAAGGATCTGATATGTATTATTGAAACGCCTGTCAGGCTGAGGACTTGGCTCCACGTGCCTTTCCATAACACAAGGAGCTCCAGAATTAAGTCTTCACTAATATAGAAGCATAGTTCAATGTTCAGCTGCTCTGCTACACAGAAATGTGTATGTTTGGTGCTTCAACTTTGATGTTACTGTTCCTTTAGTTTTGTCTTATGTCAGAAATCATACTTTTCAGTGAAAAAACCTTTGACAGTAAAATGCATGGCTACATTACCAGCCATCTCAGTGCAGAAACATGAGGGATGAGAGTCTCAGAGTGATGAGCTCAATGAACATGCACAGCAGTGACAGCTCAAAGGGATTTGGGAGAGGAGCTATCCTACCAGTCAGCTAGAGCAGCCGTGGCCCTGACACTCCAACGCGAGACAGGCACAAAGGAACAAAAAAGAACCCCCAGGGGGTCTGGTAATATTTTAGGTAGGTAAGATCAGTCATATAGGTACCCATTTCAAAACCAAAACCCTAACACACTTGCTGTGCCACACCACAGACATTCCCCTGCAAGTAAGAGGAAGCAACCACCACTGCTGCCCATTCCCTCTGGCAGTGCCAGCAGTTGCTGGCATCTCAGCCTAGTGCTCTGTTCACAAGGGCAGGGCCCTGGTTGCTTCTGAAAGCCCATAAAGCTCCAGCAAGTCAAAGCTGCAGCTCACATGAAGACAGGTAAGTGATGAAATGAATTTTAATGAGACAACAGATAAGAGCAAAGCTGTGCCACAGGATTTGCCAGCTTCTGGCTCCATCGAAGAAATACCACATGCAATCTTCACTGGGGGGCTGGTGACTCCTTGGCATCACTGAAAGCCATAAACTGCCGGGTGCGGGCAGCTCAGACATTCCACCTTTGCTCTGTGCTTGAGTCAAGTTTTCCTACCTGGACTAAGAGGCAATCCCCATGATGAGAGCTTTCCTCATCCATGAAGCCAGAGTCTGCCCAGCAGTCCTGGGGCCAAGTTCCGTTCCTTTCCAGACACAGTGCTCTCTGTCAACATGGCAAGGGCACAGCAGAGGGGTGCTCTTAGCAGTCTTGCTCAGGGAACACTGGCTGCCATGCCACAAATTAACATAATCCTCAAATTCTTCAGAGGGGACAGAGAAATCTTGAATAATTTCTCCTTTCCTGCCAATTGTTCCCATCTTCTGCCTCCATTCTGGCTGGATTCCCCCTTCCCCCTGTCCTCAGCTAGCACCGCCAGGCTCAGTCCTCCTCACCCTCGCCCCCCCTCCCCAAGGACAAGCAAAGTTATTACAATAATGAATTAGCCAGGCTGCTTACTGCTGCCAGTGGCGAAGGCAATTATCCCACTCCACGTCCCCAGCCACCGCTCAGCTCCCTCATAAAGAGAGGCTTTTGGGGCCGCTTTGTGCTTTGATTGGAAATGAAGAGATTGCTAATTAGGGAACCCCTGCTGGGATCAGGCTGGCAGGAACAATGGTGAAACGGACGGAGCACACGTCCATTTAGGGGGGGGGCGAGAAGAGAGAAATGTGAGCTGCTCTGTAATGTAGTGCATCCTCCACTCGCACCATAAACAACAGGGCAGACAATTTTATAGAGCTTTTCACCTTTTAAAGCATGCTAATTTGTTTATAGGGAGTGATAATTTGGTGTGTGTTTGCATAGGTCAATGCCTGTAGGCTCTGTGTACAGTATGGATTGATGCATGCGCTGCACACGGACACACAGCCATTTCCAGAGGCGTTCCTACGGGAGGGTGTCCACGCCACCGACGGGGTGGTTCCTGCCAGTCGCTGGGCAGCACGCAGCAATCCTGCATCAGCAGGGAAAGGTGCTCAGAAAAGCTTGTTGAATTTTAATGCCCGAACTCACAAATCACCGAAGGTGAAGATGACTTGCCAAGTGAGTCCGTTCACCTGAGGCTTGCCCAGCAACCACTTCCACTGCGCAGCCCAAGTGCTGTAAATGACAAGTGGACCTCCAGGAGGAGAAGATTTCACTAACACAAGATTTTCATGAACTAATCCTGAAATTTCTTTTTAATTCAGTTGCTCTACCTGTCTGAGAGGGCGGGGGGCTGTCACAGGAGCTATATTCACCTTTCTCAGCTGATGAAATTTGCACCAAAAAATTAGAAAAGATCTCCATCACAGTGCACAGCACACACGGACAGCTTCATAAAACCCAGCAACAGCCCTTACAATACATAGCACACTCTTGTTTGGGGCTCTAATCACTTCTACCTCTTGTCAAAGTAAAAAAACACCTCCCCCAACAAGATCAACAAGACCATTTACAAAATATTCTGACAACAAAATCAAACGCTTCACCTTTTTTGTGTAGAGCTGATAGAAAACAGTTGGAACCTATCCTGCATTGCTTAGTTAACTAAATAATTCCTTAAGTACCGTTTTAAAATTGAAAGTACAATTTTCAAGCACATATTTGACTTGCCATGCAGAGATCTGCCTGCTGTTGATTAGCACGATGTGATACACACCAGGCGACTTACGTAAGCTAAAGCAAACTTCAGATTTTAAGCCTGAATTTACATTTCATAATTCTGTTGCAGATACTGAAGTACCTGAACATACAGGTCTGCTTGTCCCTGAAAATGTTTCCAGTACAGCACAAGCCTCAACAGAAAGTGAGCACTAAAGGGTGGAAGTGCAGCTGTACTGAAAATGACTTTCAAATTCACAGCCCGTTTCTCCCCGCTGTTTGCTCACCTCTAGTGTTTATATCCTTCAAACATTTGTAGACAGTTTTCATGTTTCCTTCTTAGTCATCACTTAGCCAAGCTCTACATATTTAGTTCTTTTGATCTTCCTTCATAAAAACAATCCCTCCAGCTCCGTTACCATTTTTGTTGTTCTTCTCTTACTACCTTCCAAGTTTCCTCTGAATTCTTGCTGCTCAGTGCCCAGAGCTGAACGTCTCACCAGAACAGCACCAGAAAGGAATGCGACCTCACTGCGGCCTGGTGTCCCTGCCTGCAGAGAGCACAGTCCAGTCTCATAAAAAGGCCAACATCTGCAGCCTGCCCACTTTGGCCCCTTGGTCTGTGATGCTACAGTGCCAGCTCAGACTGGATTCTTACACCACTGCCATTCCCCCACGCTCTCTCACTCAGTTCTCCACCGTGTTCCACTCACCTGATGGGAATGTTTCCCCTCATGCAGGTAGAGCATGAAAGTAAAGCCCCCTTCTACTAGAACCACACTTAGGGTTGGTTTAGGTTGCTGGCAGCCCTGCCCCTGCAGCCTGTTGCACATACTAAGGAGCTAGCTAACTTTATTTACGTACTACTCTATTATATATAAATATCTACAGCACTGCACATTTCTACCTAACGACAGCGAGGGTCAAATGTTAACATGGTGTATAGTGGCAGAGCTCATTTAGTCTCCCCACAGCTGTACCAGTTTACACCAGCTGAGAAGCTCCATCAATCTGACTGTCCCGATCACAAACAATCACATTATTGAGAGAAAGTACAAGGAAGGGCATATTTCATCCAGCAGCTGCAGTTCTGATGTGTGAAGCCCAGTTACCTTGATTTCATAATCCAAGTATTCTCTTTTTAGTCTTTTTTTTTAAGTTTTCTTTATAGTAAATGTACAAGCAATTCAATAGATCTACCAACTGGTTCTGGATTTTTTCAGTAAAGCACTTCAAATTGCTCTCTTGATAATCAAATTCTAATTTAATAGAAGAGGAATAAAACTCACAGTAGAATTATGGATGTACCGACCACCTACATCTGAGCCTGATGAATGGGCTTCATTACCACCTCCATTCACAGGGGCTGGGTTTGACGAGCCTTAGCATCCTAGCACAGCAGTGGGAAGGAGGTGGCCTTCTCATGGCAACAGAGCAGGCAGGGCAGAGGGAGACAGCGAAGAAATGATCAGATGTTCTACAGTCATGCAAAGGAGAGGAAAGCACATTCCCTCTCACATGGACCTGCTCGTGCCCCTAACAACAGGCTACTAGTTCTGGCCTCGTGCGAGGCTCACTTTCTTTCAGAGCCTAACTTCCTTTAAGTAACTGTTTTAACATCCATTCCTGTGCAAAGTGGGGAAGGGATGAACACAGAAGCACCCAAGACAGGATTTCTTCCCCAGACTCCTCCTGGTGTAGGACAACTACATTCTGCTACACGCAGGATGGGCAAAGCCCAAAGGCTTTTAGAGCATATGACAGAATCACAGGATTACTGAGGCTGGAAAAGACCTCTGAGATCAAGAAGCCCAGCTTATGACCTATCACTACCACACTGGCTAGCCTATGGCACTACTGAGCTTCTTTCTCTGGGAGATTTAGGATAAGATACTTATTTTAAAATTGCACCTCCTCCTCCTCCCTGCAGAAGCATAGATTTTCCTTTAATTTGGTACAAAGAATGTATGGGTTACATTCAGAGAGCATAAAACTACATGGTTCTTGCCTGTTTGTTTCTTTTAGGATCCAATCACAAATTGGATTGTAGGACAAAAACCCCAAACAACAAAGCCTCTACATAAACTACAGAATCCTTTTAATCCACCTCTGTTGCTGAAAGAGGAGATCCCATCATCTTTCCCATCCGAGCCACACTTGTCCTGCCTCTGTCCTCGTGTTAGCAATGTGCTTGTACAGCTCAGACTGAGGAGCTGATCTGGGTTAAAAATGCCAAGAAGTTCAACTCACGCTGACCACAAGCAGGACTATTCTAATGCAGGTGTGCACAGATAACTCTGCATAACATATGACTCCCACATTACAGCCATTGTGAAAGTTGTGAAGCCATCAGCAGCATCAAAAGGTTTCCTAAAAGCACTCGTACCCGGGGTATTTTTCTCTGAAACCTTCTCTTCTGTGTAGGGAACTGATGACATGTTTGAGACAGACTGAGACTGAGAGACAGAGATTACTGAACTGAAAAGCATGGTGCTGTCAAACTAATACCTGCCTGAAACAAAGTCTATCCAGTGAGAGATTCGAGAAGCATAATAAATTTAATTCCAAGAATAGGCTAAGGGGTGACCTGATCTAATTGTAAGTGGGGGAAAATTTAATAGCGGAAAGTTCTTTAATCTAGCTTTAAAAGGATGTAAGACAAGCTATTCCTGGTATCCCAAACTAGATAAATTGCATTTAGCAATAAAGACACTTTTAAACAGCAAGAACTGGCCATGAGGCATCCTGGATGATCCATCACAGTCTTTATAGCAAGGCTGCATGTCTCTCTAGAAGATGCTGAAGTTGAAGAGCTGCCCAGGCAAGCACAGGAGGTACTGGGTGGATGTCAGTAGCCTGTGCCATGCAGCCTGGCCTGTCTGCTACCCAACACGCTTGTTCCTAATCAGCTTCAGTTAAGAGGAGTCATATATGGTTTTTATAAGGCAATTTCTTAGATATACTAACCTTGCTATGAGAAACTACCCTTTTTTTTGCCAGAGGACATGAGCTTCATCTCCCAGAATGTACAGAGCATGTATAAGGGATGTATGAGGAATGTAAGAAGGCCAATGGCAAGGTCTGTGCAGTGCATGACTCGTAAGCAAGAGGAAAAGTGATCAGTTAAATCTACCCATGTCTTGAATTCAGTAATCATTGGAGTAGGTGAAGAAAATAAGATTTAGGGGTTTTTTTAAGGATCTCTTTTATTGTTTTGAAATTTTATTCAAGCTTCATAGAGTGAGCTGCCAGTGAGAACAAATACTATAAATCCCGTACACCAAGGTTACCAAATGAGTGGAGAGATCTGTTTGTCAATCAGTCAAGACCAATGTTTGCCTCACTAGCCAGGTTTGCCTTCACTGCTATAGCTGCATTTCCAGTGTGGGTGCCCAGGCAGCCTGAAGTCGAGCTGTGAACTCTGCTGTAACACTTGCTCATAAATGGGAGAGGAAAAATCCTTCTTCTTCCCATTTCTCTCAGACTCTGGCTAACCAAACACTGCTCTGGCTTTAACAGATAAAACAAATCCACCATTCCATTTCAAGTGCACATAGCCACGTTCCATCAGAAGAGACTCTGTCAAAGTACTGGAGAAAATATTTTTCTATTCTTTTCCATTATGTGTCAATTTACTCCAATATTACCTGCTGAAGGCTTCTTAAGGCACACTCTGCTCTTCTCCAACCCCCTCTCTGCTTCCATCGTAGAAGGCTGTTAAAAACTGAACACCTGTCCTCTCTGCAACATCACTCAAACACCAGCTTCTAAAAGAATCTTAGGAAGACACACTTTCCTGCTACCACTTATTGCTCCTTGGCTCTCAGTGAGGAAAATCTATACTGCCTTCTCTCTAAAGGGATCACACCAACTTTTTCATCATTCCGGATTCAACCTTTCCGTAAGGGTGGCCCAGGACTAATTATGTTCACCACACTCATCTGGAAAGGTAAAAACTTATGAAATGTAAAAGGAACTGTACACCCACTGACTAATTTCTAGCATTTTCCTCACTCTGCAATGAAACTCTTAAATATTTTCTAGCTGAATTCAGTGAGGTTTTTTAAATCACTTTCCAAAACAACAGATTGTAGGGGCATAAATCCTTGAGAATATTGGTAAGTTTTAGAAACCCCAGTCACTTGCTCATCTAAAAAGCTACGCTGGCACAGCCTGGGGAAAGAAGAGGCAACAGCCATCAGAGGAATTTGTGTTCTCACTTTCAAGTACCTGACTGGAGAAGTGGTCCCTGAATCCTGGAAAAAGACCTTCTACAGGCTTGAGAGAGAATGTCCTCCTACCCACAGAGAACAGGTACCTTGTACTCCGGCCTAGAAAACAGCTTTAAGACAAATAAACGAATCACTAAACTCCAAGTGTAAAACCTTCTCAGCAGAACCACAGTAAAGATGATCCAGCAGTTCAACAGACTGATGCAAGGTTGTAGCAGGTGGAAAAAAACAAAGAGCTAACGAGAGGAAGGAAGATTTAGAGACAGGACTTACATCCAAAAAATATTAAAGAGTGGAAACGGTGAGGAAGGAACTAAGCAACATGAGAGAGCACAAGGGAGAAAAAACAAAATAAATGAAGAATTAATTTAAACTGAATAACCAGGAAAATTCCTCTCGCAGCAGAAGGAAATGACACAGAAGTGAACAGGGATGGAAGAAAACACGCAAACAAAGCAAATCAGATGGAAGAAAAAGAACTGAATAATCCAAGAAGCTTTTCCCACTTCTGACTGCTGCGATTGCACAACCTGAAATAGGTGGTAAACTTGGGAGAGGTGTAGCTGCCATCAAAAAATATCTATTGAAATGGAGGACCAACACCTCCCCCCAAAGCAAAACCCTGTTACTGAGAGTTTTCCATGCTCGGAAAAGACTATAGGCTTCCTTTTTAAGGACATTTAAGTATGAGAGTAGTTTTTCTTCCCTAATGATAGGAGAAGGAAGTGAAGAGGGTCAGAGTCCTGCAGACCTCTCCGCACTCCCTGTGGTCTAGTTTAGGAGACTTAAAAGGATTTAGATTAACTGGGGTGGCTTTGTGGATTACACACAGAAGGGAAAATGACCCCATGTGGTAAGTGTTCCCAGGACAGCTGCTCCATTGGTGAAACACTGCTGCATTCCAGAAATAAACTCCTACAGCCAAATTAGCAGCTCAAGTCCTCTCTCCACAGAAACTTGCCTTTCCCAAAGTTGCAGCAGTTTTCAGACGAATGGGAAACCAGCAGCACAAATCCTGCTTGGCTCTGCTTTTAAACAGAAAACAGTACAAAAGAAGCTTGTACATCATCAAATCATCCTTCACAGGCACATCATTGCCTCACATTAGTGACGTGCTCAAACCAAAAATGAAGTAGCATTACAAATATTTCTATCTGTGATGGAGAGCCCAAACTAGAATGGCTCTCTGACACTCCAGACCTCTTGTGAGTTTTTCAGGTTTGAGAACTTTTCAGGCCTTCAGTGTAAGAGATTTTGGGTTTGATTCACGGGTCAGTACCTATCAGTACAAAGTACTGAAGAAACCTGCAGATCATCACAATCTACATTTGAAGCAAGACAGGAGGCACTGTTGCCCCTTGCCTGGCCTCCTCTAGCTCCCAAAAAGTGACTCAGAGCTGTCCTCGCACAACAGAGGTGAGTTCTGGGCAATGAAAGTAAGTTGCTTAGAAGCCCCAAGGCACTCCTGCTTTACCAAAAACATACAAAAGCACAAAACTCCATGAGGCAGCTTCCAAGTTTACCCAGGTTTACAACCCCAGGTTTACAGATGGCTGCACTGTAGGCCCACAAAACCCCGGGGGAGTGGGGGAAAGCCAAACCACCAAGCTGCAGTTTTCAGTGGGGCACCGTTCCAGACCTCGGAGCTCAAAGGGTAAGGGCTGCACAAGAAGCAGGCTCTTCCACACAACTACCGAGTGCACAAATCTTTGTGGGTCCTTCCTACTTACACTGGACTCTCGTCTTAAAAGCAAAACAGCTTGTTCTTGTCCAGCTGCCCCTCCTGTCAGGGAAGGTGTGGGAAGGTGTTCCCCACTGCAGAAGGAAGGTACTCCTCCTGGCATCACCCCCCCTTGCTCACAGATGGGAGAGGTGAAAGCAGAAGCTGCTGTCACAGTGACAAGGCACAGGTATCAGCATGGCAAAGGCCTTGCCGGGTGCTGTAACACAGGGCCCATTTCCTTCAAGAAACCTCTGGGCCCGGTTGCCTGGCAGTTAACCCAGCGAAGGGAGCACCCGTCCAAGCCATGAGCTGCCAGCTTGTCCAGGAGGATGCTGGGGGAGACTTTGCCAAAGGCTTTGCTGAAGTCCAGGTAGACCACATCCACAGCCTTCCCTCATCTACCAGATGGGTGACCCAGTCGTAGAATGAAATCAGATCCANATGGCACTCAGGATGATCTGCTCCATCACCTTGCCAGCCACCCAGGTCAGGCTGAGAGGCCTATAGCTTTCTGGATCCTCCTTTGGGCCCTTCTTGTGGATGGGCATCACATTGTCCACCCTCCAGTCACCTGGGACCTCCCCGTTAGCCAGGACTGGTGATAAATGATGGAGAGCAGCCCAGCCAGCTCTTGTGCCAGCTCCCTAAGCACTGTAGGATGAAACCCATCCGAACCATCAAGTGCATAATGTGGTCTTAAACATAAATACCTGAAAGCATCCCCTGCCTCTTTCCCTTTGGGCCTTCTACCCTGCAAATTTCACCACAAGAGCCACCCAGTCAGTGGGAAGGAACCAGCACCAGTTGGAAAGGAAAAATTCAGGAAGCATCATTTCTGCTTAGCCTTGCTCCCTGGCTCTGTTCTTGTCTTCAGTGATGCTTTCACAGTGGCATAGCTCATCCATCCTAGGGACTTTCATAGCTTCAGAAACACTGCCTATAACAGCAAAAATATACTCAGGGTAAGCAAGACCAGGTGCCCCAAAATGCAGATACTGCATGTCTGTAGCAGAGTATCATGTAAACAGGTAACTTGGAGCAATCCCTTACCAGGAATTCCTCTCTCAGTCACCCTCATCTTTGCTCTAGCCACAGATTTCATAGCTGACTCTACCCTCTGGTAGTCTCTTGTCTTCACTCAGATGGGAAGGCTTGTCAGGCAGAAGCTGTCTGGTGGCCAAATGCAGCAGCCCAGCAGGAGGGTGTGTGTCACGATACAAACAAGGAGGGCAAGATGGAACCAACAGCCAAAGCTGCCAGCACAACTTACAGCCATAGCCTGAGAGCTGGTTAAAAAGAAGTGGAGCAGTCACAGCATGAAATTTATTAAGTAGTAGATAATAATTTTACATTACATAATACACAATGTTGCATACTATATTAAACCCAGTATTATGAGCCTCCAGTGTTCAACTGCTGATCAAGTCCCAAAAATAAACATAATTACATTCTATGTGAAACACTGGTAGTTATTCTTATCACCTCTTTTTTTTTTTTTTTTCTTAGATAGTTGGCATTGCTTTTTAGTTGTTCCCTGAAAGCTTGTGGTCTAGACACTTCTTCTTTTAAAACAAAACTGAATTTTTTTCTTGTAATTTGCTTTCACATGGTGGAAACACCAAGTACAGCAATAAAGTAGCTGGCAACATCAAAGAGTATGAAGTATAGAAATTATGTATAGGGTAATTAAATGTCTCTGTAAGTTATTTGCGTATCTCTATATATAAGCTGGCCTGACTTAATAAAGAAGCATTTCATAATAGCTTTTTGGCCCTCCTGGCCTTGTGCAAGATTTTACAATGCCCTTCAAACAGTCCTAAGCTTTCCTGTCCTTCTGACCTGGCTATGGGAAGCTGCAGAGGCCTGCCTGAGATTCCTCAAAACATAGCAACACACCCAGAAAGAGAAAGGGTGCAAAGCATGTTCAGGTACAAAGGAGAGATAAAAAGAGATGGGGAGCATGATCAGCAAGCTGCTCCTTTATTTCTACAGGTGAGAGTCCACAGCTCGTAGTGATCAGCAATGGTCCAGCAAGGATGTGAGCCAAGCCCAGTGCATCAGACGATTGCGGCTGCTGCCTCGGGGTGAACAGTGTGGGGGCTTCTGCAGCCCCCTGTGCTATGAGGACAGCTGAGAGCCCAGGAGTGGGCAGCATTATGTGCCCCCATCCCTCACCGGCCCATGGCTGGAGAAGCATCCAGCAGGTCCAGCCCGAGGGCTGACGTTCTGTGTGCTGTGCTCTTTGGACATGGAGCAGAGGAAAGCACTGCTCTCCCAGCAGCTCCCGAGGCAGGTGGTTGTTTCTCCCCCTGCCAGCTGAGGCTGAAAATAAATGCCTGACTTCTCAGGGTGGGTTCAGAGCTTCGGTGCAAAGGAGGTGGACTGTTTCATCATCCACCCCTTACACAGGTGCCTCAAAGTTATCATTGGGCTCACAGGATCAAAAGCACTCAACCACCCTGTTTCACCTGGGGGCTTGACTGACAATTGGCCGGCAAGGCAGAGGGAGGGGAAAGGCTGGGAGAGATGGTTACCCTGGGAGATGATAGCCTGAGAGGTCACAGAACGCTACAGACCAAGACAGCCAGCAAAGCTCAGTGTAACAGCTCACAGACCACCATCTGCTGCCAGCCTCCTTCAGGCACTACAGAACAACACCACACTCTGCACATGCACCTCTCCCTGGGAGCGGGCAGAGCAGCGGTAAACTCAGCGCGTGTCCAGAGAGGTTTTCTCTGGAATGGGTTGGTAACAGAGCAGCTCTCCTTTGCACTATCCTGGGTAAACAGAGGATGTTGCTAGTACAAAGTGCCTCAAAGTGGCAGGAACAGCATTATCACTTCAGTGCTGTTTCCTGAAGGATCAATAAGCCAAGACAATCAATTCTTCTGGCTAGTCCTTATTCCCCAGAAGCTGTGGCTCTCATTCCCCACTGTTTAACCCTTCACAAACATAGCAGCAGCCCCATGAATTCTGCCCTCCTTAAACACCCATTCCACGAGCCCACGTGCCAGAAGAGACTACAAAGCTGGAGGTAATGTAGCTAGGTGAAGATGGTATTGGGGAGAGGTACAGCAGTACCATGTCTCCGTACTGCCCTTGGAGTACATGAAGGCGTGCTTGCATCTGCGTTCTTTGTACAGGACAGAGGATGCCAAAGAAACCACAGCTCCCTGTCCCCCACTCCTCCTCTTTGCAGGGAATACAAGGCACTCCTAGAGCACTCCTGACACTCACAGAAGGGGGCTGCACAGGCAGTAGATGGCACAGTCATTATAGAGTCACAAGAATAAAGCCTATTTAGAGACACAGAGAAATAAAGTTTGATCCTATACAGGAAAAAAAAAAGAAAAGGATGGGAGAAAGCTTAGGAAGGATGGAAGGATCGTGCTGCTATTTGCAGTGTAGATAAGGGAACAGGGGCTGCTGGAGACAGAACATGGACTGTATGCAGAGCCTGCAGGAACAGAAAGTGTTTTGCTGTGATCCCACAGTTCTCCATAGATGATGGAGAAGAGGCAAGCAGGAACCTCATTTAAGAGGGACAAAACACATCACATTAGTGAAGGGACTTGCCTTAGACTGAACAGGGAGTCTGTCAGAACTCGAATCAAAGAACAGCAGTGAAACAAACAGCTTGGTATAGAGATTGGCCATGAATACGTTTAAGCTGTACACAGAAATTTCCACCTAAAAAGCAGTGAGGGTTGGGACAGGTTCCTAGAGTGATTCTTAGGCAAAACATTAGAGAGGATGCTGCTGCAAGGAATCCCTTCCTAAATTCTGTTTCCCTCAAAAGATCCTTGCTGTCCTCCCCAGTGCAAAGACAGCATTAGCCAAGGGTTATAACTCGAGCACTGCCATACTCAGTGTTCTGGACTCTAGGTCCACAGAATCACAGCATGTTAGGGGTTGGAAGGGACCTTTGAAGACCATCAAGTCCAACTCCCATGCCAGAGCAGGACAAAAACAGGACGGAACACTCAGAAATGCATCCAGTCTTGAAAGTCTCCAGAGCAGGAGACTCCACACCCTCTCTGGGGAGTCTGTTCCAGTGCTCTGCAATCCTGCCAGCAACAAAGTTCTTCCTCAAGTTGAGGTGGAGCTGCCTGTGCTGGAGTTTGAAAAAGTATGATGGAAAAAAAGTCATATTCACCTAAGTTCTTCACCAATCTACATGAGTTCACATCACCCCAGAGAGAGGTTGAAATCCCCTGTAGTAGGCCATGGGGAGATGATACAACAGGGAAGAACTTCTTATTTAAAGGGAAGCAGTAGAAAGAGCTGCAAATGAGAGTAGCTGCAATTTTTAAAAGCCCAGGAGACCTGTGGGAAAAGAAAGGCCTGAGGATGGAGAACAAAGCAAACAAAAATAAATCTGGCAAGACTGGTGGCAAATGTACCCTCTCTGCTCACCCAGAAAGTCACCCTCTAGGTCCTGAGAGCTTTGGAGGGATGTCGATTAACTGCAGTGCATAGCTACCAGACATTTGCTCAGGCCTGCTGCAAAGAGGTGATCGTGGGAGGCCAGGGAAACAAGAACTTGAGTCCATTTCCTGCTGATCCAGCAAACACAATTATGAAGAGAAAGAGAATCCATTCTGCGAGCAGCGTGAAACTCTTGTGAGCAGGATCATTCACATCTCACATGGTTGAGGGAAAGGGCAGCAACTCCTTAATGAATAAAAATAGCCACTTATGCTTCCCTTTCATACATGCTGGGCATATACTTTCCAGTATCCAAATAACAAGATTTAGTTGCAGGTTTTATCCCCTTAGAAAAGGTAATTTCTCCTAAAGACACAGCACTTTTTCTAGAGACTTTCAAGAGTCCTCAGACTCTGAAACTGTTGTTAGTTTCAAGTCATTGTGCAAACTAAAGTGTGTGCTTTAGAAGTTTCAAGTCACAGTATTTCCTTCCCTGAAATCCCTACATGACTCTCAAACAGTTAAGTACTTGTGGCATGCATGAGGGACAAGAACAGGATCATTTTCTCTGTAGCTTCTGGAAAAGTCGAAAACTAGTTTTTAGTTGCACAGCTCTTCATAAACCATACGTGGCAGGCAAAGCTGACTGGAGTGCAGCCACCTTCAGGGCAAAGAGCAGCAGGTCATTCATAGGATCCAGCAAAGGACCAGAAAGGACAAGAGGAGGAGAATTTTGCCTGGAAGACCAGCAGGGGAAATGTGACTATAAACTACTGGGCCATAGCCCCAGCAGAATAGTGTGGGAGAGGCAAACAGGAAGGATGGGATGGGAAGGAGAGGAAGGCAAAGAAAACACCCGGTCCTGTTCATAAAGCTGGCTCGTTCACATTGCATTCACGAGCTAGTGTAGCTGGCTAGCTCTCCACACACCAGCCCTTGGCTCCACAGAGGTCCTCTGCTCACTGCAGGCAGGCTCAGCAACAGCAGGGTCTACCCAAGCATGTTTGATCAGCTCATCACAAAGGCAACCAGGCATTCACTTGGTCAGTCACTCCTGTGACAGCAAATCCCGTTCTCCAGCTAGACTGTTTGACACTGGACTCCAGCTAAACTGAAGACAGAAAACCCCCTCAAAACACACCGGTCTGCAGAAGTGGAACAATTTAAATCTTGGCCCATTCACGTGTCTTTTTATTTTTTTAAGATAAGGTTACCCAAGAGTTAAGTGGAACTAAAAATAAAAAGCATCAAAAAAAAAAATCGAATCGGGTCTTCCAGGCACTACTAACAAGAAGACCGCCCACCCTCCAGTCCCTCTGACTTGCAGTGTTTATCTGGGGTTACTGTGAGGCTGCTGCACGCGCTGCGTGTGCTGCTTCTCCGAAGAGCAGCCCTTTTGAAGCATCACTTGACTTTGTTTTAAATATCTTTCCACAGTTTCCATTTTAGCTCTGTCAGACGATTATTTTCTCTCACCAAACTGAAGTTTTACAGCAGTTGAAAATGCTGATGGCTTAACTGGTTTCTTTTTTTTTTTTTTTCCCTTTCCCCCCAACCCACCCCCTTCACAGAGCCCTGAGGGGTTTTAACTCTTTCTGCAGCACTCAAATCCTGCTTTTGGAGTTCAATGTTTAACTCGCGCTGGGAGACTCATAAATATTCGGAGTCACTCTCTCCCTCTCTGTTTGATTAGGAAATGAGCCTTTAACTCAATGTAATCCCCAAGCCATTAACAAAAAAGCCCTCAACAGCTCCACTATTAGAATTTCACTCCTAACCCACAGAGGATTGAATTAGATTAACATAACTACCCGCAATCTGAGTTTATTTTCTGTGCCAGATAGAAATGTGTCTTCGGGAAAGGAAAAGAAGAGAGAAGGGGAGCAAGCACAGCATAATGAAATGTAAAAACAGAGAGAGGAGGACTAGATGGCCAGACGTACAGGTGAAGTGATAAAAGAGGTGAGAGAGAGAAAGAGCGAGCTACACAATCTTTAATAACTGGCTGCTGGCTTTGGGGGTTTTGTTCAGAAGGCCCCTGCAAACACAGAATTGTTTCAAGAGGTTTGTGGGTTTTTTCCTGGTGTTTACTCCCTCTTCTCGGGGATTCACAGAGAGACACCTGAGCTGTGCTCCAGACACCTGCGCAGCTTTGGCACGGGTTTGATCCGTGATTCCCAAGAGATCTCATACTCAGCTATGCACGGAGGGGCGTGAAGAGAATCTGCATGTCAATCATCACTTTGCAGGCAAAGAAACAAACTCCTGTCAAACAAAAGGTGTTTGTCGTCTGGGCTTTTTAAGGATTGAAAAAGAAAATTAAATAAATAAATTAATAAATGCTACAGCCCTGTGACAAACTCCACTGCGTGGAATAAGTCAGGCTGGTGGTTGATGGGTGTTTGGTCCACAAAACCTGAAACACTAGCGAAGCAGAAACTGAACAACAAAGACTTCCTTCCACGTAATGCATCAAAGTCTTCCCTCTAATCCCAGATAGCTTTAAAATAAAAGTGATCCCCTAAACCACCGACTACAAGCCAGCAGATGCTGGGTTATTTTTTCCAAATGCAGTAATCAAAAGCTATGGCAGGTTCAGCAGAGGAAAAGACCCACATGAGGCTGAAAGAGAAGCGTAAAGTCCAGCGATTATGTGGACACAACTCCTGAATAGTCCAAACAAATATAAAAAGCATCATCTTTTCCAGTTTTATACTCGGAAGACTTCTCTGGGAATGCTGGGCTCCTTCACAAATGTGCAGCAAATGAGTTCTTGCAGTAATTCCCAAGCATAATCATGCTGATATTTCTGTTTGTGTAGGGAAGAAGAAGCTTCTATTTTTATTTTTCAAGCAATAAGACGTCCCTTGGTTTTCAATTTTTAGGGGGACCTTGAAGCAGTTATGAGATAGATTCTCTGTTCTTTACAGAGTCAGCAATCTCGTTTCTTTAATGCCTTTCAGAAAAATTTGCTTTCCCTTTATTACACAATAACACTGCATTGTCCCAGACAGGA
Organism: Chloroceryle aenea; assembly: GCA_013399075.1. NCBI lineage: Eukaryota > Metazoa > Chordata > Aves > Coraciiformes > Cerylidae > Chloroceryle > Chloroceryle aenea. Next base: position 266,496 of record VWZY01012237.1, on the reverse strand, counting down.
AACAAATGGAATATCATGCCAAAATAAACAGCAGAGGAACTTCAATTTAAACAAGTAAAGCAAAAAGCCTTAATAACCAAAATGAAGCTTCCTATAATGAGAGTGGCCAGGCTGCCAGGTTTGTTCCATGGGGGGGAGGGGAGCAAGTGGTGCATTGTAATCCCATTTTGGGCATTATTTGTGTATGGAAATGCGATGTGTTTATCCCTGCTGTCCTAAAAGCCTCCCTTACGTCTGGAATTCTAGCTGAAAGATAGACTGCTTTTATCAATAGTTCGGAAGAACAAATCTTTAGTCGTCATTTTTTGCTCCTAGAAGAACTTAAGCCCAAAACTTTGAGTCTTATAAAACACACATCAAAGAAATGCAAAATTATTTGTCACTTTCCTACAGTCAGTCCAAGCACTTCAGCTATGATGTATTTCCTAGGACTTGATATTTTAACTGTGAGACAGCTCTGGTTTTATCGTTCTATTCTTATTAGACACTTGTTCCTCCAAATTATTTTGAGTTTAGCTGCATTTTATTTGTTGTTTCTTTAAAAAGTGGTAAATTGGGGGGGTGTAAGTTTTTATAGCATAGATAAAATGAGACATTTATACCAGAAAACATATCAAAATTAAAAATTGTACCACTGGCATTTTTTGGCGGGGTAGACATTGCAAAGACAAGAAACCAGGGGAATTTGTCTATGTTTAAAAATAAACATAAAACCTAAATTTTGCAAAAGATAGAACCCAAACATCTGAGGTGGAAATATGAAACATTAAAAAACACTTTGCATTTTGACAAAACTGTTATGCTAAAAGCTACTGATAAAACCCAATTTCTGACTAATTATTGTCTTCCCTCTCTTCATATTTCTGTTACAAAAATACTCCCAAAATAGATCATTATTTCAACATTTTGCATTTTGGCCATTTTAAAATTTACAATTTGCTTTAAAGCAAAGAGATTGCTGGTGGTGAGAGAGTAAGTTTCCTCTTGGATCGTCACCCAGCCAACTTTGCAAAGACTTGCACCCCTCTTTTGTCACTGAAGAGACTTCTGTTGCTTTGGGACTTTTGAAATTAAAGGAACATCAGCTGCCCAGTGATAACTGCGCTCAGTAAAAGCAAAATTCCATTTCATCTCCCTGCTAAGAGAAGGTTTGTATGAAGCTCTGGGGGGGATGTTGTTCAGTTGGGTGGGTTTTTTAATAGAGGAAAAGGTGTCATTTGGTTCTTTTAAGACAGGACTGCTGAAGTTTCCAGGTTTGCTTTTCCAGCATGGGATAAATAGCACCTGTCCTTGGTAAGCCCTTAAGCAGAGTTACGTTATGCACTGACCTTTCTGGAATGCCAGCAAACCTGACCCTTTCTGTTCCCAAAACAAAACTGTTTCACTCAAACTTTCATTTGCTTATATCCACAGAAAAAAAAAGCCCCTCTCAATGACCGAAACCGCCCGATTCCGACAAAGTTCTGAACCAACTCCTCTCCTTGTGGGTCACACTGACCTTCCTCTGGCAGCGTGAAAACAGAAAACAAGAAATTCCATTTCCACCTTTACCACGCTAAGATGCTGCCATAATTTTTATCCCAGATAAAAAGATTGGTGCAGAGCAACATTTGTCTCAAAACCTCAACCCCCAGAGCCACCCCCTGAACGCAATAAAAGCAGAAGTTGGCTACTTACATGCTGCGGGTGAGAGCTGGAGCTTGAGGCTGGAGTAGAATTTCCCTTGCCCTCAGGTGTTCTAATTGCTGATTAAATATCTTTTGGTTCCGCCTGCACCAGCGACAGTCCCCTCTGCGGCTCTGCCTCTCTTTGTGACTAGGACACAGGACTCCGAGTCCCAACCTATAAATAGATCCCAGCTCTGTGATTGATATAACAGGCAGCTGACAGAAAAAAAAAAAAAAAAAAGAAAAAAAAAAAAAAAAAAAAAAGAAAAAAAAAAAAAAAGGAGAAAGAAATAACCAGGTCGTAAGCAAAGAGGCAAAAGCTGTGGGCTTTTAACTCTGCACTGTGCCCGGGGAGGAGTCCCCCACAGTCACCCGTGGGCATCAGAAAGAGAAAGTGCAAGGCAATTACTTTCCCAGCAGCGTTACAGCAACTTCAGGCACGTAAAGCAAATGAACACAATTGAGTGCACAGAGCAGGAGGGGGAAAACACAACTGGCAGATTGCACCCGAGTCTTTTGCAATCTCACAGAAATAATTGCCATTTTAAGAACAAGTTCGGGATTCTGACGGAATGAGAGAAGGGTTCAAAGTTGAGTTCTGAGGGTTGGTCCAGGCATGCTTGTGTTTCTGCTGCAGAATAAGCTGGGACTAGTGGGTAGGTTAGGAACGGAACGGCGCGGCAGTCGGCTTAGGGTCTCTGCCCAGACGCTGTCTGATGAGGCTGTTCCTGGAAACAAAACTGAGGGCACTGATGGGTCCCTCCCCTACTGACTCAGGGGAAGGTTCTTAGCTCTCGAGGGTTTGAACCATCATGTCTTCTCACATCCTTGGCTGCCAGGAGAAAACTGATGCTATAGGGATCAGCAAAGGTCCCTTGCAAAGGCCAAGGTGAGTCCAACACCTGGGCAATGCCCCTGGTTCTGCTCTAGTTTTGTCCTGCTGGGGCAGGGGGTTTGGACTCTACGATCTTCAGAGGTCCCTCCCACCCCCCAATATTCTGTGATTCTGTGACCTGAGAGAAGGCACCAGGAATGCTTCTGCCCTGGTGCCCATTAATAGATGTAGGGGTGCCCTGCTCCTATGTCTTTCCATATCCAGCCTCTACAGGTTCTCCTGTGAAAGCCACAGCCAGGCCAAGCCAAAAGCTTTTCCAGGTGGCAGCTCGTTCCCCAAGCCTTTGCCATCTCCCAGATATTCATCATCTCCAGTAGAACCTTGGCGGCTGTGCAGTCTCACAGCAAACAGACTCAAAGGCAGCTCTGATGAATACCAGGGGAAGGGTGGGGAAGAAGAAACAACAGTAGGCACTGAAAGAAGAAAAAGAGCTTTTGCTACACTGCTGCCTTTGGCAGCATCTACTGCAATCATCCCTAGCACCATGCTCAGCTCTTCAGGCAACAGCACTAGTGCAGACAGGGTACCAAATCCACCATCCCTCTGTTCAACATATTGCTAGTCTTGGTTGAGTTGAGCTGGTAAAGAAATGCTGAACTCATAAAGAGCGGGATAAAATCCTCAGGCACCAAGCCCATGCTGAACTCCACGGCCCTCTGGCTCAGTGGCTAACAGTACCTGAGCTATTTGAGCTAGTTGAGGCACGTCCACACTGCACTGCAGCTGCTGCTCTTGCTGGAGTAAAGAAAGGGAATTCAACAGCAGCAGTTATCCTAAAGCAAGTCAAGCACCCACCACATCATAGCCTGAGTCTCAGTTCAGCTGCAGCCACAGATTATAGGGGCAGATAAAGGAATTTCTTCTCTTTGGGCCAAATCCTTCTGCGTGCACAGCCCACCTCTTGTCGATGTGTTTTGTGTCTAAACTGGCAGGATTTAGCAATGAGGTGGGGTTTTCAATGCCCTTCTTTCGGGGCAGGGGCCTGAGGAAGCACTGGGCAAAGGCTGATGACGTGTAGACATTTTCCTCAGCTGAACTCCTGCCCTGGGTGAAGTCTGTCTCCACCACTCACCACTGCTGCCTACACCACAGCTTTACAGAGCAGAAACAACAGGGCTTAACGCTGCACCTTGAAGCACTTTGATACAGGTGAAGATGTTCAAATGAACAGGGGGAAAACAAAAGTATCTGATAGGCTGAGCTCCAGTGGAAACACACCCTCAATAGCTGCAGGATCGTGGTTCTTCACCTTACCCTTCTTGAGGTAGATCTCAAATACAAAATTACCTGGCCAGACAAAGAAAATTTTGAATTCTGCCCTCTCATGTGGGCTGGCTAGTACAAGATATTTTTGGCTTTAACACTGAGAGCTCTGAAACATTCTGCACTTCTCTTTGCCATCAGAAGGAGTTTTAGAAGCTCAGTGTACAAAATAATCAGGCTGAGGCACAGCAGATCAAGGTCCCAAAGCAGGGACATCCAAATCCAGCAGTCACATTTGAAAAATTCAGCTTTATCAAAGGCACAGTTGCATGGATCCTGGACATGTTACCACTGTCAGACTGGTTTCTGCCATTCTGTATTGCTGACATCTAAAGTTCTTCAAATACTACTCTGTAAAGCCTTGTATTGTATAGAACAGCATCATCCCTGCCCCAGTACATGGCCATGGACCAAACTGGAGACCAGGGAAATGCCACAGTGCCATCTAGGACTAGGAGGACACTTTGAGCACATCTCAGTTGGATAGCTGGGAAGCTCTATTCAATTCTCAGCTCCAGTGCTTACGACTGGGATCCCATGTGCACAGTGGAGCAAGACCTGGGCGTACACTAGTCCCCCATCCTTCCACTTTCTGCCTGGAGGATGAAGGGATGAGGACTTGCCATCAGGCCACAGTTCGTAATGGATGAGCCAACTTTCCCCCATCCTTCCTCTCTGCCTTTAGAGAGCAGGGTGTATGACCTTAGCTGCATCCCTCTGGGGTACCGAGGAACCCAGGGAAGATCTGCTTTAGATAACACTTCAAACACAAGTCCCCTAACCCCACTGACAGCACCAACACCACTTAATTCCAGCCTCCAGACTTAGGGTGGAGCAGGGAAAGAATCCAGCAGTAGAGGCCATAGCCTGAATGCCCATTTCAAAAGACTGGGGGAAAAGAAAAATTAAAAAAGCCCAAAGATTTCAAAAGCACACTCAGATACATTAAAAAACAAACAACCAAAACAACCCAAACGAAAAAAGATCAATGTCAGTGACTTGCAGACTGTATAAAGGCTCAAGTCTTGCCTTGAGGTACCCCAAGTAGAAGACATTTTGAAGTGCAGTTGCAGCTTTACAGTCTTTTCCACCTGCTCTTTGGGAAGGTATTTTTTAAAATGCTTTTTGGTAGGGCCACTTCCATCATAAGCCTGTATTTCAGCTTCACATTCTCAAGTTTATGGCAGAGGTAAAGTTTTAGTGCTTAATTTTCTTCAAACACAAAGAGTTTTGAGCTTTGCACAAATAAATTTGGGTAAAATTTGCTCAGCTGCATACAAGCTCTTATAGCAGAATACAAAATGCACTTTCCTTCTAATGATAGAAGCAAATAAAAATTCACAGCTACCCTTTTTAGATAGGAACATGGCAAAAAGAGTTGAAGCTGGAAAAGAGTGGTCCAGTCAATAGTATCTTCCCCTCACCCCCTTCTGCACATTAAACCACACAGATAATCTCTGTCCCCTCTCCCACGAGCTGTTTCTGTGTACAGCTGACTTTGGTGCCACAAGTTTAGAGCTCAGGACCACGCTGCTTTTACATCAGGAAATATAGGCATGAATATAAGTTTCAAAACTAAACTGAAAATCAGCTCTGCAGTTTCCAGGGCCAGCCACAAGCTAAGAAGGATAAATGCGAACACACAGCGACAGATTTCTCTGGCAGAGTCACACTGTGAAAGAGTTTCCCAAACCCAATATTCCAGGACAGCTGCATTAAGAGCCCTGATTTAGTGAGGTGTGACTTGTACAGATCTCAAACAGGGACTGCTTAAACACCAAGCCAGATACTATCAAATGATAACTCTTTGCACATAAAGGAAATCGATGTCAAAAAACCCCACCCCAAAAAACCACAACAACAAAAACCTTCTTCCAAGACTGTGAAAATAACTAGATAAGGAATAAAAGATAAACAAAGGGAGAAGTTTGAGTAGCAACACTCTTCTGGATGCTTAGTACACATAATATGACTCTCAGAGCTGATTTAACTCCTAGTTAAATACACTGTGCATTTTGATACAGAGCATGTACTCCGAAAAACCATCAAATGCTCAAGAGGGAAATGCTGATATTATTGCTTGGAGTTTAGCTGGTTTATTTCCTTAGCTGATTTTAGGCTGCAAACCTCAGTGTTCTCCTTCCGTGCAGCCAATATCCACAGGAGGATATTTTTTGGCACATTCTGAACCCAAAGTCCAGACATTAGCAGCCAGCTCTTTCGTGCCCTCCCAAGGATGGTGCATGCCATGCTGCTGTGTCGAGCCTCTGCCATCACCAGAGAAGTGCTCAGTTAACACACTGGTAGACTTCCCTCCTTCTTCAGCTCCTATATATTTTACTGTTTTTCAGGAGTGTAAAAAGGGCTAAGATTTTAACACAAGTCCCCTACCAGATTTAGCCATACCAGCCAAAGATATCACCACCCTCTAGCTGCCTACCAGCTGGACGTTAGAACTGTGCTTCTGCCAAGAAAGGTTGGATGAGATGATCCTTGAAGTCCCTTCCAGCCTGGGATTCTGTCAATCTATGATTCTATGCAAAGCTCTTTGACAGAAAGGAACCTGCAAAAGCTTTCCAAACAGCTTCAAGCAACGCACAGTAAATTAGGACTAAGGACCTTTCCCAGATTAGGCAGCACCCAAATCTAATCTTCCATTTTCAGAGCTGCAGGTAGGGAAGAGTCTTCACCTGGCATAGCTGTTTGCAGACTTAGGCTGTGGACAGGCTCCATTTGTGGCTGCTCAGCAGAGGTTCTGCCAGTGGCTTTAACAAGGTGTGTAGCAAGCACAGAAGAATGACACTGATTTTTCTGAATCCACCAGTAATAACAATGGACTAATGAACAACAGCTCGTCCTGAACAACAGAACACATCCCAGAGGGCACTCGGAGACTATCCGGAGCAAGCATCCAGGCTCTACGTCTGCACACAGGAATAAGAACTGTAAGGATTTAACTAAAGCCTGCAAGCACGAGGACAGTCGTACGCCACATTACATTTAACCACACAGCCATTGCCAGTCTGCTACCTACAGTATGACAGCAGAGCCCCTTCTCCCCTCGCCTCCTGCAGGTCCCTCCGAAACTTCCACTTCTCCCACGGAGCCTTTTCCTTAAAGCTCTGCTATGTTTACACCCAGCAAAAAGCAACAGAATAAGACTCCTTGGATGTGCTCCTGCCTAAGCTGTGTAACCACAGCGGTCTCCTGCTGGAAAGCACCCTCATCCTCTCCCAGTCCCCTGCTGCAAGCAGCTCCCAGCACTCTGGATGCCATCGCTGGGGGCAGGCGCCTTTTGCACGGTCAGCTTGTTGCAGATGCTTTGAGGAGACTCACTGCTGGTGTTGTGCCACTTGTGCAGGGCCTTGGCTAGCAGCAGCAGGCCCACACCTGCGCTGGAAGGGCCCTCGCTGTGCGCTCGGCTGGATCCCAGCGCAGCCCTGCAGCCTTCGGCGGCCGGCTTCAGGAGAGAGATTCTGTTTCATGTTCTCGGTGACCTTGGCCATAGTGGGGAGGGAGAGGAAGCATGGAAACTGTCATAATAAAGCTTGTAGGAATTCTGAGAGCAGAAGAAGGAGGACAATGGGAGATTTAAACCAGTTCTGGTGCCAGATAAAATAAAAGACCAGGACTCTAAGAAACAGGTTCGTTCCCCTCGGGTTTTTGTTTTTGTTTTGTTTTTAATTCAGATTCCTTCAGACAATTTCTACAAAACCCAAACGGCTACATTCTAACCACAGACAGGCCTAACCTTGATGTCTGGCTCCAGATCTAAACTCCTCACCGCCAGTGTTAGCTCAGCTCCCCATTAAAAACATCACCACTTTCCAAATGCATCTGTCAGGGGGTTATTACTGCTCTCTTTTCTCCCCTCCAAGGAGAGGCTCCATGCTCTTTGATTGTGTGTCTTGCTCAGTTAAGATATATTTTTAAATAAATAAAGGCAAATAACTGATGAAGTTCCTCAAGGGAAGGGGATGTTCCTGGCCACAGACACCCAGGTGAGGAATAAGGTTGGCCAGGAGAAGACCTTGGCATGCAAGGTGAGGGGTTTCAGGGCTGCTCACCAGCTTCCATTCCCACTGCAAACACACCGTAGGTCAGCACAGCCCAGCAGAGCTCCAGAGGAAAGCATGGTGCTGCACAACTTCCTCAGCCTCTAAAGTGAGGGAAGAAGAGAAATTCTGCAGTGGGTCTCTTGCAAGCCCACCCTTCCCCCAGAGCAACACCCCTGATGTCCTGTTCTGCCTCTCCCAGTCAGCTCCACTGTGTCTGAAAAGCCCTTACACTCCACGTGAGGCTGGGACTCTCACTGGTCTGAAGAAGGTGGCCCTGTCAGAAATGTCATCACCAGCCGAGTGTCACTCGGCACATCCTCACTGGGTGGCTGTGGAGAGGTGCTGGCCGTGGGGTGGCTGCAGGGCTGCCTCTCTGAGGACCATCCAGAGCTGAGCCCTTCTGCACACAGCTGGTTCTAGCCAGTCCCAGCTGACCCACCACAGGGCACAGCTGAGCCCTGCAGACAGGGGTGGTGGCACTGGGGGAAAGCATTTAAGAAAGGACACCAAACACTGCAAGCAGTGACGGGTGAGACATGGCCCCGCAGACACCCGTGTCAGAGCAGGAGAAGGTGCTCTAGGTGCCAGAGCAGATGGGCCCTTGCAGCCCCTGCAGAGAGGGTGGATATTTCCTGCAGGAGCTGCAGCTTGCAGCTGGCCAAGGTCAGAGCTCTACCCTAGCTCACAACAGACAAATACCTGCTCCACTCAGTAGCTCTCCCTCTGCACCCGAGACACAGCCAAGCAGTGCTCCCAGCCGGCTGATCTCTGGCTGCCGCTGCCAAGGGCTCCTGTGCCAGGCAGGATACACCACAGGGACAGGTAGGAGGAGACAGGCCATCAGAAATAACCCTGAACAGTACTGGAAACTGCCTGGTAGCTGTGGGAGAAACTACTCAGCCCACACAGATCACACCAAAACCCTACCTGCAACTGCTGACTGATAAGGGAATTAAACCATCCTATTTGGGAGGCACTTGAGGGCACACATGACTTTCACAGCCATAGCAATGTGTGTGCAGATGCCTGCTCAGTTCCCTCTCTGGCAGTGAAGTTCTGCAGCCACAGTATCGCTCCTTCACCCTGGGCAAAGCAAACACGAATGGCAGGCTCAGCATTACCCCCACAGCAGCCTCTCTAGCAGACAGCTACAGCAAGGTGCACTTGCACCCCAAGGTCTACATTTCCAGATAGTGCCTCTCAGCTCCGGGCCATCTAACATCACTTCTGAGCCCACTCTGTAGCTGCCAGCCCCTTGGCAAAGAGCTGTAAGCCCTTGCAATGTCTTGAACAGGCACAGATCCAGGTAGAATCCCCCCTCCCTCGTCTCTCCTTCCTCAGGACAACCACAGCAACTTGTGCTGAACTCTGGTTCAGCTTCTCCCTCTTCACTGCAACTCTGCTGCAAGTCTCCTCAGCCTCCTCACCGCATCACCTCCAGTCCTCCTTCATCTCAGTACTGCCAGTCACCTCTGCAAGCTCCCCTGACCCAGACCCTTCCCGCCCTGCAGTCTGAAGCACTTCAAAACTCAGAGCATTTCCTCTGCAAGAAAGTGGAGAGGGGGAAGGAAAAAAGGGCAGAAGCCTTTTTTTTAGATGTAGTTACCCATATTTACAAGAGAGAAGCGTTTTGCAGGATTTAGTGTTCCTTCCTCTGCTCCCCAGGCAGCCAGAAACTCATTTCCCCCGCCCTGAGCTCATCCCAGCCGAAGGAGCAAGGCTGCAGCTCACACAGAGAAGGGCTGTCAGTGCTGCTGCTGAGCTTCACCGCTGGCTTCAGCCACTCAGCATTCGTTCTGAGGATGCTCTGCACTGGGAGGCCACGCAGGAAAGGCTGCACCCATGGTGCCAGCAGAGAGGTGGCAGTGCCAGGAGTGCCAGGGTAACACCTCTGGTGCTCAGGCAAGTGCCCCCTCAGCCAGCAGGAGCTTCGTGCCTGCTGGACTAAGGAGGAGCCAAAAACGAAACAGTTCCCTACCAGCAGTCTTGGCATGTGCCACTGACAGCATCCCCCTTGCACTGCCAGTGAGGCCGGGTGGGATGCACCAGTGCCTGCCCTACCCCCTCCTCACCCCTTCCCCACAGCCCTGGCAGAGCTGTGGGCCACTTCTGGGCACAAAAGTGCCCTGCAGCTCACCACAGAAATTCAGAGCTGCTGGAATCGAGCTGAAGCTCAGTCTATAGCAAGCTCTACGGTCCTTGGCCCTCCCCTCCTCCTCCTCACCCCCCACCTACCCTGTAACAAGATGTTGCATTCATTGAGGCTTAACAGTGAGGAGGGGGGGAAAAAAATCTCTGTCAAACTCTTAACCTCAGGAGGATTTACCCAAAGCCCCTTGGAAACAGCTGCTTGAGGAAGGTTTCTGCCGAGTTCCTGTTCCAGATGCAGACATTTGGTCCCTTGCTGCTGCAAGTCTGTGCTCTTGCCACACCTGGACCTGTCCTCGCCTGGAAGAACCAGTCCCTTCCATCACTTCTGCCAGCGGCTCTGCTGCTGCTGGGAGGGGAGGCCAGCTCCTCACCAGTCCCCTCCCCGAGGAGTGTGTCATGAGCGTGGCCTCACACAAACTCCTTCTCACAAGGCCTGGCTGTGACTTCCCGCTGAGCAGAAGCTCTAAACCATCCCTGTAGCTTCTGCCGTGACACACACCCCCCATGTACCACACTCTGGTCTCACAAGCTTGGGAAAAACCCATCAATAACTCAGAGCCTTTCACCAGCACCTCTGCCCAACGCCAAACTCTGTGCCAGATGTGGTGGGTTCAGTCCTCTGCATTGTGCCAGGCGGGGCAGCAGCAGCAGAGCACTTTGCAGTGAGGTAACAAACTCCAGGAGAAGCAGCCCCAGTTTTGTGGCACACAGCAAAACAGCTCTGCAGGGCTGCTTCAGCGTGCTCTGAACGAGCTGGGTTGCATTTGGCAGGAGGACAGGCTCCTAAATATGGACACTATCCAGAGGAGAACCGGGCCACGTTAACTCAAATGGAGAGCAGCACGAGGCTGTATCCGAGTTATCGCTGCACGGTGCTCTCCTGTGCTCTGTAATAGCATAAACAAGAACAGACCCTCTCGGTCTGGAATAAATCCTTTGCCTTGCCCTGACATCCTGGGGTCCATTTGCCTGGTGAAATCCCATGGAAACTTCCAGGACAGACTGCCTTCTGCTCTTTGGAAGCTCCTTCTCCAGAGTTCTGCCCGACGTTTGGGTCATTCTTCCAGGGAAGCTTCTTTTTGCCACATTATCAGATGACACAATTCAGGTTTTTAAATTTGTAGACATGAGACACTGGAAAACATACAGCCTGCAGAAATTTATCATTTTTCTGAGGTTTCAAAAGAAAAAAAAAACAGCTTATGTTTAAAAAAAGTTACTGTATTCTTCAGTTTCTCACTGATCACTGTCTCACATCCAGGCAGGTAGAAAAGATCTGATCTGGAGTCAGGTGGACTGCTGGTTGTAACCAGAGGACATTTCCCATTTCTTGGCTGTGCCAGCAGATTCACCAAGAAAACACTTGCCAAAGGCTGGGCCATTCTTTTATGGAATGTAATGAAATGCCAAGTTTTGGAGGAATCCTTTGGACATCTTCAAAAATTCAGAAATTGTCACTGACTCTAGGAAACTTGAATCAAAAAGCAAACCAGCAAGACCTGACACTGAAAGCCACAATACCAGGAAGAAGCTCCTTGTCCTGAACTGCTCACTGGTTCCCTCCTTCAAAGGTGCTTTGTTAAGCCAAGCTCTCCATAAATGCAAACTCTTACTTCACCTCCTCCTTCAGAATGAGTCTGTGCAGAGCTCGGCTTCTGCTTTACTGCAGTGAAATGCTGCCTGTTCCCCGTGCAGATGTTCTGAAGTGAGCCACGAAGATGGACAGCCCCAGTGGTCCATGTAAAGGAGAGATTACAAGCAACATCCAGCCAGCCACTACCCTTATTTCATGGGGCAGAACTGGCATAAAGCAGGAAGGTCCCTGCCAAACACCATTAAGGCTGTGCCGTGACAGAGGTGATTACAGAGTTACTGCTCATCCCTGAGTGAGTTTGTGTTTCCAGGTGCCTCATAAAAGGTAATTTTTACTACAACTAATTACAGACACACTATGGTGACTCCCCAGCCAAACCTGTAACCCTTTTATGTTATTGTTGTTATTATTATTATAAACAGCATTCGAAACCTGGACCCTTTGACACTAAACACCAAGCATCTACAAATATGCAAGTACGGTCTCTACTGCAAATACCTGGCAATTCGAGGCTTGGTCTGCACCATTTTTGTATAAATACAACTATCCCACTTCAGAGGAATGATTTGAGAAGAATACTGCACGAAACAAAATTATATAACTACAACCACACTCGTGTTAGTCTAGCTTATGTCTCCCAAGCAGCTGTGCTGAACTAAGTATGTCATAGCAAAGTAATAGTCATGCCAGAACTGCACCAGTTTGGGATCCAAAATCACGGTGAAACCAGTACTGAAACAGCAGAAGATAACGTAAACTGGGGCACACATTAGTCAGTGGGCAGAAGATACAGTGAGTACAGACATCAACAGTTTCACATCTGCACCTCAGCTTACCTCCTGAAAGAATCTCCTATGGAATGTGTGTCTCCCCTTCTCGCGTACCTGAAACAAAGATGTCTCCTTTCCAAGGGCTTTTCTCCCTTGTGTTTGGCTTTTTGACTGCGCTATGTGGAGGCTGCAACGTTACTCACCTCTTATTAAATTCCAAGGAATCCAAATATATAAGCAGCATTATGAATGTCCAGAAAGAAGGAAGCTTGTGCCTTACTAGTCACTGGAGAATCTGCAAGAGACAGTGGCCAGCCCATGGGTCCTCTGATGCACACACAGAAAGATGTCAGCCTCAGCTGAACTCTGCTGTAATTGGGGCATTTGGACAGTCCCTGTCCCATGTGGATTTCCTGGACTCTAATAAGAGTGAGCTCATTCTGCAGCCTCTTCCTAAGGGATAATAATAAGGTCTGCCTCCTCTACCTGTCACCTATTTCATGAAACTTGCATGAACTTCATACGTTTCAGACTTCTGACTGGCTGCAAAATATATTTGGAATTAGATAAGTTCAACAGTTCCACAAACTCACCCGGTACAACCACAGGCACAGCAGCCCCTCAGGAAAGCAGGGTTAACAGCAGATCTTAGCTAAACTGGCAAGGCAGCTTTCTAAGGAACGTAACATTGCAATACAATATGTATTTCATTTACTTTAAAAACCAACCCAACCAAAACCAGCCCCAAAACCCCCAACCAAACAAAACCCCACCAAACAAAAAACCTCACCTCACTTTCAAACCAAAGAGCTGTGGGAGCTCTCACCTGTGCAGTGCTCAGCTTCATCCTGCTTCACTCCTTCCCTCCTTGCTGATGAGCATATCCCACCTCAGCCCTGCTCTACCCTACGTGTAGCATAGGGGGAGGGCAGGCAAGGGCTCCACGAGTGCTCCTGGGCTCTAAGATCAGTGGCAGATTTAGGGACAACAGTTTCCTTGGCCCCCAGCAGATGTGCCTGGGGTAGCAGCAATCCTTCAGATGCTGACAAATTGTCCCTATCATGCACATATCCCTGGAACTGAAAGCCAAGATATCCTTCTAGCTCTAGTCCTCCTTTGCACCAGTTTCTGTTTCAAACCACCTCTGTTCACTCGGGATCTCTTAGGGAAACTGAGGGTTTGAAGTGATGATGGCAGGCTGCAACCTGGGTAGCTTTTGTCCTTCTGTGTTGTATTACTCCGAGGAGGCCGGGCAGGTCCTCTGCATGCTCAGAATCCAACTCCCTACCAGAGATGGTTTGTGGAAGAACAGGTAGCAGCTATGTTCTCTGGAGTGAGATGTCAGGATAAATAGGTCCGGACCGGGTTGTCCCCTATGAGGTATCAATGCTGTGTCTTTGTCTTATCACGCCACTCCTCCCCCTTCACAAACCCAAACCACTCTCTCTGAATAATCACAACTGCACTGATTTCTTCCCTCTGCAAAGGAGCCTGGAGCCTGCACTGATATTTTTAGGTAACCCACTTGCTCAGTTTTCTTTCCCCTCTGTGAATAGATTCTTCTCTTATTCTAACTCATAGTGCCACACACATTCCTGTCTCTTTCTTGTGCTGGCACTCTCAGAACTGTAGATGCAGCACCTACTGTCAGGCATGGGAATACACTGTCACTTGGTGCTGAGTTTTGTGCCTGGGCTCTCCCAGCACTGTGCTCTGACCAGAAGCACAGACCCAGACACCACAAGGAGACCTTGACAGTAGTAAGTGGTTGGAGTATTATGTAGGAAGCCAAGCAAAGATTCCACTTAGTGTTTCATGATTATTCATCAGCGCTGATAAAGATCTCATTCCAAAGGAAGGAGGTGAGAGACCCATCCAGCAAAGGAAGGTAACCTACAACTGAAGAAGTGTCTCATCCAAATTCTCTCCTGGCTGGCATAAAATTTCCCTACTCTGACATAAGGAGGCTTTGGTGCCAAGCTTGCGGAAGTGGGAACAACAAAACCAGCGACAAGGCAGGAGAGGATCAGTCAGTGCTTGTTGTGGCTGTGTCCAGCCCGTGATGCTTCTGTCTCAAAGGAGCTTCCCCCTTGCTCCTAACCATATCCTGGTTTCTCTCCTCTTCTACTTCAGGAATCTTAGGAATGTCTTTTCACACATGCCTCTTCCTCAGCCCATGTGCTTTGTCCTACCCAATAGATTTTTTTTAGTGCTTTCCATTCTCATTCCCAGTATTTTCATTTCCCTTCTATTTTGGCCCATAAACAACCCCCTTCCCCAGCATGTCAACAGCACTGGGAAGTAACCTAATTAATAGCTCCTTGATAGCCTCCCCCCCCCAACCCACCCCCCCAGTATCCCACTGGCAATTCAACAGCCCTCTCTCAAGAAAGGAAAATATTTCCATAC
>VWZY01012237.1:225973-239793 GCA_013399075.1 Chloroceryle aenea | reverse complement strand
GGGGGCAAGGAAGATACCAGGCAAAGTTTACAAGAACCAGTCTTTCCCCCTGTCACCTGCTTACACGAGGAGCATGAAGGACAAGGTTCTTTGGGCTCAAACTTCCTCCCATGACATCTCAAGTAACAAATGTATCCTGTAAGCAGCCCACTGGGCGTGCAGTCTGTGGATTAGAAACTGGCTCCCCATTTGGGATTCAAAAGCAGCTGTCAATGGTAAAACAGCACTAAACAGAGAAAGGAGCAGAAGCTTGCCCTGGGCTGTTGCAGCTCCAACACTGTGTGTACAACACACTGATGGGTGGGGATGAGGAAGGGAGGAGAGAGAGGACTCCTAAGGCTGTGACTCACATCGATTCTCTATAACCCAGCAGAGCACAGCCCAGGAGAGGTACAAAGTGGGACTGATGCTACAGGGGGGTGTCACAAAGGTGGACTTGAGAGGCCCAGTTAGAGCTGGATCTACAACATGGGAAATATTAAGAGCTGTATGTAAGCAGCTTCCATGCATCAGTACATCAGCCAGGGCAATCTTTTTGTTCCCTTGATTATTAAATACCAAGAGGATGTATTTACAGTGGGGAAGCACCTGAGAGCAGGGTGTCAGTCCTGCAGGCAGATCTGTAAGGACATCTGTGAATCTCCTCTCTGAAAATCTTATACATCAGGATGCAGCCCTGGACTTTGGGAGGGCTAACTTTGTCCTCTTCAGAGACCTACCTGGGGGAATCCCTTGGGCTAAGATTTTGCCCTGAGGAGAATACACCAGCAGGGACTGCTAAGGCAAGACAAACTGCACGTATTAAAAATCAGCTATCTACAGAGGACCTGCAACAGGACTCCGTGGAGCTATGGAAGAGATAACACAAGGCCAGTGGAGACATGACTGGCTCACAGCTAACCCAGCTGTAGCTGCTGTTCCCAATACCTCAGCTCCCCCAAACCCCCACATCCCCATCCTTCAGTAATCGGCCACGGGTCAAAAGACAGGTAGAAACTGCCCCAGAAAATGAAAGGGAAGTTGCTTTCACAAAAAAAAGATATCTCTGTTTTACTGAGAGGCACCATGAATCAGCCCTGGTGCACGTCCTCTTTGATAGGTTGGCAAAGAGACAAAGCAGCTCTGGGTACTTCACTGTCACTCCATAAAGCACTGCAAGTCTTTACCTGCAGGAACTGATCACTAGCTCTCTGTTGCTACAGTTCCTCTCTATTCCTCATACTCCTTTTTGCCAGGAGGTGTTGTCTGTTCAGTCCCCGTTGAATTGTTTTGTGGAGCACTGTGATTAGCACTGAACCCAAATCACCCAACCCCTGTGGACTTTTTCTTCCCTTCTTACTACCAGAATGAGATTTCATCTTGATGTTCAGAGCCTGGAGACCCAGAGGTCAGAGGCCACCACACGATCCACTGAGCCACCCAGTCCCTAGATCACAATGTTAACAAATCACCATTTATCTTTGTTACTGCAGCAAGTGTCCAAGGCAAAATGGTGCCAAAGATCACATCTGTTGGGATAACCTATTGATTTGTGTCATATTCTGCCCAATCCCTATTTTATTCTTGCTCAGGCAGAGGTCAAAGCAGGTTAAAAATAGCTCCTTCAGTCTGAGGTGCAGGACTGAGGAATTTAAAGCCAGCCTCTTCTTCCCAAGGGTGGGGATTCAGAAATCTCCAGCACAAGCAACAGGAGCAGTAAGCTACAGCAGTTATGAGCAAGAACTTGCAGTCAGGGCACTCAGAAGGTTTTGCAATAAATCAGTCATCTTGGTTCATTCAAGCAACTAAGCATTACCAAAGTTTACGTGATGTCCATACCCAGCAAACCCTCTGAACACCGGTGCAGACCGATGCGGATTCTGCTGCAGCATTCACAATCCCAGCCAAAGTCCACAGGCCAGCGTCAGCATAATTAATTGTCCTTATTCCACAGGAAGTTAAAATGTTGAACTTTATTACAGGGGGGAAAAAATAGTGAAATAGATGAGAGGTGAAGTTGTTACTGCTGTTCAGGGCACAAGTGTTCCTGGGTCGTTTTTGTCCCTGGGTAGATGCAAACATTGATATTCTTCTAGACTATTTCATAACCTTTACTGCAGGAGTTAAACTGCCAACACTTTAGCAATATTTTGCCTTCCATTAACATTATTCCCTTCAGGAAATCAAATTGTAGACTAACAGACATTTCATCAGCTTTGTCATTACAGAAACACAATGCAGAAGCAAATCAGGAAATGCTGCTTGACAGCATCTACAGGGTGTCCTGGAAACTCTGCCCAGTGCTGCTGAAGAGGATGCTACCTTTACTCTGACTTCATATTCCCACTCTCCTACACAGCTCGGATGCTTATAAAGGAATCCAGTTCGTTGTTTCACCTTCTAACAACAGTTTCTAACACTTGTACTACAGCTCAGCAGACTGTAAGGGGGGGTTAGCAGGTAGACAAGTCCCCTTTTCCTCACCACACAGAGGTTTACATCAGAGCATCACTTACCTGCTAACCAGATTACTGCAGGTCTCTGAAGCCTTCTGTAGAAGGAAGGAGATGAAACCAACCTATGCTACCAGGAGACAGAAAAAAGCACTTTAAATGACAGAGAGAAGATAAATCTCCCACTGATTCCCAGCACCTTGCCTTTAGGAGAGGGGGCATCACGAGCTGTGCAACAGACCTCAGAAAATTCACTCACCCAGTCAAATGCCAATCAAAATGCTTCCAGTTCCTCCTTGGAACTGAGGGGCCAGAGTGTTTTAGGAGCACACTTGAAGTCGTAGCGCTCTGGATGAGAAACACGACTGAAAGAACTGTCCTCGTGCAAAAGCAGCGTAGCAAGGATGGAGTGTGGCACCTCCACGTGATGTGAGCAAGGCAGAAACCCCACCTCTGACAGGAAAGTGGTGGGAAAAATCTCTGTATAGGGAGGTTTACTGGATTAGAGCAGTAAAACCACCCTAGTGCTGTCACAAAAGCAAAGAAATACACAGGAGGGGCTGAAGTCTTCCTGGGCAGACAGAGAAGCACGAGGGAGGCCGGCTGGCTCACTGCATGGAGCCATTTAACCTTGCCTTGGCATCCTGCAGTTCTGGCACAGAGGGAAAAGGCAAGTGAGAGCAGGCAGGGGATACTGAGGCGAAACCTCGTGGAGAGCACCGAGAAACGTGAGCGTGTTCACCTCTGCCCTGTCACAAAATCGACCTGTCCCGTGGGTAAGCAGGTTCAGAGATGGCTGAGCTTGGCGACCATCAGAGACAGGTTTCTGTCTCTGACAGCTAACGGGTGGAAGAGCCAAAGGGCAGTGTAAGTCTCAGCCATGCCACGCTCTCTTGCATGATACATCTGTTCCAAAGCATCCTCCTCCCTTACCACGTTCCTTCGCTGGCCATGGGGCAGCAGGGCAGAGCCCGGCACTAGGCTGCAGGAGCTGGCCCAACGAGAGTTAAGCAAATCAGGCTGCTCATTTACCAGTTAGAGAGGAGACCACCAGCACAGGCAGGAGGAAGAGCAGCTGGGGGCAGGAGGCAGCAGAGACCTGGCAAAGCACTCTGCTCTCTGCTCTCTGGCGGTTCTGCGGGCGATTACTCCGGAGCACCCAGCCATACCAAAATCAATAAACAATTTCTACGCAGCCCAGGGAACTTTGCCACACTTAATAAAAGTCTCCAGTCACAGTTATGGCTTCATTTCACCTTAACATCTTCTTTAACTGTCCCTTCTGTTCAAGATCAATTAGAGGCACGTGCAAAGAGAATAAAAAAACAAACAAACGACGGGGGAAAAAATGTAAAAAGCAAGGTCAAACTAAGCAGCCCGGCTCCCTCCCTCTCCTCACCACTCTCCTGAGGTAAACATGGAAATACAGGGACTGACAACTAACACATTGGGACTACTTGTTTACAGGTGCTTGTTGCAGTCCCTGGCTCTAGGTACAGACCAGCAGGAGACCATCACTATTTAGGAGGACTGGAGTAGTTGGGAAGACTCAACTGACCCTGTAGGGTGCACTCTTTTTCCCTGCAACTTCAGTGCAAATTCAGCACCTCTGAAAAATTCCAAATACTGAGGATGAAACTCTACCTTAAAAAGGATACATCAGAGGCAGCTTAAGCAGGTCTTCATCCTGTGCTGAGATGATCCACTCTCACTGTCCCCAGCATGCCTTGGTTTCTGATGAGACATCCAGAACCCTGCCATGGAATCATCCTCTAGACTCCCCTGATTTCCAAGAGAAAAATGAAGGACTGTAACTTCCATTAAGAGTAACTGGGGGCAAATAGCTTTTGGTCTCTGCTTCCACTTTGCAAACTGAGGTGCTAATCCTGTCTTCATGTGTAGCAACGTTGGAAGCATTAGAAAAGTTGTCTGTGGCTTTTTGTGACTTGTCTGAAGGAGCTGGTGCTGCACCTGGGACATCTGCTCTTGAACTAAATACACGACGGTCACGTTGTGGAGGGTGGCACCTTTGTGGATATGCCACACCTTCTGTCCTAAGAGGCTTCTTGAGTTCAGCTGCTTTTCAGACAGAGCTCAAAGTCTCTGCCCTAGAGATGAGCTAAGCCCAGAGGCCACCATCTCTACTCCAGACCACAAGAGCTGAGCCAACACTTGCATTGTTCTGCGACAGTGCAGACTCAGGCAAAGGAACACTGAACTGTCCTATGCCCCTGCTGCCACCACTGGCTTTAGGGTCCACTGTGAAACTGGCTGCAGTCATTACACTTCTTAGTTACTCTCACTGCTGCAGGAAGCAGCGAGGGAAGACCCGCTTTGCATTTGTGTCATCAGACATAGGAAGGAGTCACCAGAAAGGAACCCTGGGGAAGCAGCAACAGGGGGACTGACTTGTCCAGAGAAGACACTGCTGAACTGCTGCCACTTGGTAGCACTGGCCCAGGAAATACTATAGCCACAGGTAACAGTCTGGCCTTTTAAATTGCTCTTAGAGGAAGAGATTCTCCCACTGAAATCACAGCTTTGGAGCACACGGCACGGGGACTGTGAAAGCATGACAACAGTTACCACTGTTCCACTGTCACCAGCAAAACACCCCCCAGCTCAAGCCTCACATCAGAAAAGCTTCTACCCTGAGCCTGGGTCTCCTCTTGTGACTCCACAAAAAAAAAGCAAGGAGCAGAAGGGAGGAAGTTTGGGACAGGCAGACACTGCTCTCGAGCTGGCTCCCACTATCACACACAGAGGTGTCATGTGTGCACGGTCAGCAGGGCAGACTGGCTTTTGAAATGGAAAAATCCAAACAAGGTGGGAAATAAGGTATCAGGAAAAAAAAAATCACTCAGCCTTCAATCCAAATCATATTTCTCTGATAGTATCTCCAAAGTGTCAGCTCTACTCCCCAGCTAGATCTCTATTCCAAACACAGCTACCTCTTATCTTGGTTCCTCATCTCCCTCTTACACATGCCTTCATACATGTATCTCCCCTGAAGACTTTCAATGAGCTTTAGCCCCTATCCTGAGATGCCCTGGCTCAGATCCTGAAAGTTAAGGACAATTAATTCAGCAATCAACAGCTTAGCAGTCTCTCTTGTTTTGCCATTTTATTTCACACTGATGTCATCACAGATCATGCATCATCCTGCCCTTCCTCTCCTTCACTGCTTGTGGCCTCCACCCACATCTTTCTCTGCTTGCACAGTACATTCTCTGGACAGTAGATGTTCTGACTCAAAGTCTGTAAAGCCTTAAGGTCAGCTGGACTTCAGTCCTCCCCAGAACCTTCTAGGGGCTGTTGTGGTACTGGGAGCGAGGAGAGGCTAAGGTTACAATGATCCCACAGGCTACTGCAGCTACTCAGGGCATCGCCCTGCTCCATAAGCTGCTTTAGTTTAAGAATCCTTCTGACATCTTCCAAACAGTACTGCTGTTCTAAGAGGCCACCCAGTGACTTTTCTCCCCACGCCCCTTGCTGGAGGAGCCGCCCCTCACTGGACACGGTGCCGATTTCTCAGCAGCCTCACACCACGGTGGCTCTAAAATAACCCAAGCACGCATTAGATGGAGTGAAGCATTTCAAAGCAGGTTATGCAAACCTGCACCTGGTTATATCCTTATAATTTGAGGCCTCTCAGGGAACATTGAGATCACCAATATATTAAAGAACACATCAGGAACTAATAGGGTGTTAAATATTTCCAATTGAGAAGAGTCTACATGGCTGGAAGGAGACAGCTCCAGGAAAAGACTGTGTGCTGCTGCTGCATCACAAGCCTTCAGCAAGTGCAGCTCCTGCCTGCAATGTTACAGGCTGTTTGAGGCTAAAATAAAAGAAAACCCCACATTTGTTATTTAAATGTGAAATATCTCGGTGATCCCAGTGATAGAGAACTGGTTGGCATCTTTAATATTTAATCTTGTGCCATGGTTCTGCTGCCTGCATGAGTGGATACAGGGTGAGGAACTGCAGCCTACAAGAGCAGGCAGTGACACTCACCACATACTGTTTGAATAGCTCCTGGCTTTGCTGGGAGCATTGGAAGGAAGAGAAGGAGGCTGGACAGCATAGACACGGGGGCCCTGAATTAGCCACTGCACAGAGCCACTGAAAACATCTCCTGAAACAAAAGAACTCAGTGAAAGTATCACTTGGGACGAGGTCTTTTGTGCTTTTTATGGGCTGATGCACTCTCACAACCTGAAGTGGAATGGATAACCAGTAATACCAGCACCTAAAAATGAGACCATTCCACCCTGTACATCACCCTGCTTTCCTAGATGGTAAAATGCAGTCAAATGTCATGCTCTCTCCTTAAACCCAGACCCTCCAAGCACCAGAAGCACAGAGAGTAACTGCACTGCTGCATCTGAGAACGGCTCAGCATGGCCCCCTCTGCCTTGGATGGCAGCAGCATTGCCTGTGTCTCCTCTCCACAAGCTCAAGAGAGCTGAAGAGTCAGCCTCAGCTGTCACTGGTACATCTGTGTGCCCCCAGACATGCAGAGCCAAGCAGTGGTGACATGTTAGCACTGCTGTCACAGGACGTGTGACACGGCTCCCCGGGACCTTGAGGGTAGGAGACAGACCTTTGGGATCTGAGTGCACACCTTTAGCAACAGCCTATTCTGGGCTTTGCACCCCATTTTCTTCTCTTCTAGATTTACAGAGGCCTTCAAGACTCCAGAACCCTTCAGCGTTCCCTATCTGACAAATTTTCATCCACCCTATTTAGTAAAACTGGCCAAGAACCTGTGCTCAAGAGCAGATGGATTTTTAAAGCTAGACAGAGCACGGTAAGCTGAGTTGTTTGTTGGCATGACAGTGAACTTCAGGGTGGGTCAAGAGACAAAAAGGTGAGGAAGAGCGACCTCGGCCTTGTCCAGTACATCCCTCTTTCCTTCCGAGACGTTTGTCACTCCCATGAAATCCTCACTTGGTCACCTTGTCCTTCTTTAGTGATTTGGCTGCTTAGCAAGTGTCCCCATCAGCATAAGGTATCAGGAAGTGGCAGCCTGGTGTGGAGTGCAGCCACTTCACCAGGCAATAACACCTGGCAGAGAGAAAATTCCTGCAAGCAGATTCCTTGTGACTGAAGCAGCAACCTTGAGTAGTCACTTCAGAGCCCTGTTACATCCATAATGACACCGTCTCCACCTTTCCCTTCCCCCCGGCATGAAAGATGAGTGGTTGTGTGGAACGAGTCCCCGAGCTGTGATGGGAATCCGTCTCGCTTGGCTGCAAAAAATATATATATCCTCGTCTGGCTGTGATGAATCCTTTCATTATTCATCTGCAATTGCCCTGCTCCTGCTGCTGTTCCCTTCTCACTCTCTCGCTTTCTTTTATAAATAAAAATCGAAACAGATTAATGACAAATGTTGACAGAGATTGCTTTTAAACAGCCACACCTGAATGTGGGCTGTGGGCAAGGAACGGTGGCAGAGCAGCATCAATGGGATGGGAAGACCAGGAAAGACTAAGACAGACCTGGAAAAAGCTAAAGGTGCTCACTTCAGCTGGGCTAGGGGAGCAGCGACTGAAGCAAGGTATCTTTCTGGTGATGAGGACCTCAAATTGCTTCAAGGAATGAGCTCTGAATTAACAGAGCTAAGTATCCAAAATATTGCAAGTGACTAGCAGCAGTCATTGTCTTGGGAAAGACACTCTGGTGTGGAAGTGGGCAGAGATGCCGGCAAAATATTCCCAGGATGAAATAGCAAGATGCAGAGGGTCAGTTGCACACAGCAGTCCCCGTGATGAGCACACAGTACCTGATAATGCTGCTCATCTCACTCCATTCCTGGTGGCCAGTGACCATCAAGACTCCAGTTCGTGCAGCCTCCAGAGGGGTCAGATGGGCAGAGCCAGTCTGTGACCCCAGGCTGGCACAGCAAGTGAGTGCATCCAATGGGAGCAAACCTGGAGTCCCAGCACCCTGTCCCTTCCCACTGCACGAAGGAACTCAGCAAACCTTTCACTCAGTAACACTCCAAGAAGCTGCGTTGTTTATTCCTACTTCATCTTTCATCCCTTCCTGAAGAAAGGGCTGGAGCAGGAGACAAGTGGCAGAGGTGGTATCCAGGTCTTAAGGAAAGAAAAACTGACTCATTTTGGATTTACTTCTGATCTTAAACCAACCAGACGCGCCGAGCAGATGGGCTGCAGAAGACAGAGCACTTAAAGTGCTGTCCTCTCATAGCCCAACTGTACCTGTCCCTTGTACATCCGCGCGTTTTTTTCTTCCGAGCCAAAGTTCAAGCTCTTATCACACCAACAGGCAGAAGACCTGACCTCCAAACCAGCCAGCTCAGCCTGCTTGGTGTGCCCCGCACTGGGCAGCACTGCAGAGAGGAGGCTGCCACCTTTGCACCTGCCTTAGTATTTAGCCCAGATGTTGCATCTTAAACCTTCTAGGTGCTGCGTAAACCCCACACATGGGGATATCTCCTCTTCCCTTGGGAGGACCGATGCCATTCTCTCCTCTTTCACACCTAATGATGCCCTCCCTTTAAATAAGCTGGAGATCCAGAGATTACATTCTTCCCCCCCCCATTCTTCTCTCTGCTTTTAATCTCTTCCTCCTCCATAGTCAGACTGAGCTCCTTTATCACTTCTCTCTGTACCTCTACCCTTCCAGTGACCTCCAGCAACTGTAGTCTCCTCCTTTAGGTCCCACGCTTCCTACCTCAAGCTCCACCTATCCACCTGAAGATACCAGGTCTGCTAAGATCATCCTCTCCCAAGCCTTTTCCAAGGCTGTCTCACCTTCCTGCTATGGTCACACCTCCTAGCTAGCTCCTCATTCCCCTCAGAACGCTTGGCACCACGTCCGAGAGCAGAGATGTGCACGGATTCATTGCTACTTGCTCCTTGCCAGCCTCCCACTTAACTAAACCCATTTTCATCCTTCCCTCAGAATTGCTCCCGCTCTTTTGGTGCCAAGCCACCCTCCTGTCCTCCTCAAATCACACTGCTCCTTGGACTCCTTTCAACAGCAGCTAATGCAAGACATTACAGCACGGAAGCCCGTGCCAATATCCAGTGCATAAACAAAGACCGGATACATGAGAGAACACACTGTCAGCATTTAATAACAAACACTAATTGCAAACAGAGGGATGGAGTTCTCCATCCCCGTTCTCTCAGCAGCCAAAAGCCAGCTGAGCCAAGAGACATGGCCATTCATAAACCAGGAGCCGTTGATCGCTGAATGGCCCCCAGCTCAGCATCTCACCGACTGCCACCAGCCTGCCTGGGGACGGATCCACTGAATGGACAGACTCCTGGAACTGTATTTGTACCCCAGCAGTGCAGAGACACGGAAATACACGGCCAGAAGGAGGCAGTTTCAAAAGCCTTTCAGGCTCTGCCACAGATTTACCCCATAACACTTGCAGAGT
The DNA here is from genome assembly GCA_013399075.1 of Chloroceryle aenea. Lineage (NCBI taxonomy): Eukaryota > Metazoa > Chordata > Aves > Coraciiformes > Cerylidae > Chloroceryle > Chloroceryle aenea. Next base: position 229,941 of record VWZY01012237.1, on the reverse strand, counting down.
TTTAACTTCTCCCTGTGCCTCTCGATTCCCTGATGAAATTGCCTCACGCCCTGCCCCAGGAGGCCGTGGAGCAGGCTGTTTGTGGGTCTCAGGGTTTCAATACCACCCCTGAAAGCTGCTGCAAAGGACAGACAGCTATTTTTATAACATGCTCATTCTCCAGAAAGACTGGTTCTCAGCACATGCAACACGGTGCAGAGGGACTGAGTATTTTCCATAGTTTTTCTCCATCATTCCCTACTCCATATAAAGAAATCCGCTCTCTAAAGAGAGGAGATCCACGTGAGAGACACTTTGTGTTCTCTAGAGCAGGCAGGTCTCCTCCAGGAAGCATGCACAGTTATGTCACGGGCAATGTCCCTTCTCACCCCCACTAGAGATGGTGCCAAAGCCCTTGAAGAGCACCTGGGAGAAGAGGAGCACACAGCTGATGGTGAGGCACCTCCAGTGCCTTCACAACGCCCTGAAGCTCTTCCTGATGCCTTGGACTAGATGGCATTCCCATGAGCTGCTGAATCCCTGGAGAGCACGGGATGGGGGGCACAGGTCTGTAAGCGATTGAGCCAAAGTTAGAACCTTGGTGCTGCCAAGGGGCTGAGTCTTCCTTATTCAAATCATTCCCCAGGGCTTTCTCCCAGACCACTCACCGCTCGTCTCCAGTTCTGCCCTCCTGCCTTGGGCTGTCTCTGGCACTCCTCACAGGCAGCAGTTGAAACAAATCAGCTGAGTAAACCAGCAGAAATCGAGGGGGTTTTTTGCAGTTGAGGGGGTTGTGATTCAGAGGGGTCCAGGCCATCAAAGGTAAGCAGGAGAAGCTTACAGCCAGGCACAGGGAGACAACAGGGTGGAGATTAATGGAGAAGCCTTCCCCTTTCAGCAGAGATTCACTATTTACATCACCACCTTGCACCCCGAATTTCCAACAAACAATACACCTGAAATTTCAGTCAACTGCAAGAACTTTTTAGAGTAGTTTAGGATGTCTTTGGGTAAAAATGTAAAGCCAAATAGAAAGCCAACACTATTCCCAGTTTCTTCATGCTATAGTCCGTGTCCCACAGACACTCAAAGCGATGTTGGAAACCATCTGAGTGCATTGCAGCTGAGTTTACTGTCCCAACCCACCCAGCTGCACATCCAGCCCATCCCACACGCTGCTCTGCTCCTCGCTGTACTTCCGAGCTGATGGCAACCCAGGGAGTCCTTCGGGATTCATGGGATCAGTTCCCCCAGGACCCACTCCTGTCCTCAGGCTCTGGGGCCGGTAGTTGCATGGTTACTCAAGACAGCCTCATGAGCTTCAGCTGATTCCTTGCCTTCCAAACTTTACTAGCTCTGACAGTGTCTGTTGCTTTCCAGAACACCACCCTGCCTTAACCCACGTGGAGCTTTAGCCCTCCCAACCTAGGGCAGATTTGAACTCCTTGGGAAGGCAGAAGATCCGGAGTCTGTTGACCTTCACACCCTGCCGTGAAGTTGTCACTCAGGTTGCATTTAATGAGCCTGAGGAACGGGGTAGAGTATTCGTGTGGTTATGAAATGCCCAGAAAAAGGCCTGGTCCAGACTGTCTCTTTTTCCTCCTTTCTACAGCCCCTCGTCTCTCACAGCTTTGCCCCTTCGCCCTTGTTCTGACTCCTTCCCGATCCTCCCATCAGGTGACAATTTGAATTTTAAAGCCATTTACACTCCAAAAGGTGCATAATCAGATTTTTATCCCGCACTTTTCCGACGTGACTTTTTTATTATGACATCAAGTCCTGCCCCATAATAAGGATGTAAATGCCCACTTTAATGTCTATTACCAGTATCTGCAGATGCATATAAAATTCTAGTATCATCACATAACTACATATTAACCTCTTGAGCTCCATGGCAGACAAACTCCCCCAGGAACACTGTATTCCAATTTCCAGCTACCAGCAGTAGTTCAGTGGCAAGCAGTAGAAGTTGTACTCATCCCTATCCTAAACACTCAAGGTACTTGAAGAATGACAGAGAGTTGTCACATTCTGAGTATCCCAGTTCTGGTGCTTCCAGCTGCCAGCTATTTGGTGCAAGCATTGGGGTCCTTCCAAGGGAGGTACATTTGAGTATTCATACCATGGGGATGTAGCTTACATGAAAGAAATGTTGGTTTTTCAGCAAAGCTGAGTCACATGGTAATCCACAAACATCACTTTACCCACAGTAATTAGTCAAGAGAAGGTAAAGTGTACAGCAACACACCAAGTGTCAGCTCTTGTGCTTCTGTTAAGAAAAAACCTGGTCCTTGCTCAGCAAATGCCCATTTAGCCCAGGTATAAGGTGTGAAGTGTGAGCAAGAAATGATGTGCTCCACAAAACTTCACTGCAAGGGTGAGGAAAGCACAGCTGCAGCTACCTGCCCGATCTCAAGATGTTGTCTGTAGCAATGCAAATGTTCTGATTGTCATCTTTTGGATTCATTGTTTACATCAGAAATTGGGTGTTCGGTTGTGAGCAGAGCCTGCCTACTCACCCCTGACACCAGAATCCTACCAAAATTTGGAGAGGGAGGTTGTGTTGGTTTTTTCCTTTAAAAAAATGCACTGATTTCTCTAGATCTGGACCTGAGATTCAACGGAGAGAACACAAAACATGGGATGATAAAGGCAGGAGTTAGCACCATTTTCCCTCACACCTTTCCCCTTCCTTCTGCCATCGCTCAGCCAGGTGACTGATTCTGTTTCCAGAGTCTCTGACTGCGGCCATTCTTCCCACAACACACACTATGACTTCTGTATTTTAAAACTCTGCTGAACCCGACATTAACAGGCTGCCTACCATTTGTTAAACCACAGCCAGGTTTTCTGCACTGGACATTCCTTGGTTTGGAGTTTGGGAAGAGAACCAGAGGACAGCAGTTGACACAAGACGAGCGAACAGGCCCATCGCAGACTCATTCTGGCTGGAAGGGAGCTACAGGATCAACTCCAGCTGTTAACCTACCAAGTGCAGGTAACAGGATATCAAGTTGAAATGCTTAAGAGTAATTTTTCACCTACCTATTGTTCTTTCTTAAGTCGTAGTAGACAGGGTACTCCCCAGAAGACCCTCTGTGATATTAGGCATTCGGGCTGCTCTTCCACTTTCCGTTCCTTTCAAGTCCAGGAATCACAGATATTTCCAGAGACAAAACAGATTTTTGGAAGCTAAAATATCCTATAAGGAAACCCCAGTACAAAGTGAATACATACCCAAATTTACTAGCTCAAAAATAAATAAAATATCCACACACCCTCCTGGTGTGTATATAAAAATACTCAGAAGAAATGAGCTGCCATCCTGCTTTGTTCCTCTGTGTGCACAGTTTACACCACTGTCAAATCCAGTGATCACACAGGTTATTTTCTGTGAGACTCTGGCTTCATACAGGGCACAGAACACATTCTGGAGAAGGGAGGGCTAAGAACTGAAGGAGTTTGGGTCTGACTGATTTGCTGCTAAAGACAGAAAGGGTAAAGCAGGAAACTGTCAAAGCCAAGTCCTTGTGTTGAAAGCAATTGTGAGCTGCCTGCCTGTTGCCATCTCCCTGATACCTGAGAAGCCAGAGAGACTTCAGCTCATCAGTCACTGGCTGGATTTGCAGAAGCTCTGGGCACTTGCAGCTGCTATGGAACTTTGTAATAAGTGTGACTTGAAACCTACAAAGCAAGCCACTCACAAACTGCCAGTCCCGGGGTATCTCACCTTGAGCCCCCCAGATTCAGAGATAACTTCTGGGTTTTGCTTCAGTCACTCCCCATCTATAAAATAAGGGCCTATGAGCACAGATTTTCCGGTTTGTTTTCTTTGTGTGCATGTGTTGAAGGAGGTGTTTAAGTGTCTAAATAAAGAGGTGAACACGGGAGGCCCGGGGTTAAGTGTCACACAGCCTACTGATGTGGGCAGGAGGGTGGGAAAAACGACCTGCCCCAGGCTGGCCCAGCACTCTGAGTGCAAGCACAAC
>VWZY01012237.1:191820-225959 GCA_013399075.1 Chloroceryle aenea | reverse complement strand
AAGCACAACGGTCACACCTCGGGGTTCCTCTTCCCTCTCCTGGAATCAGCCCCTGCTCTCCTCATTACTGCTGCTTGCTGTCTCCACAGTACCTGCAAGGACCAGCAAGAAGCAAAAGGCTCACAAAAGCTCACCTTGCTGCTCTTGTTTGTGTAGGCTGCTCTCATGGTGACCCTGGACAGACAGGAAAAAACACTGGACTTCTTCAGCTCACCCCACAACACTCAGCACTAAGAATGTCTTCACCTCTTGCCTTCTCAAAACAGGAATGAATGTTTCCCCACGGTGGGAGGGCTGGGTGGGTACCAGCAGCTGCAGGCTGTCCAGTGAAGCAGGATGAAGCAGAGTCCTAAGGCAATGCTGGGGAGCTCTCCAGAAGCTGATGTCAGAATGACTCTAAAACCATCAGTGTCAGTGCTGGCAGTGGTTGAGCAGAGCCACTGGTTTGCCACCACTGGCCCTGCAGACAGGCTGTGAGGAAGAAGCTGGGTCACTTTTCAAAGTAAGATTTCTCCAGTTAGGTGCAATTTTAAAAGTGTGTTTTGCCAAACCCACGTGTTTCACCTGCCTAATGGCAGCAGCTCCCAAGACTGGCTCCTGCTCTCATCTTCAGGTACCTCCCTGTTGCTCCTCCACTAGAAATGCATGAATGTCCTGTAGCAATCTGAAACTCTTAGACTGTGTTTCATTAAACAATTATTCTCAGGTATCTGCTTTTACTGGAAACCACTTCAGTAGAGGACAAATCTTGTACCCTCAGGTTTGAAATACCCTTTATTTCCATGCGAGAAATCCCCCATGAGCAGGGAGAGAGTCTGCTTGTGCTCGTGTAGTTTCAGCTGATTCTCTGAGCTGGGAAAGCATGAAGCAAGTGTGGGCTGAAAAACATCCCAATAGTAAAAGCCAGCACAGACCAGCTCACTACCCTTACCCTCAGCTCTTCAAAGTGAACTGACAAAACCCTCAGCCCTTCCTTGGCTGTGGAATTAAGCCTGTGTGAATGAGAACCATTCAGCTTTTTTATTGGTATAGAAATGTCTCCAGTTATCAAATGAAATGCTTCGTTCCTCGGGAAAAAGAAAACAAGTGGAAGACTGAATCAGCTCATCATGATTTTCAGATAGGTGCATTTTTAACTGTTACCCAGTTGATCGTGTTTGCCAAATACGGGCCCTTCCCAACTTGGGATCTATTTTTTTTACAATTTATCCCTTAGAACAGGTAATGTAGGGGGTCCTTTTTCATCCCCCCGCAGGCGTGCACGCCTGTCAGTGCTGGGACACAAACACATGCAAAAGAAAACTCAAAGTCCACTGCTCATTTGATCCCTGAAGCACCTGCTACCATAGTAGAGAGGAATGATGCCAATCTGTCTTGAAAGGATGTTAGTGTTGGCAAAATGAATAGATATCCATTAAACTATCAGTTGAGACTGACCTGTTCATTTAAATGAAATCCCTTCTGGGACTGGGTAGACCTGAAGCCGTGAGTTAGAAGGGAAAGGCTACTTAGGAAACCTTGGAATTGCTCCAAATTCCAACCAGGGAGCATCACGCTCGTCTAGAGACAACATCAAGACAAACTGGGAAACAAAATCATTGCAAAAAACCCCAAAGACTGGACATGATAAATTACCTCACATCCTTCACTCAAGTTTACAATTCAAAGGAAGGAAAGCAGAGTAACTCCCTACAGACCTTCAGGTTACAGTTTATACCCAAGGAAGCATGCAGATTAATGGACATTCCAATACTGTAAATCTAGCTGGGTGTCAGTGAAACCTCTCCTCCCACTCTCAGCTCAGTTCACCTTATATCAGATAAAACACTTCTTTCATATCGTGATTTATTTCCAGTTTCTAGAAGAACAAAGATTCTGCAAAAGCCTCACTCAGGGAATACATTTAAGACAAGAGGAATACAAGCAAGAATCTTCCTTATTTACATGTTACCCCAAACCAGAGTCCTAAGAACCCAGAGTCAGCCTCTAACAAACAGTTACATCTTAGAACCACATCAAACATCCGGGACATGCACAGTGCAGCTCGTTGAAGATTTGGGAAGCCCTGTTTGGGACCAGTCTCTAGGTGAGCCCTCTGGGGCAGATGGGAGAAGCTGGCCTGCAGCTGAGGGTGGCTTGGGCCAGCTGTGCAGTGCCACAGAGATCAGAGACAATCCAATGGCTTCAGCAGGTCCCAGCAGCTCTGGCCAGGCCAGACCAGTCTCAGTTCAGGGCACTCTCAGAAGAGCTTCCAGCAATGAGGTCTCCTGGATAACAGAAACAAGTGCTAGCCTGGGACATTAACACTAATTCTGTCCAGGACTTGAGTTCTGAAGCAACAGTTAAAGCATGGCACTACTCCATCACTGGAATCTTACGTTCATTTTGAAACAAAGGTACCTCCTGATGTACTCTACAGCTGAGAAAGCTGAGCAAGTCCCTGCTCCCTAATGTTAGGGAACACTACCAGATTACTTCCCCCAGTCACAGCATCCTTCAGGTGAGTGTAGGAGAGCTCTTCTGCTTGCAGAAACCTACCACTGCTCTTCGGTAGGTTACAGCTACAGTAGGGCACTCCTCCAAGGGGGCATCTTCCATGATGGGAAAAAAAAGCAGCAGCAAACTGCTGGAGTGCTGACAAAAGGTATTGCACACTTTTTGGGAAGTACCAAGGTAATAAACCCACTGTGCTCTGCCTCCCCTCTCCAGGCTTCCCTGCAGTGTGCAGACAGTTCACACAGCTGAGAGCTGCTGAGGCTGAGCACCTACAAAGGGAACACTGCCCCAGGACAGCAGAACTCCAGCCACCAAGGCAGCAACAAAGGGAGAATCCTTGCCCAGGATGCTCTTCGACTGAGCGACCACACGGGTTCTGAAGACTGCCCACTCATGTGTCATTGTGCTACTCACAAACAAGCTGGCATGCACAAATGATGCTTCATTTCAACTTCTGCAGACCATTTTTTCCTCACCTCACCTTCCCCTGCGAATCCCATTCCAATCTTTTGGTAACACCGTGGAACTTCTATCGCTTCTCCCATTCCTCAACAGATCTCTACACTGCAGAAGTCTTCTGTCTTCTCTGGGGCTCCAAACCAGCAGCAACTCATTTCACACAGGCTGACCTTCACTATAAGAAATGGATCATTCAGTGTCTTTCAGCTGCTGCTCTGTTTAGTTCAATAGCTTGTATTTAGCTACTTCCACAGCGATGCTGTCTGCAGAGGGTCTGGGTCCCACGGGACTTTGGTGCAAAGGTTGATCTGTACTCACTATCAAAAGCTCACACTCTTATTTCTAGCAGGAATTCATTTGGCTTTAGCTTCAAGTTCATTTTTCTGCATATTTGATTTTTTATAATTCCAATTTATAACAACTGTCAGTCCAATATTGCACTCTTAATACTGCTAATGAAGTTAATTTTGGAATTACCAAAAAAAATAACTTTCTAGGATCTTGTGCATTAAAAAAGAGCAATAAGAACTTCAGAGTCAGGCAGCATCCTGAGCATCACTTGGACGGTAGCGTTTCAGCGGTGTCTGGGCAGCAAGGATGCTGTGGCATTTGGTACATGAGCATATGAAGCCTCAAGAGCAAGAGGGAAGCAAATGCTGCTGCTTCTGTAAAAATACCCTCAGTGTAGACACTAGAGCTGCATGCAGGAGCATAATTAGGGTTAAATGACAGGGTTTACATTGTGAAGCTCATGAAAGACAACTTCAGTGAAGCAGTGTATTGCACAGGGGTACAGGTGGTTGTAGATGACAAAGAAGTTTAACTGGAAAGGAAGAATAGGACTTTTCTACCTTGCTGAGAAAAGCATAGCAAGAAATAATGTCAGGGTGTTGATATTAAGAAACAATTATTCCAAGAGAAGATGCAATTGCCTTGTAAAGAGAGGAATGAATAAGAAAACCAATGATCAAGGTGAGCTAATCTTTACCTGATGTTTTCAAAGCCAGATTACATGCCCTTTACAAAGTATTATTAATTTCAGTTGCAGGATAAATACGACAGCCCAAAGGTTCACAAAAGTTTTCCTTGGTCTTAAAGAGTGAGTTTGTGAATCCTTTTGAGACAGAGCACTGGGCTAGGTGAACACAAAGGGGAAGTGTCACTAGGTAACTACCTCATCCTCACCCTACACCCCCAGGCACCCACACCCAGCCACTGTCAGACCACCCAAGCCAGACAGACCTTTGGTCTGACTCCGTGCAGCCTTTCTTAGGCTTTTCCTCCCATTACAATGAGAACAGATGTTTGTCCTCCTTTGGTAGTCTCCTAACAGACTATTACAGATTAGACAAGAGAAAATCATGCCTGTGAACCTGACTGCAGGTCCTGTGGATGTGTAGAGGGCAGTGAGTGTGACAACGTAGACCTCAGCACACCTCTTGATGCAGTCTCATAGCATTCTTACAACCTAAGAGGGGAGCTGTGGGCTGGATGCCATCCAGTAAGGAAGGTCAAAAGCCTGAACTGTTAGGCTCAAAGAATAATGATGGATGGTGTGAAATCTGCAAAGACAACACTAGGACTGATACCCTTCAGTGATCACTAGTGAGAGAACAGTCTCAGCAAGATCAGGTGAGCCACTGACATGCTGGAAGGTGGGGGTACCACCCAGGGGGACCTGGTCAGGTGGGAGAAATGAAAAGACAGAAACCTCACCAAGTTCATGACTAGAGTGGGATACTTCAGTTGCAACAGACCCACAACAATCACCTAGTTCAACTGCCTGGCCTCTTCAGGGCTGATGGCAGCAAGGTCACTCTTCAATGTCCTCTTCTCCAAACTAGACAGTTCCAAAGTCCTTAACAACTGCACACAGGACATGTCATCCAGTCCTTTCACCAGCTTTTTTTGTGCTCCTCTGAACACATTCCAGGACCTTTACATCCCTTTTCAGTTGTGGGGCCCAGAACTGCACACAGTACTCAAGGTGAGGCCACACCAGTGCTGAAAAGATCAGGATGATCACCTCTTCTGACCAGCTGAGTACACTGTCTGACTCACCCCAGGATGCAGTTCACCTTCCTGGCTGCCAGGGCACCCTGCTGACTCCTCTTGAGCCTGCTCTCCACCAGCACTGAGATGCCTTTCTGCAGGGCTGATCCTCTCCCAGTTTCTCCTTGTGTCCAGCATTACTCTGTCCCAGGTGCAGAATCTGGCATTTGTTCTTACTGAATTTTATGCCACTGATGATTGTCCAATGCTCCAAGCTATCTAGATCCCTGTACAAGGCCTCTTGTCCCTTTAGAGGACCTCCCAGTTTGGTATCACCAGCAAACCTGATAATGGTGCATTCAACTCCTGTAAAGGAATCATTGGTAAACCAGAACAGAACTGTGCCTAGAACTGAACCCTGAGAAACACCACTGGTGACTGACTGCCAACAGATGTAGCCCCACTCATGGCACCCTTTGAGTCCTGCCACTTAGACAGGTCTTCACTCAGCACACCGTGTCTCTTCTCACCTCAGTTGGACAACTTGCCCAGAAGGATGCTGTGAGGGACAGTACTAAAAGCCTTACTAAAGTCCAGAAAAACCTCACCCACCACCTTCCCTTCATCCACCAGGCGTGACCTCACTGCAGAAGGGCATCGAATCAGTTAAACAGGACCTTCCACTTGAGAATCCACGTTGACTGTGCCTGATGATTGCATCGTCCTTTAAATGCCTTCCAACAGCAGGATCTTCTCAGTCTAACCTCAGCACCTGGAAAAAGAACCAACAGGTCTGGAGTTTCTTCAGTATTCCCTCACAAGCTTCTTGGGAATTGGAACTGGCTGGCTTCCAGTCAGCAGGGTCCTCCACAGACACCCAAGACCTTTGGTGGATGACAGAGGGTTTCCACTGTACCATCCACTAACTCCGTCAGCACTCTGGGATGAATCCCATCTGGCCTTGTGGATTTAATGACATTCAACTGCCACAGCTGGCCTCTTCCAATTGCAGTGTGCACCACGGGAAAGTCACCATTCCCACAGTCAGGGTCCTGCAGCTCAGGGAACTCAGCAGCCCAAGGTCTACCAGTAGTATTAGAGACCGAGGCAAAAACAGCATCGGATGCCTCCATCCTTATTTGTCAAGTGACCATTTCCAACAAGTACCAGTCCCATGTTTTCCTTTGCCCTCCTCTTGCTATCAGTGTACTTCTAAAAAGCCTTTCTTGTTGTGTGACACAACACTGGCCAGTTTTAACTCTAACATTGGCCTTCCATGTTTTCTCCCTGTGTAAGTGAATCACAGCTCTGTAACCTTCCTGCAAAGCCTGACCTTCTTCCAGAGATCATGCAATTCCTTCTTCTTCATGAGCTCCAAGAGGAGTTACTGGCTCAGCCTACTGGTCTTCTGTGCCACTTTCAAGACACAGAGATTGCCTGCTCCTGCTCCTCTGCTTTTAAAAGGTGGTTCTTAAAACCAGACCAGCACTCATGGACCACACAGCCATCAAAGGCAGATTCCCAAGGAACACTGCTAACTAAAGCTTAAAGTTCTCTCTCCTGAACTCCAGGTTAGCCACTCCAATGACCATTTTTCTCATTATATGAAAAATTTTAAACCATTTTGTGATCACGTGGACAAGACAGCCACCTACCATCACATTTCCTGTAAGTCCTCCTCTATTCCCAAACAGCAAGTTCAGGAAGGAATATTCCTGGGTGGCTCACTGAATACTTGTGATAACAAAATATCTTCTGCATACTTCAGGAACTTCCCAGACTTTGTCACAGCCATATTGCATTCCCAGTCGGTGTCTGGGAAGTTGAAGTCTCCCATGAGGAGAAAGGGATAAAACAAGCACCTGGAAGAAGGGTGGGGAGTCCTGGTGGAGCAGGAGTGGAACTGGAGCGAGCTGTGTACCTTTAAAGCACAAGCACACAGTGGACCACCTTAATAAAGCCCAGTTACCAAATCAAGGCACATTACTATTCCTTTCTACTCCAGCAATCCACATCTGAAGCACCGTGTCCTTGACTGCATACTGTGGGAGTACCATCTGAGTTCTAACGAATCTTAGGGGAACAATAAGAATAAAAAGACCAAACAATGGACCTAGTTCGTTCATCTAAGGATGCTGCAAATATTCACATCTGTACCAAGCTGCTGAACTCGAGTTTTTATAAATACCTTGGAGTAGCAAGATATAAAATTCATTTAGTGTGTCTGCCACTCAGGAGAATCAGATTTGGTTGCGAGCCTGACTGACCTGCAAGTGGATTCTAACCTAGAAAGAGAAAGGCAGGGCAACTGCAAGACTCTGAGTCTCCTGTTGCCTCCAGAAAGTTGCCATGGCAGGAAGCATGGCTCACCAAGGCAAGGCCTGCCACAGTTACTCTTCAGTACTGTCCCAGGTACATTCAGCTTTTAAAGGTTTGTGTGTCTTATGACCATTTAATATTTTAATACAGAGTCAAATAAAACCCACAGCTTTACATCCTCACAATCAAGCCTGTCCCTCGGCTGTTTGATTTAGAAGGGAGAGCAGAACATTGCAAAACCATTAAAAACATGCACATTTTGTTCTCTGCTTAGCAGTGCTGACTGCATCTCCTCACTCAAAAGTGAACTTTACAAGCTTAAAGGGTCCAGTCTGAAAGTTCCACCCACCAAGGAAAGCAAAACCAGTTCTATGCACACAAACAGATCCTATATTTAAGAGGCTTCAGAAGCCATAAGGCCACCTGTTCCATGCTATGCAGGTATATATTCCAAAGACACAGCCCAAAAGAAGCTCCAGAATCATTCAAGAAAGTAATTGGAGTGTGATGAACAATGCAAACCACAGAGGGGAGAAAAAATCACTCTTCATATATTCTCCAGCACAGAGGGTAACAGGGGACCAAGCAAAATGCCATGAAGAGAGCAGCAGACCTCTCTTGTGTGTGCTGCAGTGTAAAGCACAGTCACCTCCAGGGGGTATAGCAGACAATACTTTCTGAAGGGAGGGAGAAACTGAGAGAGAAGTGGTCTAATCAACAGCCAGAATGCTCTGAATTCTGGTGATACTTGAAATGGCTTTTTTGTTCCATGGCATCTTAACTTCAACAGCAAGCATCCTTTCGAAAGGCTCAGTCATTTTTTAATTTATATACTGAGAAATGCAACTTCTGTGTGTCCTCTTCCATGCTTCCAAGGGCCCAGGCTCCTTACCAGGACACAAGCTTCCATGTTTCTGTCCAAGTAGTCCTCCCAAATCCTTATCCAGTAGGACATTTAGGAAAGAACACGAAATACACGAGCAAGACGAAGGACTTTGAGAACACAGGAGAGGGAGGTGGGCTAATGGACCATGCTACCAGTGAGCCAACAGCAGTTTCTGACAGGACAAGCACTGTTACTGCTTCACGAGGAGCAACAGGATTGGAGTCCATCAGCACATCACCTGAACACATTCTGCTAATACTGAATTCAGATTCCATGTTTCACCTCGCTTGAATTCCCTCCTTATTCCCCAGCCAAGAAATCCTCCTGGCCTGAAAGCAAGCAGGGGGGAGACGACTGCCTCTGAGCAGCAGTGTGACTCTGACCCAGAAAACACCAAATGCACAAACAAGCAACATGGCCAAGGGGTGAATAAAGACCTGAAACCTCAGAAGAATCTGTCCATGACACAGCATCCATGAGCTGGCACCAGGGAAGAAGACCAATACATAATAAATACAGCAACAGCAAGGACATTTTCAGGAGCCACTTCAGTCTCAACACTGATTACCTTTAAGCACAGATTCACAAACATGATTTAGGTACGAGGGGCAGGCAGCTCAGTCTGGAGGGTGGCACGCAGCACGCACCAACACTGAAGGGTAGCTACTGCCAGGCAAGATGTGTGGTGAAGACACACACCAAACACTTCTAACATCCAGCAAGCTTTTACAGTTGCCATGCTTCCTTCTAGCTGTATCCAGGGCTCTTCTCCGGTGGCATTTTAAAAAAGCTGCTGGAGACAGCAATAGTGGCTCTCTCAGCTGCTGGTGCCTTCCCTGTCCACTCAGAGTTCTGGGATCTCAGGAACAGTGTTGCTGGTAGCTCTGACTCTGCTGCATCCATGTGAACAGATAAAGTTGCTGGAATATAAAATGGCAGGAAAGGGGGAACAGAGGATGAGAAAAGGAAAGGGAAAGAAAAAAAAAAGTTAGAACAAGCAAATTCATGGCAAACACCTCATAATGATAATTTCCTATAGCAAGGTATCATTCATCAAGTTCCTTCATGTTCCACTGTCAAATTCCTTTGAAATACAGGTTCCTGACAGTATCAACACCTTTGCCTTAGTAATGCTGATATTCAGAACTCCAAGTTCCCAGTCGAAGTTCCTGCTGAAAACCAAAAGCTTTAGCTGCCCCATACTTTAACTGAATCCATATTGTAACAAGAAGCTACTTACTAAGCTACCCTGGAATCCAGTCTCATTTTCTTAATAGAACAACTGCTGCAAAATGGGATAGTGACTGCTTCAGTATGAAACATCTCTTTTTCATTGCATTCTCATAGCAGATAATAGTTGTTTGTGTGTTTTTATTGCAAGTTGCATCTGCTGCTCTGTAGTGGGTGAAGGATAAAGAGGTTCTAACAAGCCTCAACCATAAGACTGATTGCTTTGAAGTTTAAATAAAAAGCTGGTTTAGTAGATCTGGAACCCCAACTATCCTGCTTCTGTACTTCCAGAAGAGTGAGTCACTCCTACACGACCACAACACCACGGCTGATAACAGTGGATTGCATTGTCTCAAGTTCATATAAAAGAAAACAGTCCAAGCCCTTAAATTAATCATCACCACCAGTACTGCACCATGGGCCCCTCGCTAGCAGCCTTCACACCCAGGCTCTCCAACTTTGCTCATTAAAAAGAAAAAAAGCAAAGAACTGAAACCAGCTTCTTGCTGGTGGGTACATCACACCATGACAGAGTGAATGCGTTAGCAAGAGACAGGAGAGGGAGAATGAGACCAACCTGCTACAACTCACAGGATGTTAGGGGTTGGAAGGGACCTCCAAAGATCATCGAGTCCAGCCACTCTGCCAGAGCAGAGACAAAACGAGGGTGGATCACTCAGAAATGCACCCAGTCTTGAGGGTCTCCAGAGCAGGAGACTCCACACCCTCTCTGGGGAGTCTGTCCCAGTGCTCTGTGACCCTCCCAGGAAAGAAGTTCTTCCTCATGTGGAGGTGGAACTGCCTGTGCTCCAGCTTGAATCCACTGCCCCTCATCCTGTCAGGCTGCTCTCAAGCTACTGTCACCTTCTAGAAATCATGATTTTTCCCAAGCTAATTGTGAGTGCATGCCAAGGCAGACAAAAACCTATTCATGCAGCTTTACCCCAGAGTACTGGAACACCTGAAACGGGATGTCAGTTACTGTGTCACTACACAGAGAAGACTGGACCACACAAACATTAAACCCATCAGTGCAGAGCTGGACAATGGTTCCCCATTTATTTCACAACCACCTGTACCTGTGGCCTGACGGACACGTGACAGTCTGCATCAGATCCCTTTCCAAGCAGGGAACAACTACCATGGGAGTAACATCCACAGGATTTCTCAGACAAGCTCTGCTGTGCCCCTGGGGACATCATTCCAAATTTATTGCACTGCAGCAGAAAGTAGCCAAACACAAGGACACTGCCCTTGCCTTTTCAAGCCCCTAAGTCTTAGATCACAAAGTTTGAAGGACCTTTTATCACTACAGATTTTGTTCCTCCCTAGGCACTGGCTGCTGGTCACCAAGTTGGATGAACTTCTGGTCTAATCCAGTAGAGCCAATTTTACTTCCTCTGGATTTCCCTCTTCTACTGTCAAACTACACCAGCCAGATTTGTGTTCTTGGTGAACACCTTGTGCTTTAAGGCTCACACACTGTTCAAGTGGCAATGTGGAAACTACTGCATTTTCAATGTCTCTCAGCATTTGCATGAATTTGCCCAACTTAATTTTGATGTCACCTCCTGAAGTGCAAACAAATCCTGAATTTTCTACCCACTTTTTGAAGCTCTCAACAGCCTGACCTTTCTCCAAAATGCTGCTCTTTTACAGCTAACTCAGTTATGGTATTTAGGCCAGTTAGCCTCAAGCAGCAGATAGGTTACCAATACCAGAAGGTCAATACTGCAACAATATAATGGAGACCTAGGCACTCCTGCTAGAGCAGTGGGTGTTTTTCAGTGGTCATCAGAGTCTCTGAGAAAAGATGTTTTACCAGAACCCAGAGATACTCAGATTCATGAAGGTACACGAGAAGACGTGGAATAAAGTGAAGTTTGCCTGGCTCCCAAATAAACATCTCTCTAGCTCTCTTCCAGCAGCTAGAAAAAGATGGCATCCACATCTCAGATGCCTTTTATTAGCATCCTCTGATTTTAGCCAAATTCAACTCAAAACTTTCTATGGATGGGGGGGGGTGTGAAGCGACAGGGGAAGATTTGTAGCTGCATGTTTAAGAAAGAAGCTAAATTCATCACAATGACAGGGGAGAGTGTTGGCAGAGATTTGAGCTATTTATTCTTTTAGGAAAATCCTATGAAGAATGACACGAGGAAGCCTCTATCTGCAGTCCTGTTGATCAGGGTGGTGAGGAGGCCGATAACAGATGTATGCAGCAGCGTGATTTAGTGCCGGGAGCTGGCCCCTGATGTGTATTAATACAGCGGCGGCGCGGAACCAGCTCCTCTTCATCACTCATCTCTGCAAAGGAGGTGGAATCCGAGATGGCCCGGTGTTGGGCACAGCAAGCCCATTAGTTCTGCTGACTGATGGAGCCAGCTCAGGCTGTGTCCTTCACCTCCACGGGGCACTCGGGTTGCAAAGAAGCAGCTCACTGGAGCAGGGCCTGGTCAACAAGTGAGACGAGAGCAGTTGGTCTCAGCTAAGGAGCTGTTTAAAGGTGGAGAAATCCAGCACACTCTGTACCTGCAGCAGGGGCCTGTGCTCCGATTCACCCGTGGTGGTTCTTCTGTAGAACTAAACCACCACAGACACAAAAAGCCTCTGTAGTGAGAAAGTGAGACTGCCATCATTGCTCTGGTAGAGGGGAACCCCAGCGTTAGACTGTTATTTAGGGGCAAGGGAGAAAAATCTGTCCCTATCTCATCACTATGCAGCAAGCAAGAGAGTCTTCAGTTAATTCTACATTACTGCAGAGTAATCCTGTGTACTTCTTTAGGCTTTAGTCATTCTACCATCAAATCACCTCTGAACAGAACAATACCAGGTTTCAGAAGTTTCCAAGTTACATGCCCACATTGTCCTCCAGCTGCAACTGGGACACTGCTGCAGAAAATCAGCTAGGGCACAGCTTCAGTTACCCAATCATCAAAGTTTCTTTCTGCAAGCCAGGATTGTAACAAGCCCTACAACCCATAGCTGTTAACTTCGCTGGAGATATTTCTGAACGGGGTCTAAGAGAGAGATTTTTACCATTTCTGACCACTTTTCTCTTTGAACAAGCTTCCTCTGATGATCAATGCAAGCATCCCATCCAGATTCCAGTAACTACACCCTCCTTCCTTATTCTGTAATACATATTCATTTTCTCTCCCTCATCCCTGAAAAACCCCACCACATTTCAAACCACTGCTGTTTCCCAGGGCTGAGCTCCACTCCAGATGCAGAATCAGTTCTTCAGAGGTGTTCACTACACAATCTGCCTGATCAAGTAGGTACAGCTGACATAGCATCTGGAAACGTGTAGGTATAGAAACAGCAGCTCTCCCTACAGAAAGGGACCAGCAATGCAGTACAGAATGCACTCTGAACAATAAATTAATGCATGGGGACAGGGAGACACTAGCATTCACACCAAGAAAACTTGGTATCTGAGAACTAAAATTCTGTGGCTACAGATACAGTTTTCACTAAATCTTTCATACTACAGAAGTCTGAATATCCTAGCATGGAATCCTAGCTCTCAAAATCCAGGGGAGAATATCCTCAATAAACAGTCAATAACAGATGACACTTTTGCTGAGCAACAGATTATTAAATTAGTGTTCTTCTCCTTTTTAATACAGGGTCTTTCAGACAGCCTGCAATCTGGGTCTGTGGCCTGGAGAGCTGGAACAACTTTATTCTCTCAATACCAGTTCTACTGTCTTACTGACCACCTCAAGGAAGAAATCCCAACGTCATTCCTCATGCTCATCACCAGTTTGTTTGGCCTTGCCCACTGTTCTCACATCATCATCTTTTCCCCATCAGATTACCCACCACCTCATTACTAGATTTGTCATTAAACTAGTTGGAAGAACATGTGCCACTTGATAGTAGGTAAAATATTTGAATAGAAGGTAGGGTGAAAGGCCAGAAGGAAGTCTCCTGAACCCCTCTGTGTTCTGCAGATCAACACTTTTTCAGATTCTGAGGAGTAACCACTCACTTTCCAGAAATAGGCCACAAGAAAATAAACCAGCATTTTAATCACTGCCATCCCAGAGCAAAAAAATAAAAAAGGTACTATCTTCATCTACCAGAGTAAGATGATTCCCAGGAGAGGTGGTGTCACCCAGTGAGGATACAGAATTTGCCACATTTCTGGTCCTGTGAGAGTGTCTAAAAACACTGAAAAAAGTACCCTGAAAAAGAGCCCCTGAGCCACCAGTTCATGTCAGCCCAACACCTAAGAAACACACTCTGTGTATGATCACCTCCTTATTGCCATGTATTGTATAAAATTTAGGCACTGTGGAAATAACACCTTATGAAGAAACAGATTATTACCCACTGCACAGTAAGTAGTGTAAATTGCATTAACTTACCATAGCTGCATCATCAGGGATTTGGTTACTAGGCAGATTTTGATGCTACCCAAACACCTCATTACTAGCCTCTCACAAGTTGACCCTCTCACACATTTCATTAGTCTGAAAACAATGCAATGCCACTGCTGACTGCTGTGACCCTGGCACTTTGCTCAAGAGGGACACGACTCTGGAAATGCTGGCACCCAGGCAAGTCCAGGTTACCTGATGTTGGGCTGGACAGGGAGGCTGCAGCTGGCTTTCGTTTCCTCTTGATGTCCCTGGAGCATGGAGGTCCCAGGTGTACATTTGCTTGCCTGTGAAGAAATTAAACCAAATTAAACTCTGTTCCAGTCTCACCTTCCTGCAAGACTCTGGCCAATCACCCTCCAACTCCCACGTTCCCATCAGCCTCTTAACTGTGGTATTTGCTCCCTCACTCAGAAATTATTCTGCTGCCTATTTAGTACTGTAGAGTCATTGTAGAATGTACCCACACTCCAAGTGTCCATGAATATTGTTTCTACTGCAACTGTAAGTTCAGAAAGTTAGGAATGCAAAAATGTCTCCTTTTCAAAATTAGTATTTCCTTCTCAAAGGGCTGTGAAAACAGCTGAAGCTGGCTTGCACAGCCTTGCTGCACCTGTACACTGGCTGACAGGCAGAATCTCCTACTCCAATCAACTGCCAAGTCTGCAGCTACTGATGACCACTTCAGATTAACCACTTGCCAATTAATAAGAAACCCACATTATTGAGACTGACTTGAACTGAGCACTCCTCCAAGTTCTAGACGTAGGAAGAAGAGAAGCTTAATTCAGAAGAGACAGTCTTGGCAGCAGAGCAGAGAACTTTGTCAAATACAATCTATAATGAACACAAATGCATAATTTAGCAATGATGCTGGGTTCAAATCCCTGCTTTGTCTGAGGTAACAGTTTCTTTGCCAAGTTCCTTGGTCACTCTCTGCAGCAGATCTGACGTGCAAAGTGCAAAACAACAGTGCAAGGAAAAGACATTAATGACTGTGAGGAGATTTTGATGGTCAAGTGATGAAAAGCTTCTGTGTCTTTAAAGCTTGTTATTTTTATTAAAACATCTATCTCCTGGAAGCTTTAACATACACATTTATCATGTACTGAAATCTTCTACCTATAACAAAAGGTAAAGTTCATGGCTTTGTATTTCCATGTGAAAATCTAATTAAAAGAATAAATATTTCTAGTATATCCAACCTGAGGTGCTGTATTCATGCAAAACCAAAGGAGCTGTTGGAGCTCTACAGAACAGCGTAGGGAGCACAAAGCATTTCCCACATCAGCCAAGACTATCAATTGTCTGAATTTTGCTGGGTCTGCCTACTTACCTGTAACAAATGCCCAACCACAAAATAAGAAGGAAAGATCTACTGTTGTGTTTTCTCAACTAAAACTTCTCCAAGAAGACTACAGCATCTGTCACCTACACCTGATGTCAAGGAACTGTTTCCAAAATTTGCAAGTTTTGCTAAGTTCCACCAGCAGACAACTGTTCAAATGTAGGGATGCATGCTAGTAAAACCAGACACAGAATGCTCCTGGAACATGAGCTACAGGCTTCCCAAAATACCTGCATATGCAGATCTTGTGTTTGTACACAGAAATGCCTCACCTCTGAGTGACTTCACACTTGCTAACAGTGTTTTTATACAGGATTATGAGGGGCTAGGTAATATTTCCACCATATATTCTGAACCATCTAGGTTCACATAGCCCAAGGAAAAGACAGTCTCAGTCAAATGGAACTTCAGCTTTTAATTTTGCATCAGTGACACAGTATTAGCTTACTAACTAGGTGACTAGAGATATATAATAATCCAACTCATAATATCCCATTAAAATGTTCCCTTTTCAATGCTATGAACTTACACCAACACTGGCCAGCTGATTCTTGGTAAAGAACCACTATGCACTAGGAAAGAAGTATGCACTATTATTTCCAAGAGATTTTTTATGCAATTATTCCCAGTTCACAAATGTTACAGCTATATCTTGAATTAAAGCTCCTGGCTCTCAGCTGCATGCTCAAACCATCCCCACCTTTACACCTCAGTGACAGAGGAGGTAAACAAAACCAAACCCAATATAAGAATATCAAAATCTCTTCTTGGAGTGAAACTAAAGGCAAATCACACTCCAGGTGGAGACTAACAGTAAGGACACTGCATCTAGCAGCCATGCCTCTAACACAGAAAGGCTCAGGGGTCATAAATTGTCTCTGTAACATGTATTTCATTCAGGTTTATCCCTTATTGATCACACACTTCAGTTAGTAAATCAGGAACCTATTGATTACTCACAGGCTCTGACTGACCTGGTGGTAAAAGTGTCAGTTTCAAGTGGCTGGTGCACTTTATGGGCACCATAAATCTGCATACAGGGAATCTCCAGGTGGTGGGTAGCTTGGCAGAGAGAGCAGCAGCAGAACGCACGCAGGGATGGAGTCCTCATTAGGACATGGACAAAAAGGGTGTCCAAGTGTAATTTATTAAACACAGCACATTTTTCAGTGTTCAAGCAGGTGCTGTATCAGTAGGAGAACTGGTGAATCCCAGTTTAACAGCAGAATCCTAGACACACAGCCCCCAGGGAAGTCATGGGTATGTGCAGCACACAGCATTGCAGTGGAGGGGCTGAACTGTAAATTGTGAAAACCTCACTGACAGGCTGCAACTGGGAACCACTTCTGCTGTCAAAGTTGAATTTTAACAACTCTTCTGAATGGTTTAAAAATTACTCTGAAGTAGAATA
Source organism: Chloroceryle aenea (assembly GCA_013399075.1). Classification (NCBI taxonomy): domain Eukaryota; kingdom Metazoa; phylum Chordata; class Aves; order Coraciiformes; family Cerylidae; genus Chloroceryle; species Chloroceryle aenea. Next base: position 209,430 of record VWZY01012237.1, on the reverse strand, counting down.
AAACAGGGGTGAGAGGAAAGGCTGACAAAATGTACACTTGTGCATTGTCACAAGGCTCTCTGGGAGTAAGTCTGAGGCACAGAGCAATGTGGGCTGAAAGACCTGGGCCTAAACTGAGAGCCTGGAATGGTATTTACTCTGCTCTTACTGGCTTTCAATCTCTTCTGCTAGGCTTCTGTATTTTCTTCAATATTGCACAAACAGTGATGAGAAAATAATTGCCTGGTTACTCTTGGACTATGGCTGGTTGGTCACGAGGAAAGAAACCAAAGTCACAGTGCTCAGCCACAGCTGGATCTGCTGGGTGACCAGGGACTAATGTGAAAATCTAGTTTACAACCTAGAGAGGACTGAAATTCTTACCTGGGAAGAGAAAAAGCAGAACACACCTGAGAGACAAAGCAAGATCCAGCTACAGTGATGGCTGCAAGAAATTCACCTCACACTGCAGCCTCTCACTGCCAGGAGTTAGTGAATGAAAAATGACATGTATAGAAAAAATTGCTTTAGAGAAAAAAAATAAATCTAGTGTGTTTGTGGCAGTGATGATTCTATTTATTTTTTTAAAATCACAAGCTATAGGAATTACCCAGGAAGAGTGGATTTGTCTCTTGTTCTTAACATAGCACTTAAGGTACCTGCTCCTGAATGCTGGTCACGCTGGAGAAACCGTGGGCCTGGCTATGCAAAAAGCTGTGATTCACTGCATCACAGGTAATGCTTCCTTTCTTTTTCACATATTTTTTCTATGAGATTTTGCTGGGTTGTGGGTTTTTTTGTTTCATTTTTGTGTTTTTCTTCAATGAACTGTAATTGCCTATCTCACCCCTGCAGTTCAAGGTGACCACGTGCTGGACTACAAGGTCACGGGAGCTTGATGATAGTTCCTACCTACCACAGGGTTTCAACAGAAAACTACACCTGGCAGTACAATCTGTGGGAGACAACACACAACACAAGCAGGCATCAGCCCACAAAGAATCTTACTGAACAGAATCAGGACCCCGAAACTTTCACTACTGGTGAAGAAAAGTCCAGGTGTAAAGTGATGTTCACTCTCAAAATCTGGGGTAGAAACAACCTCAGTCTCACCACAGAGGTAACTGTGACTGCCTGTGGCCTCCTTGGAGTCAGGAGGCACATCACACACTTGGGGGTGTACACATCTCACTGCAATATATCATCTCTCCTCTCTGCTGACTATCTCCATTCTAACCCTATCCTTAGGGGAGCAAAGCACTTGGATTACGTAGTGAAAATGAGAGGCAGTCATTAATCTGCTGTCACACAAACAAGGGGTGCTACGATCCTCATGTGGGAGGTACATGTTCAACAGAGACAGCCTTTAAGAAGGATACTGCAACTAAAACTCCACACAATCCAGTTGTTGCTGTTGTGATGCTACAATCCCAGCCAACGCAGGCCAAATAAAAGGCTCTTTCTCTAAGCAGAAGGTGTTACCTGAGGCTGTTAACGGTGTCTTCACAAAATTAACAGTAAAAGCAGAGTTCTACCTCCTCTTTGACTACAGAGCCAGCTGGGGACCAAAGTCTGATGGGCACACAGCACATGTAAAACAACCCAAGGTGCTCATCCAATCTGCACACAAGGCTCCCGGCCCTTGCGATCACATCCCACTGCAGCTACTTCCTGCACACAGCGGAGTCTCCTCTGTCCTGCAAATCTCATGAGAGAGCTTCTAGGGCAGATTTCAGATTTCAAAATCACTAACAGGTCAGCTCCCTTTGTAAAACATCTGAATCTCAAAGGTCCTTCCTGCAGCAGCAGCAGTCTGGTGCCTAAGCAAGCCTTTTAATGACACAGCAATTCCCACCCTAGAAGTCCGTGTATAGCAAATGCAAGCAAAGACATTTCCTTCTAGTTTTCCATGTAAGCATTCTAAGCAGAGACAATGCAATCCCATGTATTGTATTCTCTATTTTCATACCAAATCATGTGGTACCTGTGCCAGAAAGAGTCCTAATACTACATGGATCTGATAAGGGCAACATGCTTTACAGGTGAGGAAAGCAATAGCAAGTGAACAAAGTTCTAAAGCCATGGGGAATTTATTTTTCACTCCAGAGAATTCATTCACCAAAATGAGAACATTAGACCTCAGACAACTGCATGTGACACTAGGTTGATAGCTGCTGTTCACTGCATGGCTGTTGGAAGAATTCAGTTCTATCCTCAACTGGAGTATTACCCAGGCTTTAGCAAAAGAAAACATGAAAGTCTAAATGTAAAAAAGAGTTTAACAAAAAATGAGAAGGATACCCAAGCAGTTGACAACAGTCATTTTTACATAGACAATTCCAGGAAGATGAAGATGTGTGGATAGGTTATGTGGAATGAACTGGATATTGTCCTGGTCAAGTGGGAAAGCACGAAATGGTGACCATCTGTTCACTCCTTCAGCTGCCTCAGGAGAGCCTTGACATTGCAGGCAAGCCCTGTACTCCACGTGCTTGGGCAAGGGGCAGTAATGTCAGGAGCTCTGTACAGTTACAGAGGAGAAAGAACAAGATTTACTTTGACAGCCATATATGTAGAGCTGGAACTAGAATCAGAGACATACAAGCCTTTTTACTCTCACAGCACCACCAGCTCCAGGGGACAGAGGACCTGGAAGTTTACCAGGAGGTGATTGCTCACCCTTTTACATCTTTGTCCTGTGTTCCACATGGGATGCAAAACTTGCTTCTAAATCCAAATAAATTCTGGGTTTACAGTTAATATTAACTGAGCCTATGTGCAAGCAATTTTCTTGGAGTCATCCATACTGCTCAGAAGTTTCTCTACAATAATTCTTCAAATCTCTACCTTCAACATCTACTTGCCATCTGAGGTTCACTTTTCCTATGACATCAAGTGGGAACATTTGAGTTTTTCCACCCATAACCCTATTTTCAAGGCTAGGCAAACAATAAATAGCATTAAGGACAATTTATCTTCTACCTTTGTCTCTTATTCTACCCGCTATTCAAACTCAAATTGAAAGGAACATTGGCTCTAGGCTCTTGTGAAACTCTTACCCTGCCTCAAGGGAAAGACATTCCACCAACTAACAACCTATAGCATCTTCCTACTGGTAGGACCATTGAATAACCAAAATCTGAGAAGATATTCCTCTTGAGTCTGTACAAAATCTTCCTAAGTAGGAGTTCAAGAAGAAAATTCTATTCAGACCACTCCTTTCTTCCAGAGAGGCAAATGGGCAGAGGGGAAGGATCACCTGGGCTGTCCATGTCTCTACTTGCTTGCTTTTAACAGCCTGCATCATGAAGCTGAAACCTTAATAGACAAGACATGATTAGCAAATGCTTTGTGCTCTTAAAGGAGAGTAATTATAGGCATGTGAAAAAAGGAAGAGATCCCTCAGGTACTCTTCCTTGCATGCCTCCCAAGAGGCAGTAGGGCCATTAAAAATTCCATGATGAAGAGGAAAAACAGCCTGGGAACAGCCAGGAGGCAATACAGCAAATTAATACACCAGCCATCCCTTGAGAGGACTGCAAGAAAGCAGGAAACTCTCCTCGCTTCACAAAATAAAATTATACCACTAATGATAACTGTCACCACACACACAAAACTGCTTCTAATGATGGGTGTGAAATTCCCAGCGCTGCGCATACGCTTTGAATGAAATCTCTTCTCATCACAGCCATAAAGCAAGAAAGGTAATCTTGGTAGGGTACAATTTATACAGCCTTTCAAATAAGACTTCCCAAGGAACCCTCCACATAGAACCTCCTCCTTGACAATGAAAAGCCTTTCTTGAACACCCCTTGCTGTGCTCAGTATTCTGGCTTTCAGCTCTGCTCAAACGATGCACAGGGTCTTCCAGATGAACTGTGCTTCCAGACCAACTGCACTGAGACCCACCACTGAGCCAAAGAAAACATTTCCAGGGGAGAGAAAAGACCCCACCTGGTAACTATATACATGGGGCACATTTGTGATAGCAGAAGCTAAGAAGAGAGGTAATTTTGCATGGCACAGTGGGCACCAGGTTGAAGAAATGGGATGTCCATAACATAAAGGCAGTTTCTTCTCTAATACATGTCATAACATCCTTGAGGGATTAGCTTCCCCCGACACACCACGCTGACAATTTCCTGAGTAGAGTTTCTCCAGGATGAGGTGCAAGCTGCTAGGAGCTTAGGAAAAAGCACAAACTACTGGAATTTACTCCATCCATGGCAAAAAGAGGAAGATGTTAACTGAGGAGAGGCTGAACAGCACTTACAGAAGTCACCTGAACCTCCTGTAAGAAAATGGACTAATTGGCTCTTCAAGTACCTAAAAAACAACTATTGTCAGGAAAACATTTCAGTAGAGGAATAATTTCCTTCTGTGCCCTTGGCAGCATCTTTACATACAGCACACACCTTGCACTGAAGAGTTCAATCCGTGCCACCTATACAGGGCCACGTAACACATTCATTCTTTCCATATTTCTCTCTGCTGTAATGATCCTTAAGCACATTTCACAGTCAAAGAGGAACTACTTTCTTAAACTACAGGCACATAAAACCACAGCTGCCTCTGGGATGGGGCAACTTCTCTGCCAACAGTCAGTAACAATTCATCAGGGATTGTATTTGTCAGGATGCCAGTTGTGACAAATTCCTTCATTAGAGGAAGGAATGAAGCATATATATTCTATGATTAATTAGACTACATATTGAGCAACAACAAGCAAACATGATCCCTCCAGGTTTAGAAATCCTTGCCATAACCAGTAGCTTTGGAAAGGGCCTTCACTGATCATGATAAAGGTAGAGCCTTTGCCCTGTTTGAATTTGTGAGCAGGATTTGTCTAGCTCTCCCTTCTGGAAGATCAACTTCTGTAGAGCACTCAAGGCACAAGAAAGGTTACCCTAGCTGTAAATTAAGAGACCAATCAATCTTCTTGCCTCGTGGGCACAAAACGTCCCCAGAGTAGGGCAAAAAGCACAGAAAGGAACCAATTTGCTGATGCACAATCTGCTGAATTCTTTTTATTCTCGTCCAGTTGCACGTTTAAGAGCGGATTTCTTCTCCTCTCTCCCTTTCAGCTTTAACATGCTGGCTACAGCAGCATGAGGTCATGGTGCGACATCACAACATTCCCTGCAGAAGCCGGTGGGAGGGGAGGCTTTGCTGGCTGGGTGCCAAGCTTTCGTTCAGACACATACAACCTCAGTGCATTTTTCATGCTCTATTTGCTAATTAACAAGGCAAAGCAAGCCATGAAACTGAAAGTCCAGACGTTTCTTTCAGATCTGGTCCTTTCCTAGGAGCACATAAGCAGAACTGTGTCCCAAGCAAGGCTCTGTCTTCCTGCACAGGGAAAGAGCTCAAGGGCACCTTACCTTCAGTCACCTGCAGCACAAGAACAGGAGTCACCTCCGAGGCCAACACTTGAATTTAATTTAGGATTAGTCATCAGAAGGTGCCTGACTAGCATATTAACCCCAGCCATGCAGACTCAAACGTACCTCAACATTTGGCCAAACCAGATCTAAATTTCATCTCTAGCAATAGATGTATCACACAGTGGAGGTCACTTCAGGTGACTTCTGATCTGCTCAGCGGGTCTATTTCAGGCACCCAGGATACCAAAATGCCTCAGCATGTTCCCCTCTCAAACTTGCCAGCACTTTCCCTCTCATCTTGTTGATTTTAATAGTGGGCAACAATACTAAGCCCCTTTGTACCTATACAAGAGACTTGCAGCAATTCACTGACAATCCAGAACAGACCACACTTAATTTCTAAAAGCATGGTGTGTTCTGCCTGTCTGTCATTTCCTGTCTCATGTACTCAAAGTGCTTTGTGTATTGAGATTCTCTAATAATCTGCATCAGTATGTTTTATTCTAAGTTTGAACACAGACCTCCCAGGGAAAGTGCAGCAACTTCCAGGTCTGTGAGTATTGTTCAGACCACACAGTCCAACTGCAGATAACCATGGGAGGGAAGTGTGACAACCCCAACAGAGCAGAGCAAGGGAGTTACCTGGCAGTGCAGCGTGCTGGCGAGCATCTTCGGTGGGAAGCATCAGCAAGCACATCCAGAGAGTACAGAGGAGATAATGGATTGAACTGGAAAGTCAAGAGATTTTATTTAAGCAAAGCGTTAAAAGAAACAGTCTCCAGATACAGCTGCTCAGATCTCTTCCCTCCAGTTGTTCACACAGTAAAAACAGCCCTTTCCAAAACATCCAGGGGTAAGACTAGGTGAGAACTGACTCTCACTTCAGACAGAAACTAGCAGAAAGCAACAACAACTCTCATAACCACCTTCTCACAACGGACAGCCTTATAGGCATACTGCTCTTTCAACACTCATTATTAATGCTGGTTGACTAACAGCATCCTCCAAGTGTTCTACTGCTGTGTGCCACGAGCAGAACGCCTGCCTCCCTTTCAGGAAGCCTCCTCAACCTTCCCGTTGCAGACAGCAGTGTCACTGTTCTGAATGGGGAAAGCACAGGAGTTCTCACATGAAGAGCAGCTCCAGCATTCCCTGGGGTCTGTCACTGAAACATCTCTCACCCAGGCCCACCCGGTTCCGTTCACAAGCAGCTCCCAGTTCACCCCACAGCACCCGAGCTGCTCCTCCCACTCCCAACCCACTTCACAAGCTTTCTTTGCCAATTGCTTAAAATAAATTTGTGAAACACTGCATGGTCAGACAATGTTAGGTCCTTTGTCAGGCATACACTAGACAAATTGTGAAGGCATCAGACCTGAGCAAGACACAACTCTAAGATTATTTTGTGAAGGAAAGGACAGAAATGGAATAATCTAGTCGCTCAATGCACAGAGCAAACTGTGCTCAAGACAGGAATAATAGGTTCAGAATGGTAGCTTGCTTCTCTGGGTACCTGCACTACATTGCCATTCAGCATCTCTTCTTTATTTATAATCCACACTGCAAGCAGGAAATTCATTCCCACCCGCTTTGCAAAGTGCTACAGCAATCTCCAGAATGCCTTTCTTCTATCACTGGGACTGCTGATGTGTTTTCAAGTAAGGACAAATAAGCTGTAGCAGGACTCATCATAAAAGCTATCTGCAACTCTAGAACTCAACACTAGGTCTTTGCTTTTAACTTTTCTGAATAAAGAGAGGCACTATGCACCACAAAGCTGCTGCTACCAAGGAGCTCCTCCTCAAACTGGACCGTTAGTTACTGGCAGTGAAGTCACACTGCAGCTGGATAGCTGGGGGGAGTCACCAGTAGCCCTCTGTAGCTGACTCAAGTTCATTTAAGAAACACAAAAGTAATTTATTTTGGTCATTTTAAAGCTTATGTAGTTATTATTCTTATCTTTAGCAACATAAAAATGGTATGTGAAATGTGCTCAGTAATGGAAAATACACAACTGCACAAAGGTCTGAAAATTATTTCTTGCCATGTATGTACCTGGAGGATGAACCAGATTTCAATCTTACTGCTCACCAACCAAAAAACAAGTCCAACAGGAACAGAAGGGAGTGAGTGTGGTTAGGAGCACTGGTACAACACAACTGATGACACAGAAGATCCTTTTTGCTTTCTGCTATTAAGAACCAATCCTTCTGCTGTAAAAAAGCCTCTATCACTGAAGCTATGAGACTTAGTGGAGAAGATAGAAATGCATACACAAGAATTTCAGTCACAAGAGTGCCTGTTACTCTTCTTTATCACCTCTTACATTTTCCTGTTATGGCTGCTATTTAACCTCAATCAGCTTGCCATTTCTCCCCCCTTATCTGTTGGTAAGACTATCAGGTAGAAGCCTGAGCCAAACAAGAAAAAAAACAAAGTACTTTAAAAGAGAAAAATGTTCCAATTCTTACAGAATTTTGAGAGGCCAAAGCTACTCCTGCCACGAGGCATCTTCCCTCCCACTCACTGTCTGAGAAAGGCCTACCCTAACCTGAACTGGGGAGACAGACAGAGGAGATCCGGAGCTATTCCGTTTAAACAGGCAATATAATGCCTGAGACATGGGTCATTTTCAAAGGCCAAAAGACAGCTGTTAAAATAAGAAAGGACAGGACTACCTTACCTCATGGGCACAAGCCACAGTGTGTGGGAAATCAGAAGCTGGCACTTTGTTCTTTCTAGAGAGAAGGAAACCAAGAAAATAAGAAGGGTAGAGTCAGCTTACCTGGTTGCGATCTCTCTTCCCCACAGATGGTAACCAAAAGCTGGAAGAAGGCAGTGAGAAGGACAGGTGGGAGCAATGCCAAGGAAGGAATGACCACAGGAAAAAGGAAAAACGGAGGGTTAGGGGGTAAGGACAGAAGGGGAAGGGAGGAACAAAGATGGAGGGAAAAGAAGAAAGATTAAGCATTAGCAGGACTCGTATTAAAAAACAAAACCAAACCAAATTTCAGATCCAAGGAAGAAAACTGAATACCAACTCCTAAACCCACTGCACTGAAGTCAAGAGGTGCCATCCTTACCCTATCCATTGCCCAACAAGAATGGCATTAGAGGGATGCCAGAGCATAGGCACCATGACTACTTCCAGTGCTGACTACAGTTAAAACACAGTAACTGGGGAAGGAGACAGAACACCAAAAAAAGGGAAAGCAATTTCATCACTGCCGTGTCAGCAGGATCTCAGCAGCTTGGACTTGTGCCCATAGTGTGACTCCACACTGAAGCTTTTTCAAAAACTAACATGTAGCACTCAGTCTTCTCAGAGACCTGCAGCTAGTGCAATGGCACATTATAATGGAGGGGGAAAGAAAATGCTGACTGTAACCAGAAGGGCATTTCAGCAGCATCCACACAACGGGGGAGCCTTATAAACCAAAGGGAAGTCAGCAATTGCAAAGAAGAAAAGGGAGAAGCCATCAGCAGAGGACTGTCTCCCATTCCTCTGGTCACTGCATGCTTAAGTTACCACACAGACCTTCATCTCCTTCAGTCCCAGGAGAGAAGAGGACCCTCCCCTCTCAAAGTTCTACACAACAGCTGATAAGGGCCTTACTCTTTCTGGCGTGGATCACTAACAATATGACCTAGCCTCTCGGTGCCCAGAGTGCTCATGGAGGTCTCCTGAAACACAAAGACAGGTAAAAGGTTGCAGACTCTCACACAGGCAGCAGACATAATAGTTTCCTGCTGCCACTGAGAACAGACCTTACTCCCCTGAGCCACATTCTTTCCTTCCCAGCCCAGTCTGAGCTAAACATCTTCACCCTCTGCTTTTAAAGCCTCAACTGAGCTGATTTAACTCATTAGAACAGCAGAATGTCATTCAGCTTGATTTGTGGGGCTTTGGTTTTAGTGAGTGATGATACTTGCAGCACAAGGATGCAGTTAAGAACAGGGGGAATGTCAAGAAGTGCTTACTTCCAGGTTGCTGGGGTCAGCTGAGCCAGAAACAGGCTGAGAGAAAAGACATCACACTCTCCTGCTAACAGTGGCAATCCACCAGGCAGAGGTGAATGAAACAAGAAGCGTGCACGAAGCTTTTGCCCTTTCTTTAGCAGCAATTCAGCAGCAGGACCTCTAGCTGCTAAAGAAATGGTAGATCCTAGGAGAAGGGACTTGCTCTGGGAGCACCTTTCTCCCTGCAAGACACTGCCCTGTGTACATGCTTGATGCTGGCCCACACACACAGCCTGAAGCACCAGCTGCTCCTATCTGCACAGCAGCTACCTCCAAGAAAGAAAGAAAGCTTTGCAGTGAGGGTCTGAAGATGAGGGTGAAAGGCTTTCAGTGCTAAGATTTGTTCCTGCCAGGTACCCAGGCAGAAACACACTCGAAGTTTGGGGGGAGTTGTAGCAGCAGGGGTGAAGGATGGGCTATTTGCTACAGCAGGAGAATTATTAACTTAAAGTGCCCTCATGTTGAAATTTACCGTTTATTACTGTGTAAATTACAAGCCGTACTTTTGGTAATTAGCAGCTCGCTGGCGGGGAGCTCTGAATGAAACTCATTATTTATGATTACAATTTAGAGAGAGATGGGGAAGGGGGAGCAGTGACCTCCGCTGCAAATGACAAAGATCCCTTTAAGGTGATGAAGATGAATTAAACAGGTAAATATTATCCTTCTTGTTTGGATCATTAGAGGTGCTGCCGACAGGCCCGGCCACTTGCAGGTGGCCTGAGGAACCCTACCCAAAGCCAGGCTCTTGCCAGCTGAGGACTCACATTTTAAATGATGGTTACAATTAAGCAAGGTGAGTGGGAGAGAGAAGGGGCAAACAAGGATGTTTCAAGTGTGACTGAACAGAAGGAAGCAGTCATGCTCCTCTAGACTCCAGGCCCCTTTAACACACCTTGCTCAGACTCTCTGCAGCCAGCCAGCTCAGTACACATGCCAGTATTTTCCAAAGCACAGAGCACATTCCAGAAGAGAAAAGCCAAATGCAGCTAACACCTTCCTTCTCAGAAACATCTTTTACTACAGACAGCAGTGCTTAACACTCCAAGATCCAGACCAAAACAGATGCATCCCTCCCCCTTTTACCCATCTGCTTTAGAAACAGGATTAATATTTTGTTGTTTGCCATATGTATAATAAACTTAGTCAATGCCTTTGGGTAACTGTGTACAACCTTTTATTCTGTCTCCCCACTAAAACTGCAACTGCTAAATCCACCTTTCTTTGCTGCCATTCATATCAGTCTGCTTCCCTACCTAAAATGTGGCTTTTGTTCACCTTTGAGTCACCTCTCTGCCCTTATAGTCTCAGATTACAAGCAAGCACAAGTTTCATGCCATCATCATTTTCCCCTACATTCTGTCTAAATCTTCTAGATATTTATGCTCTCTGTCATTCATCTTCAGACCTCCTTTCACACTGCTTTTAACACTGATCAACTGTCTTTGCTACTCCAAACCTGCCTTAAAATTCAGTTAGTCAATCAATTTCTGACAGTCAAAGCAGTTAAATCAAACAATACATGAAACAAAAAAGGTACAGGGCCCCTTTGTGCAGAAAACAATTCACATATCATCTTAGGATAGTACTTCCAGGACCAATCAACATTGGAAATACAGAATTTTGTATTGGAAAAGGGAATGAATACCTTGCCAACAAGCCTCCTCCGACCTTTCCGGAGGCAACGGGCAGCAGCTCCTGGAAGGCGATTCAGGCGAGCATGAAATCCTGAAAAACAAACCCAGGAATACTGAACAGCAAATACAGAAGGTCCTTCCTAACAACACCACCAGGAAACCAGTTCAGTGGTCAGATCAGATCCTCTCTCTTGTTCGTCCAGCTGCAAGATGCAGATATGGCAATATATCCACAAATCAAATCCCTGTTTAAGAAAGGGAAGAGTCAAAAGTGTGAGCAGCTGGTAGTGCAGCTATTTTTAACTGGATCACTTAAAAAACCCAACCAGATCAATGATATCAGTTTAAACTGCAGCACCTATAGAGTCTACTCTTGCCAGCACATCAGAAGTTCATCAGAAGCTTGATATCCCTTATGGGCCTCACCTCTCTGAGCTGGCCGCGAGGGCAAAAGAAACGTGGAATCTGAGAGCTTGTCCAGGCCCGAATCAATCCGCTCCAGCTCGGATCGGTGGTCAGCTCCCCACTTGGGAAGGAGGTTGGGGACAGTGAATCCTGGAACACATTCTCCTTCATAAAACCAATCACTTTGCTCATCATCTCCTAAAGAAATAGGATAGAATTAGCCACAAGTAACATCCCTGTGCCCTGCGACAGTCCCACAAAACAGGTGAATGTGAAACAGTGGAAGTCTCATTAGGAATTCCTTCCTGAAGAGCCTTGGATTTGTATTCAGTTTCAATGATCTGCAGTAACTATGGGGCTTCACTAAATGCTTTAAACTATCCAACTCATCAGTCTACAGAATTTCCCTACAGAACAAAGCCCTCTTTATAGACCTGCCTAGGGCAGCTTTAGCACTCGGTTGCAACTGCATCTCATCAGCCCTCGTTCGGTGCTGTGTGATGTCTTATGCAGAACTCTTCCTCTGAAGTAATTACTGTGACAGAGGCAGAGGCCAATCATCTGGCACACGTTACAGGCTGTCACGGGAGAGACTTCACAACAGGAGGACACCAACTCACAGAGTGAGGAGCAGACTGACTGCTAAGAAAGATCCCTAGTCTTCTAAGAAAGCAGCTAAGAGGAAAACACAGAACTGCATCTGGGGTGAAACAACCCCATGGATCAGTACAGGCTGGGGGCTAATCTGTTGGAGGGCAGCTCTGGGGAAAAGGACCTGGGAGTCCTAATGGACAAGAGGATGACCATGAGCCAGCAGGGTGCTCTCGTGGCCAAGAAGGCCAAAGGCATCCTGGGATGCGTTAGGAAGAGCGTGGCCAGCAGGTCGAGGGAGGTTCTGCTCCCCCTCTACTGTGTGCTGGTGAGGCCTCACCTGGAGTACTGTGTCCAGTGCTGGGCAACCCAGTTCAAGAAGGACAAGGGACTACCAGAGAGGGTCCAGCACAGAGCCACTAAGCTATTGAGAGCCTGGAGCACCAACCATATGAGGAAAGGCTGAGAGAGATGGGTCTGGACTTGTTGTGTGATCTACTAGGCGATCCTGCTCTGGCAGGGGGGTCTTCAGAGGTCCCTTCCAAACCCTGCTATTCTGTGATTACAAATGGTCACCCTGAGTGTAAGTATTAAACATGGTGTGAGTCTTCCTCAATCAAAATTTCTTAGAACCTGTCAGAACTACAACCCTCTGCAACACTAGAGCAGCAGCAACAGAAGTCATGCCAAAGTCTCCATGATGCAGGGTCGCTGTAATTAATGCAGTTGCAATCTAAAATTGAGCTGCATCAGATGTTGTTCATGGTAAACTGCCTGGCCAGAAATCCCCCTAGAGCAGTGTGTGAGCAGTGCAGGAAGAAAGAAATCAGCAAGAGGGTGAAGAACCTGACATAGCTCTTCAGTAGGCCAACTAATAAGTCTTGTGTAATTGCAAGGTACTTCACCTTGCCTTGAAAAATAATACACCTGACTTACAGGAAAACTCCCATTTGCTACAATTAAGTCTCCACTCAAACATCCCCACTTACTCTCCTTCCTTAGGCCTTACAGCCTCAGGTATCATCAGCAAACAAACCCATATTCCCTATCCCTGTGTTGCCTCACACACAGATACCTGAGCCAGTAACAAGCTACTGGAAGGAGCATTTCCTGCTAAGTTACTGGCACCCCTGCCTTTAGCAGTCATATATTCCCAGAAGAGATCTCAGCCACATCTTAGCTTGTGAAATGGGACAGAATCAGGAGCTGTGCAGGACTGCAGGTTTCTAGGGTCACGCTCCACCTGTTCCCAGTACAGCCCTGTGTGCCTGCTGTAACCTCTTCCACACTCACTTCTGCCACCTCCCCATAACCTGGACGCTACACTGTCATGATAAATAAAAACAGATTGTGCTCCACACTCAAGCCTCCTACAAATCCATTTCTACACAGGTATTGAAAACACGAAGCTCCTCTAATACATACAAGAGCAAGGCAGGAGGAATGTTTAAAGAAATAAAACCTGCCCCATAGGATTGTTGCCTTCTCAGCACAGTCCATTAGGTGTCTTGTCAGTACTAACTGATTTTTTCTCCACATTTTCTCTTCCTGCCCATAGAGAAAACGACAGATTAAGGCACTAAGTGTATGTAGACAACAACTACAACACTTACAGAAACACATCTTAAGTGCTTCTCTTTCTTTATGGAGAGCTCTACAACTCCTCTTCTATTTCTGTGCCTTTCCATAGTCATAGCTTCATTTCAAATATCATGGATTTGATATGCAAAGTGTATCACAGTTACCACGCACACCCTCTGCTTATTTCTTAACTTCTTAACCTCCCAGCCACTGGCCTTTCTCCCATTCTTCCCTCTCTGTCCCTCTTCAAACACAGATCTTTGTACTAGCAGACAAAGAAAGAGAATTTCCCCACACCACCAGGAAAACCAGGGGACAGTTGTTACCTTGGCGGCCCTCATCGTTGGTGAACAGGCCAGTGTCACTGCTGCTGCATACACTGCTGGTTTCACTGGAACAAAAACAAACAGTAAGCACCATTGGTACAGTTGCAGAGGGTACAAAACACAGCAGAAAAAACCAAACCACTTTATTGAATTTTACTAGCTCCTCTGAGTCCAAAATGCTTTACATACCTCACAAAAATGGCATCGCTGATCCGGGGCTGGCTCTAGCACAGGGTATAATTGCTTCCTGGTAAAACTTACAGTTCTGCATTACTTGAAAGGGAGTAGAATGCTGTATCTAGTCTAGTTCTAAGTTATCAAAAAGTAATTAATACAATGGCATTTGCCTCGGGTACTAGAGTTAATAACCTAACTATGACATTGTCTGGAACACTCACTAGGAAATTAAGTGCAGTAAAAAACTGTGGCCTTAGGTCCCTTACAGCTGCTGAAAACACCCTCTGAAGTTTTCTACTTCAGATTCTTTTTTTTTTTACCAAAAATGTTCTACATAAACCCTCCCTTCAGCCTATGGTAACTGTTATTTTATTTGGAGGGAAGAGCAGCTGGTACATTCACAGCTCTTCAGCTAGAGACCTCAGCATGACTTGCTGCTGCGGAATGCAACCACAACACAGCACACTTTGCTTTTGCTGAAGCAGTTACAGGAGACTTAATTCTTGAACCAGAGAATTAAACTAGAAATTAACGTGTAGGAAGCTGCTAATTGACTGTAAAGCTGGATGAATATTTGTTGCAGAAGTACATGCTCAGGTCAGTCCTAAGTGTATAATGGCTTTAATGCTGATATTAAATCAACCTTTGGATGCTTTGGGCAATATTTTCTCTGAGTTAGCTGAGAGATATTGGAACAATCAGAAAAATCAGAAGCTTCTTACTGTCCCCTTAGCACTAAAGCCTTACATGTGAACATCAGGTATAACTCAGCACTAGAATGAAACTCCAGTTAGGGCACGCTGTGGGAAGTGTCTCTGGGTCCCTCTTTTCCAGGGACATTGGATCATATTAGACACCAGCATCAACTGGAGACCCCTTGAGTCAAAAGGCTGAAGGACAAGAGACAGCAAGATGTTGACACATCTTGTGTCAACAAAGAACTGCAGGCACATCACAAACCCCTCTTTCGTGAGCATATTATTGCTCTCAGAAGATGCATTCTGAAGTGTGGCCAAATTAGCTCCTCGTGCTGGATATCTACAAACCCTGCATCTTCATCATTGTATAAAAGTAACTGCAACCTAAAGGATGAACAGTAGGTCCATCATTCCCATGTTTCAGCAGAGAAGTTAATACCAAATTCCAAATCAATCCATTACAAAGTCTGGCTGTCCATTCACTGTCCCACATACACACCACAGCAACCCAGGCCAAGGACTGAGAACCATGAGTCATTTGTTTTCTTCCTAGCTCCTCTACCAACTCCCTGCATGACCCTGGGCAAATCTTAGCATGTCTGCTTTCCCTTTGGAAAGCCAGGATTAACAGTCCTCACAAGCAGCAGATGTGAGGGTTGAGTGACTGCTTCATAAGGGTTTTAGCATCCTCAGAGGAAAGGTGCCTGAGAGAGGAAAAAGCATTGTCAAGATTCCAGATCCTATTAACAGTACTTTGAGCATGCTCTTGTACCAAGAGCTCCTTAATCCCTTATAGATACACATTATTGCCAGTGCCAGTACTGGAACAAACTTTCATGGACCTCACTCACCCTCCTCACCATCCCTTTTCCATTTCAGGGCTGAATACAAACTACTCTTACACGAGCCTTTCTGCAGGTCCAGTAAGCACTGATTAATGACCTCCACTTGCAAAGGAGGCTACTTACCTTAACCATGAAATAATGAATGCTATTGATCCGACAAGCTGCTGCTATAGAGGGTTATTGATCACCCAATCTTTGGTTAAAATGGTCCTCATTTAGCAATTTCACTGTCGCAAACACCTGGAGCAAAGCTTGCTTATAATTAAATAGTTTGGGGGAGTTAAAGTGAGAGGTGATGGACAGAGATCTCAGGTTTCCCCCATTTATTCTTTTGCCTGAGCTATTGTTTGTGTCAGGAGAGATATTGATTTTCTATAAAAATAAGAAAACAAGAGGCACCAAGGGGCTGCAGAAGGTCAGGCTGGGCTGGAGAAGGAGGGGAAGCTGAACACTCTGTCTTTGTCACTTGCCTTCCAAGAGAAAGGGATTTTTTCTTTACAGAGAGACTGGCCTCCAATTCATCAGCTTAGCCAGGCTCTTGCCTGCCACTGCCGGCTGTCATTGACACAGCTCCCTGCCAAAGGTTAAAGCGACTGCTCACACTCCCGGGACAGAACACCCCACCCGTTCCCGCTGGGATACAGTTACATTTTCCTCCAGGAGCTCTACGGTTCTATTCCTTGGATTTATGACCAAAACAGTGTTGATAACACACTCATGTTTTAGCTCTTCCTGAATGGTACTAGCAGCTTGGGGGTGCACAAGATGATGGAAGGTTATGCAGGCAGGACCCCAACCGACCAGGGGGATCTCTCACACCATATCCATTGTGCTCAGCAATAAAAGCTGGGGAAAAGGAGGAGGAAGGGCTTGCCCAAGTGAGTGTTATGTGTGCTGGAGCCCTGCTTTTCTGGAAATGGCTAAATATCTGCCAGCCAGTGGGAAGTACTGAATGAATTCCTTATTTTTCTTTGCACTTTTGCTTGACCTATCGAACAGGGTTTATCCCAATGCACAAGTTTTCTCACTTTTACTCTTCCAGTTCTCTCCCTCATCCCACTGTAGGGGAGTGAGCAGCAGGCTGTGTAGGGCTGAACTACATATCCAGGTTAAACCACAATAAACATCAACATCCAGCCAGTGAAATCACACAGCACTGATGGGTCAGTACAAATCCCCAGTCTTAATTCAGTTAGGAGTTATGGCACTTGAGAGTAGAGTAGACAAACTGCCCATCTCTCACCAGCAAGCACATCTTTTAAAGAGATTTTCCAGGCAGCTTTCATACTGTGGTTTGTCCTGCCCTCAAGCCAAACCCGGACCATTCTGGGAGTGCTGAGCTTAGACCAACAACAGAAAGAACTTCAGCACTTGATATATAATTTGCCTTTGCTTTATTATGGCTGTAGAATCCCAGAGCATTAAGGGACAGAAGGGTATGCTGTTTCAAACAGTGTTAGCAGTTAACTGCCACCTTCCTACAGATATACAAATGGCTACTCAGACTAAGACCCCCTTGCTTCCTCTGTTACCACAGTCATCTACAGATCAGGCTTCGAGTCATGTCATTACCCAACTCAGAACCACCGTGACTTCCTCATCATGCTCCTGCACATCCTCCCTTCCATCAGTTTGTGTTCATCTTGTGCCATGTTTGGCAAACAATTCCAAAGGTTTCATTTCACACACATTTTGAATCACAACACTGCAGCACAACCTCCTCCAGGAAAAGACTGGGTGCAGTCCCACAAGCCAGCTATAAAAACTACCTCCTTGTTATGGATCCATACCCAAAGCTTGCTCAGTGAATAGGAGTCTATCTACTCAAGACAGTAAGTTCCTGATCTGACTTAGAATAAGAAGCCTCCTAGAAAGCAGAGGAAGCTCTGGATATTTTAGCATTTACAGAGATTCAGTCCTACACCACAGAAAAGCAATTGACAGGGGAGGGGAGAAAAAAAAAATCA
>VWZY01012237.1:170853-180986 GCA_013399075.1 Chloroceryle aenea | reverse complement strand
AGAGCCCGTTTTATTAACAGTGTCCTTTTCATAACCAAATACCCTGATTTCCATCAGTGAGATGAGAGGCTCATTACAGTAAGAAGGTGATTAGAGAACTTGGAGGAGCTATCAGGCTAAGCAGGAGAGTGGCAGGGAATTCGGGAGGGACTCCCAGAAGAAGGGCAGCCGCACCAACCAACCATCCCCTCTCACCCTCACTGCCATCTCCTCCACCCTTCCTCTCCCTGGCAGCCCCAGTGACCCCCTACCTACATCTGAAGAAAAAAAGTAACAAAGAAGTGTCAAAGATCAGCAGTTTCAGTGGCTGGAGAGATGCTTTCTGTGGTGATAGAGCCTGTGCACTCATAACCAAGAGCCCACATGAGTTGTTCAGCTCCTAGAGGTCACGCATGGCTGTTCAGGCTGTTTCTCTTTAGCTGATTCCTCAACAGGTGGCTAAAAACTAGGACCCCTGACTGTCTCACTCACAGAGGTGACATGTAAGTGCACGAAAACTATCCCAGCCTGCACTGTGATCCAGACTTGCACCACTCTTTCCACACGTGTCTCCTCCTGAGACATTTCCCCTATTTTAGCAGTATCACTGCTGCAATACAGCCCACCAGCCCCAGGCCATCTCATGCACCACGTTTATGTCTTCATGAATTTGCTGTCCTTCATCTCACAATCCCTCCCCTGACATTGCTTAAAATAACCTTCTCCCTCTTCAGGAAGGTAAACAGCCCTGCAAATTCATCCAACCCACATCAGCACTAGGGGATGCAACTAGGATAAAAAGTTGAACTTCTACCTTGCCTGTGAATGATCCAATGGAATAAAAAACCCCAAAACACCACACACCAAAAACCGTCACTATTTTTTCCTACTTTTTTTCAGTATAAACCTTTTTCAGCATCCCAGACAGATTTGCAGTGAACAGGAAGATAATAAAGAGTCTACTAAATCAGAATAATCTATCTAACTGATTACTCCCATATTTAATATCAGTTAATATTTAGTTATTTGGATTATTTTGTTGTTAGTCTATTGCCAATGATGTACTTAAGACTGTCAAAAATAGTATTCTGTGATGACAGAGGGGTCTTTAGCAAGGTCCATACTGGAGAGAAAAGCTGCAACAGAGAAGTCAAAGTGTCAGCTGCACAGCTGTAGATTGAAAAATTCATGGGCACTAAACTTTCCTCTTCCTTCAACAAAAGCCATTCCTCTGGGCTTACGATGAGGAGCAGATCTTCTCCATTTCTAGACTGCAGGAAACTCAATCCAGCACAGCAGTCACAATGGATTGATGTGAAAACAGAAATGCTTCTCATCTAAATCATGGAGGAGAACAAGAAGGCAGACAGAAGTGCTCAGTGTCAGAGTGTATGGAGTAGTACAAACAACCTCTCCCAACTCCCACGCTGGGCAGATCTCCTACCTCTTCTTAGCCTAATCCCATCTACCCATGACCATGTGTTGAGCTCTAGTAATCTCTAGCTCCTCTGGGAGATCCAGACAGTAGCAGACCCTCCACACAAGACAAGGCCTCCCATTTAGCACCAAGTTTCGTTGTTGACAAGTAGAGGACATGTCCAGGAACATATGACATCTTGGATGGAGGGCAGTGTGGTCACCAAGTGGTCACTATTCAATCCTTAGCAATTTCTCTTTGTTTGCTTTTCCCCATGGGGCAGTTACTGTCAAAGAGGAAATTGTTAACAGACACCTAAGAGTAGGCCCAGAGCCAGACTTAGAAATCTTTGAAGCCAGAACAATTTGTGAAAGTCTGTATATTTAGCCTTTCCTCTGTAACTGAGTGTCCATCTCCTGCTGATTTCTTCTGCAAATCACCAGCAAAATGGAAATAGAGGAGAATCTTTGTCATAAATAGCTGATGTGTTGAAATTCTGGGTTACTCCTGTCATCTTCTTCTGAAGATGCTGAGGACTTTGCCTTGAATTTCTAGTATCACCAGTCAACTAATGAATAAGGAGGAAGATCCTGTTTTAATAGGTAACCGTGGTCTAACAGAGTCGATAACAACACCGACATGGGCTTCACGTCAGCCCCTCAGCTAACCTGACCTCTGGCCAGAAGGTTCTGGAGACAAAAACCATTCTATAAAACCCACGAGACGCAGCCTGGCCATGGAACTAAGCACTCAGTCCAGGGACGCTGGACACAAAAGCCCTCTCACCAAGCCTTAAACAGCAGAGACTCCACAGAGGCTACTGTAAGCTGGTAGCCTCCAGCTCTGCATACCCAGTCTGAGCTACTGTGCCCTCACGGGTTGCCTTCAAGTGGGGAAGCCTAAACCTTGCATCTCAAACCAAAAATATCAGGCATTTGCAAAAGCATCTGTTACTAGTTATTTTCTCCCTCAGGCCAGTGTTCTGCTAACAGCTTTGCAAGTTTGCAGCAATGAGGTCTGAGGAAGATGTTGTATGGCTGCTTCTCATCCTCTCTCTCTGTGCAGCCTATGTTAGTAGAAAATGGGAGAGAGTGCATGGCCAACCTCCCAGTAAATCCATCCCAACTGATAGCTCTAAAGTGTTAATTACAATGACATTATAGGAGTTGAATGATACTGGGAAAGAGGACAACTGGAATACGTAAAAGGATCAGAAAGGGGAGGTGTTTGGGGGAAGAGCCAAGCAATGACGGTGAACCAAGGACAGTGACTGAGATAACACAGGAAGATGGATAGGAAAGAGGGTTACAGCTTCTCAAACAGAGGAAAACACCAAAAAAGGGAAAAAGACGACATAACTTAAATATTACCTTGATATGAGCGCTACACAATCATGTCATTAAATGGGTCACTGAGAAAACTACATAGAAGTTGATAGATGGTATACAAAGAGAGGAAAAATAAGACAAGCAAATTAACAGAGGGAAGGTGGGCAGCCAAACAGCACAGCTACAGTGCTACTAAACTAAAATGATCAATATTCCTATTTATTATTACTTTCTTGACCATCACCCTACATCTAGCTTCTCTTTGCCTCTGTGTGTTTGGTACATCAGCGTGAGATTCAAAAGGGATAGCATGGTTATTTTGACCATGTGTTTCTGTATGATCATGGCTTACTCTAGATCTTATAATGAGTCAGCTACAAAAAAAGAGCAACACCAAAACCCAGCAAAGCATATGGAATTACTTCAGCAAGTAAGAAAACTTCAGTCCTACTGAAACCCTTCTTGGTGCTCGCACTGCTTGGGCACTGCTGGGTGGAATGGAATGAGGGTGAAAATGCTGAAAATCAGTTCACAGAGCAACTCCAAGAGGCTCTGGAGATCTCTGGTGTCCCAGGACAGGGCAAGACAGGAGAGACCCTGTGCTGGCACAGGGAACATGAACTTCCCAGCATCATTCCTCCAGTTCAGCAGAAAGAAAGAAGTGAGATAAACCAAACCGATGGAGTGAAAGAGGCCGTGACACCTGTACAAAGGGCCAGGCAAACAAATAGAGCTGCAAGCAGAGAATACGAGAGAATGGCAGGAGGAAGAGTTTGAAAACCAGAACCGTGGCTACACAGAAGGGAGAGTGAGGGTGAAATAGAGATGGAGACATAGGCTGTGTTTGGAGGGAAGACCACAGGGATAGAAAGGAGGGGGCAAAGCGTGAGGCATTCGGCGAGTTCAGAACAATCTCCATTCTCTGCAGTGCTTTCTGCTTAAAAAAAATAAAAAAGGAATGATGGAGAAGGGGAGAGAGTCAGACAAGTTTAATGATGTGTGTTCAAAGCTCAGATTGGAAAAATGACAGAGAAAAGCAGCCTGTTTCGGCTCTAATAAATTGTTCTTTGCTGTAAGAGACGCCTGTCGCAGCATTAATACAGGGCCCTAATACACGGGTCAGGGTTAAGTAATTTTCTCCGGCAACTTAAGCGAATAATGAAGCTGGCAGCGGCTAGTGGCGCAGTGGGAGAGATGGCCCGGGCCGCCAGCACTTTGTCTTCATTTATTATGCCAGCTCTCATGATTTGGGTACTGGCTGCAGCGACGGGAAGCCTCCGCTGAGGAGATATCGCTTCATTTCGGCAAGGTAATGAAAGCTGGGATGGGGGGAGGATAAACCAATTTGCTGGCTGACATGAGAAGGAGTGATTTGCAGACCTGGGTAGGGGAGGGGGGCAACCAAGCGAGAGGAAGCACAAGGCTAAACCAAGGGAGGTGCTCAAGGCCCTTCTCTGAGATAATGGCACCATGTGTTTGTGGGGAGTTCAACAGAGCAGGGCCAAGCAGGAGAGGATGGTGGGGCTTGAGTGCAGCACATGTCAGGCCCTAAGGGTGTGAGGACTAGGGAAGAGCCATCAGGAAGAACAGTGTGGGCAGGAGAGCCCAATGGAGGAGGAAGGAGCAGGAGCAAGGGGTGGTGGAAGTAGTTGGTGGAGTAAAGTTGAAGAATGGGTAATGGTGGAATGATGGAAGACAAGCAAAGAGCAGCCATGTTGGGGAAGGCAGGCACAAGAAGAAGGGTGAAAGGGAGAACAAGGTATGTTGTCCTGGCACTGTGGAGAAGGGAAACAAGCAGCTTGTCTAAGGCACAGACACTCAGGAACTACAGTTCTGGAGCTCACTGAAGTTCATCACCACTGAGCCCATCACTCTTCTCACATGGATAAAACTCCAGATGAAGCACAAGGCAACCCTACAGCCACATCCCTCCCAGGAGAAGAGGGAATTTCTGTCCCCTGCCCTCCATCCCCACCACACAGGCATAGGCAATCCCTATCCAAGTCTACTTCTTCAAAGCAGGTTAGCAATGACCAGTTTTGTGGCTTAACTCCCAAAACATGGGTGTCACTCTGACCAGTCTGGGCATACTGCTTGCATGCTCACAGTGCCCTCTGATTACCCCTGCACTGCCAGACTCTAACAGCAACCTGAGAGAACACAAACCTAGCAGCTAGGAGGACACCTTTGTCCCTGCTTTAAAATACCTGCATCATTCAGAGCACATCCCTACCTCCTTCAATATCCACTCTCCCCACTTCCAGAATGGTGAAGGGAATGGAGGCTACAGAGCCCTGGCAGAGTCAAGTCTGGAACTCTTACACTTTCCTCCCCCTCTTCTCAATGTGGGTTAAGGATTTCAAATAAGGACCAAGTGTTGGAGGCTTAACACTGCAGTCTCTGGAGAAGCAGGCCAATTTCACACTAATCTTCCCCATGAAGGGAGAGAGCATCGGAAGCAAGAATTACATCAAAGAGAAGTTAATGCTGAGAAGCAGACGACAAAAAGGAGCTGCTTTCAGTTTCAAATGAATACACACAGCTGGATTAAGAGATCAGGCAGCTCAAAGCCTGTATCACAAGCTTTGGTACCCAGGATTTAGCCAGCAGGGAAGAGTTCTGATCTGGGGGCTCTTTTGAAAGGAGAGAAGGGTCTTTATGGAGCACTGCAGGTATTTGAGAAGAGCTGGGTAGAAGGCAGGGAGGCTGATCTCATAGTTTGGCCTGCACTGACTCTTCTCACAAATATCATGGCAGACTCAGATAAGAAGATGGGTTTGCACAGCCTAGTAACTCCTGAAGCCTTTTGGTTAGTGAACAAATCCCCGGTCCTTTCCCCCTGCCACGCACAGCCCTCCCTCCTGCTTTGGTCTGGGGCATTCCAGTTGTGTGGGGAAGAGCCCTCGAGGCCCTGAAACGCAGACAGTCCTCTCCCTCCTGTCAGGAGGTGTGTCCAGCTCCAAACACAGCTAGCCAAGCAAATCCCCGTCCCTGCAATACAAACGCTCTCTCCAGAGGAAAGGCGAGCAGAGGGGGATTGCAGTAATGTGTCTGTTGTCCCGTTGTAAGTGGCACTGAGGTGAACCCCAGCACGCTCCCCCCGCCGGGAGGCTGACAGGTGTAAACCCCGCGATGAATGAAGGCACCGAGCCCTGTAAAGCTGGTGTCTCTCCACGCATCTCCGCTCTGATTGACTTGTCGGCTCTCTAAGGCTGACTCTATCAGCTCCTCGCTGCCTCCAATTCCAGGTGTGATTTAGTTTGGAGATGAGAGGTGACAGTTAACATTGGTACTCGTCAGTATAGATCAGACACAGTCACGCTGTCTTCTCCTGGCTTACTCACTCACCTCCTCCCCCATGCTGCCCACCCCTCTGGTGTCTCCCACTCCTATCTGTTGTCTCATTCTCCCTGCCTATCCACATTCAGTCCCTCTGTTTACCACCCTATCCTTTTGCCTCCTTTCACCATTGCCAAAGCTCTTCATCAGTAAATTCTTCCCTTCCTCTTGTCTTTTCTCTCAGAATAGCAAACTCTTAATGCCTTCTTCAAGGAACCTCCCTCAAGCACAGACTAGGAACAGCTGGTTTGGCCTGTCCTTTCCAGCTCCCTGTAAAGCTGAGTTTTGCCTCCTCAGCAAATACTCTATTTGCCAAATTTAACCTATTTCTCCATTCATGGGTTGTTCATTCGAGTTGAATTCTCTCAAGTGTATTTGCTGTTTGGAATTCACCAAACAGTTTTGAGGATGCTCAGATTTCACACCCGGAACTCCTCCTTGATTTAAAATTTCCAGGTCACCAAACATTTTCTGCCAGTGCCCACTACCCATAACCCTTACAGAAAAGGAGCACAAGAGAAGAGAATCCTACTTTTGTTAGAGTTAACAGCTGCAAAAAGTCTTGGATGTATTCACACAGCTCTTTAACCCAAGCAGCTTTCTCTATGTCACTCTGGTTTCTCATTTCCTAACCACATTCAGTTTCAGTCTCTAGTCCTTTAAGTGACAGGATTCCTTTAAGCCACACTAAAAAAGGCAACAGTTCCAGCATCACCACCCAGGAGGTGACTCAGTGAACAATGCATTGGTTAGATTCATCCTTTTCAGTTCCCTGTTTCCACCCTTCTAATTTTCAATAACTTTTGTAGCTGATGGCCAGTGAGGTACAATCTTTTCTTCTTTCCCAGGGCATGGTCATCACAGGCCTCACTGTACCAGAGAGTTTACTCATAAATTTACTTACGCTGGAAGAGGCTGAATGGACATTGTAGGATGGGCTGGGAATCCAAAAACGACCTTGACAAATTGAAGAGAAGGTCTGGAGGAAATGAAGCAGGTCAGCCAAAGCACCACACTCATCAGGCAGGAATACCACCAGCAGATGCAGCTAAACAACTAAACAGAAGGTGAGAGACTTGCAAGGCCACGCTGCCTCAGCGCAGGATGTACCACACGATGTTGCCCTTGCAAGTGTTGAGATGGGCTAAAGGTCCCTTATGCATATGTCCTCTCCAGCACCTCTGAGCCTGAATAATCAACTGCACAACCACGGGCCTGGAGAAGGATTGGGGAGGCAGCAGCGCTGCTGTTGAAGAGCAGCCTGCGATGTGCTTGAAGGTTGCCATCATGTTGGGGTTTTTAAGCTATGGCCTTAAACTGCATTAAGGGACATTTAGAAAGCTTGGATTACTACACATCCAGCTAGAAAGCCAAGTCTTCAAATCATTTGATTAGAGAGCTTGTGGTAGCAGCATCATTCTTCTTCAAGACTAAGTTAGGTAAGCATTTGGAGGGAATTATATAAGTATCTTTGGGCTGGATTACATGAATTTTCAGCATTCCTTCCTGTTGTATTTCCTCTCAATCTGCAAATACATTGATGACACCCTGCTAATGTGACAGAGACCAGCCATAGCACATAGTTCCTTCCAGAAATAAACACCTAGCTGAAAATCTTCAGTGAAGCCACACTAGGACGTGAATGATAATAATGTGAGGCATTAGCCTCCTGTCTATGCTTCCCAGCACAACTATGACAAAATAAAGTGCAGAGAAGAGCTACTGCACTTGCACCATGGTGCTACCAAGGTTCTGAAGGAGTCTGGCGTTTTCTCTGCATGAAAGGCCAGGGATGCATGATTTGGAGATGGAAGATTGGCTCCTTCAGATACTGCTGAGTTTTGTGATTCTTTCAAAGTTTATGTAATTTAATGATAAATTAATTTCTGAGCACTTGAGCTCCAAGGAGGTGTGACAGCAGTTCTGTCCAGCGCCAAGACAATGTTTAGAATACACTCATCCTTCCCTTCTAATTGTGTAAATGTATTTACTCTACCCAGTGATATTTGTCTATAGTGAGAGATAGCCATGCTGTCTGGGGACTACCGAGACAGTGAGAGACATGGGAACTGGAAACACTTCCATGTATACACTTGGAAGAGAGGTTGGCAGCTCTTAGTCCTAGCCTAGGGAACACCTGGATGAAATGGGTCCCAGTTACAAAGAGACCAAACTAGACATTCGAGTTTAAGTGATGGATCCTTAGGAAGGCACAGACAGCATCCATGGGAAAACTCTGATACCCTGGAATTACCCAAGCAACCTGACTTAAGACAGAAAAAGTGAAGACTGAAATGTTCTCACAGATCTTCTCAGTTGTTGCCTCAGCAGTGCTGGAGCCTGACCACTCTTAGTACTACACTCACTGCTAAGACATTTCTCAACATCATCTTAGCCTCTTCAGCCCCTATCTGCCAGTCAGCATTCTTAATCTTCCCACTGTCAGAATCTACATTATTTCTCTCATTTATATGGCTGTATGACAGCTGTCCTCCTGTCCCAGCCAAAATACTCTTCTACAGGATCTGTCTTTATTTACTTTTTTCTCATTCTTTGCTCTGCTGAAGATCCCATCTCTCCCTTTGGCCAGAAAGGGGACATTCAAAGATGCAGCCTGTGTGTTCTATCTGGAGACTGTGTACCCAGTCAGACCCATCTTGTCCACAAAGACTCCAGAGAGGGGAACTGCAGAGGGAAGTGGGCAGCTTCTGCACAAAGCACTGGGTGACTGAGCCTGACAGCTTTTGTCAAACGTGCCCCCATAGAGGACACAGGCATCTCAGTTTTGAGTGTCTGAAGGCACTCTTGCCTGTGTTGTGTTGTCAGTGTTGGATGCAGCAGTGGGAGCTTAAAACATTCTGAAGTGGCCACAAGCCTTTCCAAAGAGAGGGCTGCTTCCTGATCCCAGCTCATCCCTGCAGCTTTCCAATAACCCTTTCTAGAGACTAGAAGTTCAGCTGGGGGAATAGACTGGGCTTTACACTTCTCTCAACAATGGAAAGCCCCTGCCTTCCTTAACCCCACTGCTTGCTCTCGCCTCGTGTCCATCCACTCCCCCTCCCTGCTCCAGCACCTCCCTCCCCACCTCCAGCCTGGGTGACGATCCATGAAAGCCCCCAGCAGTATGTCACAGGAGTGATAATTACATCCCCCCGCTCTCATCATGCCGCCTGCTGCTGACCTCTCACCTCTCCTCTCTTTTAATCACCCCCTGGCATCAGTCACTCTGACGGGGCAGCAGCACGAGCCACGTGACCTGTCAGCCCAGGGACATGACTTATAGGGCCCGGCTGGTGGACAAAGGGAAGGGAGATAGGCAGCATAAATCTCTAGGGCAAATAAAAGAGAGTGATGGGACACTCTGCCGGGGCCTGCGTTAGCAGATTCTCGGCCTCTTGTTATTCAGCCCAGAGTTATGGTGATGAGGAAGTGGCCGAGAGTGACACGCACTGGTCCCAATCAACCTTGCGAAACCTGCAGAGACCTAGAGGAGCCTTAATGTCACGCATGGCTGGAGAGCCTCAACGAGGTGGGCTAGGGCCATGGGAGCAGCCAGAGCTGTCCCCAGCCACCCACCAGAGGCATCTGACCAGCAAAAGCTTCATCTGTCAGAGCAAGGCACTAAGTCACACAGAACAAGGACAGGTGACCCCAGAGTTGTACCTCTCCATCTCTGCTGAGCACTGCTGCAGCAGGATTTGCACATTAAAGCACTCACCCCTGGCTCGGGACAGGCTTCTCCCCAAATAGCATATTCCTCCAAGCTCCCCACCATGCTTCCCCTGCCTCACCCCACTCACCTGTTGCTTGGTATGATGAAATCATTGGTACTTTGGTCAGCTGCTACCATCCTAAAGATACAAGAGAGCTGAGGGTTCCCCATAACTCCTCTGCTGGGACAGAATCACAGCAGCCTTACTTCTGTACAGGGCACAGGAGGGAGTGCAATCCACTAACACCTATGATAGGTGCTGCAGGGGACAAAGGGCACCACAGAATCACAGAATCACAGAATCACAGAATCCTAGGGGTTGGAAGGCACCTCGAAAGATCATCTAGTCCAACCCCCC
>VWZY01012237.1:154921-168730 GCA_013399075.1 Chloroceryle aenea | reverse complement strand
GCCCAACTCTCCAGCCTGTCCAAGTCTCTCTGCAGGGCAGCACAGCCCGCTGGTTTGTCAGCCACTCCTCCCAGCTTTGTGTCATCAGCAAACTTGCTGAGGGTACATTCTATACCCTCTATACCACAGGACCCATCTGGATCAACTTCATCCTGTGGCAGTCACCACCAAGGGTCTCCACGGGTCATCTTGTCCTCCTCATCCATATGTTTGTCAGGAGGGAATGTGGCAAGGGAGCCCTGATGTCCCCAGCAGTGCTGTAACTCCCCTAGGACCACACCTTCAAAGAAGTCCGGGAGCTTTAACCCANATCTGCTGTAATTACTACAGCAGCTCCAGCTCCAGAACATTCCTGGTTACAGCAGTGTACTGTACCCCAGGCAGAGACACAGGTACACAGACACACCAACCCGTGAGCACATGGGGAAATACAGGCAGATAATTGCCTGTAAACATGTAAACTGAGACCCACAGACACAGCAGAGTAGGGTTAGATGTATCCACAGCCAAGATTTTAAGCATCCCCATCACAGAATGCCAGGGCTTGGAAGGGACCTCGAAAGATCATCTAGTCCAACCTCCCTGCCAGGGCAGGATCACCTGGATAGATCCCTAGATCCTAAATCCCACTGAAACCAGCAGCAGCAGCTAGTGTCATGCTCTCTGCTTTCCTCACGTGTAACAGGTGTATGAACACACATGTGCATTACCCACCCTGCACTGAAAGCTGGCAGATGAAGGCAAATGCTTGTTCCGTGGATGGAAATCCCCTCCTCCACCAGCTCACAATGTGCCTCAACTTCTCCTGTTCCGTGGTTGACGAGAGGTCACAGGATAAGCATGTTTCAGGTTTTACATACCAGTGCAACATGTTGAAAAGAACTGATGTGGCATCCCTCACGTCCACCCTGTCTGGGGTTTGGACACCTGTTAATGCGCTGGTTTCTCCCCTGTGGGGAAGCTGTCCATTTCCCAACACCAAATTGAGAGGATCTCTGTATCCCAAGCACTGACTCTCACCCTGCATGCGGTACCCAAACACCAAATTTGGGACAGGGAAGGAAACCATCCGATGTGATGCTTGCTTGTGACTCTTTGGGAGGTATGTTTGGAGTAGCTGCCCAGCAGCAGCCTCCACGCACCCTTCCTGGCCTGGGAAACTAAAGCTTCCCTCTCCTCTGTAGGTCTAGTTTATTTTCTCAGCCTTTACTAAGCTGGCTGGTTTTGCAAACGTGCACAGCACTGACCTGAGGCTACATGTATGTGGAAGAAAAGCAGCACTGGGAAGCATTTTCCTTCTTCAGACCTCCCTCAAACAGAGATTAGATCCAAGGGAAAATCCACCCGAAGGACAAATGAGAACAGCACGTCCCAGATGCTGCTCTGCTGGCATCTCAGAGCAGTTCTCTGGGCTGCAGAGACCCAGCGAGACCAAAACTGGTCCACTGCCTCTCCACCTTCCAGGAGCAAGCACAGAGGAGCAGTCCTCAGCTACTGCATCTTTTCACTGCAGCCTCCATATATTAAGGCAGGTTTCTGCACCATGAAGACCTCATCATGAAGAGCCAGACCGAGGTGCATTTGCCTTTATCAGAGAGACTGGCATCTGTAAGCTCTTAGAAAATACTTCTGGCACGGGATATTACAATCTCTCTGGTGTTCAGTACAACAAGAGAGACTGAAGAAGTGGAGTAGGTAGAAGAATGAAACAACAGATGAATGAACCAGTCTTTTTCAGCCAGTGACTTCCTGGTCTCAGAAGTCAAATGCATTTCAAGGAAGCTGCAGAAATGCTGTTGATTCACATTTCCCAAGCCACTGAGTTGTCTGTTTTTCTGCTCAGTGGAAGGTTAGCGAGGATGTATCAGGGGGCAGCAGCTGATGAATGCAAAACAAGACAAGAGTCTAATCTAAAAGGCTTCCAAAAGGTCAGCAGTATCCCAGAGTCAGCATCTCTAGCTAACTGCAAACTGACAACACCACCTCTGTCAACAGCAGTACCTCCACCTTCCCAGGCCCTGGCAGTGATGCTCCAAAAGTCAGGTCTCACCACCTGGACTAGATTTCAGATCCACATGGTTCACCTTGCTGGCATCACTGCCACTAGGTGAGGGGCTGCTGGTGAAAGCCTGGGCTTTCAGGGATGCAAGCCTGTTAGTTGAGAGGGCTTATCAGCAGAAAATTGCTTAGAGGAGACTGGGGGAGCACTAACAGAGCTCTGAGGGACAGTCTGGCTTTGCAGTCTACTTCATCCTAAGCCTTACTTAGTAAGCACAAACATTTCACTCACTTCTCACCTTAAAAAACAATCAGAAGAGAAAATAAAGGAGAACTTTGCACAAGAAGCTGAGCACAGGAGCTGGGCAGAGCTAGGAGAAGTTGCCAGACACTGTTCTCCCCTGCTACGAGGGATTTTATGCAGGGGATGTGCAAGTTCAAGCATGGCAGCAGGGCTGAGATGAAAGCTGCACAAAGTCCACTTGCCCACTCCCAAGGCTGCTGCTGGCACATTCAGTGCCTGCAAGGCCAGGCCAGCTTCAGGAGCTTCAGGATCACCCCTGAGGCCAGAGGTAGAGCAGTGAATGGCTGCTTTGCACCACCACATACAGAAAACACAACACCCACAGAAACCAACTTTCCCAGCTCTCTTGAGGAAGCAGTCGAGGCTTCATCTACCACAGCACTGGGCCCCAGGCCTCACACTGAAGTGGAGTGCTGGTGTCTGGAGTCACCAAAGCAGCACTGAGGTTTTGCTGCTGGTGCTCTTTGCTGGGATGCTGGAGGACTTTGCAGAAGCTTGGGCACAGAGGAGCAAGCTGAGACCCATGGATGACAGCCTGGCCAGAGGACAAGAAGTCAGGAGAGGACCAGCTCTTAACCAGTTCCTAGAAAGCTCAGCCCATGGCTTTGGCAGATCACTTTGAGCAGGTGCCTGGGCGAGGTGACAGAGGGCAAAGGGTGAAATGCCACCCAGATGCATAACCCTGCAGTGCTGGGAGGAGGCAGCACTTGGAGCAGCAGAAGGCAGATCCCAGATGGGGACACACTCAAGCAGTTTGCATCCAGAGAAACTGAGTCAGAACTCAGCCCTGTGACTTCCCAGGGCCTGCGTGCTCTACGAGGCTGTGACATGTCAAGAAGCAGATGAAGAAATTATTCTTAGCAAGTGTATTTTTCTCCCATTGCCCTGCAGACAAGCACATACAGATAAAGAGAGACCTCTAGTGATGCTGGAGGGAGTCTGCCTGTCCTCCTACTCCAAGCATCCCTCACAGCCAGAAACAAACACCTCGATTGCTCTGACTAGCGCAGGGATCACCGTCACCCTGAGCGGGATAAACACAAAGGCTGATCACAGGAATATCTGCTTATCCATGGAGGAGGTAGAGGGGTGGTACTTAGGCCAGACTGGGGGAGTTCAGAAAAATTAATGAAGTGAAAAAGGCTCAGGTCCTGCCCACACCCTGCCCCTCCAGTTGCCCAAGCTCCAGGATGGTCCATACAATCCAGCAGGCAAGTGGAGGGTGGGTAATTGCCAGTGCTGGGAGAGGATATCCAGTCTGGCTGCTGTTTGGAACACGTGCCTGAAATTAGTAGTCAGGTAGAGAGAAAGTTCAGCAGATGCCAGCTCAGCACGGCAAGAGGCAGGAGCAAGGAACAGCAGGCCCTGGCTGAGCCCAGCCATGCCAGGAGACACCACATTCCCCTTGCACAGCGCTGAGAATTGCAACATCTTGCATTCTGCTGCAGCACAGAGGTGTGGCTTTGGCCATTGCCAAGTTCTGCCTTAAAGCCCCAGCGTTTGGGTGTGGGCAGAGCGGGTGATGGACGGTGCACGAGGGCATGTTCACACTCAGCACAGAGAGGGCAAGCCACCACCATTCACCTTCCCAACGCTCTGCACCAAGAAGGGTTCAACACACAGCCATAAATCTACTCAGACACACAGCTGCTATATTAAACTTCCCCCATAGGAAAGGGATTCGAGGGGAAACACGAGGAGAAGAGGCAAATGCTAGGGACAGACTTGGCTACGGCAGAGGCACAGCAATTGTGCTGTGCTGTCTCAAAAAGGAGACAGACAGAACCATCCTGCTGATCTCAAACCCAGGGTGAGGAAAGAAGGCAAGGGCTGCGGCCAGCCAGGCACCTTTTCTGCAGCTCTGAGCTAGGATTCCTCAATTAGCAGCTTCTGTGGTACCTTCCTTCCACCCAGCAGTCTCTCCTGTTGCCCAGCCAGGGTGGAAAGCAGAAAGGAGCAGCTCTTTCCCTGGGCTTTCTCTTTCTTGTGCTGGTCTAAGCTTTGGTGACCTCCTGTTGGGAGATGGGGCAGTCATACTTTGCTGAAATGTTTTATTTTCTGTGCTGCATGAAGAGTAATTGTAGAGGGGAGGGAGAGCGTGAGCACAAGCAAGCACGTGTGCTGCCAGCCAGGCCGGTGTCCTTGTCCCACAAGGTTATAGATCCATTTGAGCTCAAATAATAATAAAAAAAGCCTCGCAGAGGCAAGGGATTCATAAAACAAAACATGAGCTGGGCATTTGGCAGCGGCTGCCCGTGGAGTGGAAAGCACACATTCGGGTCTGGAGGCAGACAGACTCTAGCCCAGAGATTTCGGGGAGCTGGCAGGGGTGTGATGGCATCTGCAGCACGTGTGCAGCCACGTATGCAGAGGTGGCTGGCACAAGCCCACTTGCTCTTTCCCTGCTTCCTCCATCACTGTTATTTCAGCCACTCAGGGCAGCAGAGCTCAGGGAGGCACTCAGGCTGAGCAGCAGACCTGACCCACATGGAGCAGCCCACGTGGAGATCTCCCCCTCTGCCCTGCTCTGTCCCAGCACAGCAGGAATGCAGCTTCCCAACAGCTGCACGGGACACTTGCAGCAAGAGTTTCTCCTCCCTTTTTAGAGGGCAAACATTACGAGGCATAGAAGATGAAAACAGCTTATGCCCGAGATGGAAGAGCCTCCCCTGTGAGTGCACAGAAAACTTTGTGGATTTGCAAGTGTTCTGATGAAATCCCAGCAGGCATATGAATATTTTCAAGTGATAAACAAGGCCCTGAGGAACAAATTCAAGACTTTCTGAAAAAAAAACCCCAACTTCATTTTGCTTCATATATCTTGAACTCTAATAACAATTAGTATTTCTATCTTGAAAAGGCATGCGTGATGCTTCCTGACTGCAGAGGACATCTCACTTGCTCACTTCTATTGAGTCAGGACGTATTTGGATCAAAGGCAAAGAGAGCTGGGATGTTAAGACTACCTGGTATTTGGAGGAGTCAACTCCAATAAATTTTGGGGTAGAAAAAAAAAAATAGTACTGAATAGGCTAGAAATTCAGTGGATGTGTTTGGAAGAGAAGATCCCAAGAGGTGCTCTTACATTAGCAAGCCCCCCAGTTAACTAGGAAGCTGAAGGCAGGATCTGAGCCATCAGAGGGAACTGATGGGATTACTGCTCAGAGGACAAATGAGACCCCTGACCAGTGCTCCCATCAGCCTAGACTGTGAGTGGCTTTTGCCTGTTAACTCTCCAAGCTCAGCAGCCCTCAGCCAGATGTAAGAAACTGAACAAGCAAATAGGAACGAAAACTGAGGAGAAATCATCAATTCTTTTAAAAAAGAAAACCAGCCATCCTTAGTCTACCAGAAACCTCTGATCAAAACTGTGAGAAAAGGTGACATCATTACCTGGAGTTCCAAAACCTAAATAAATAAATACAATCAGCACCTTGAAGAGGCTGCTGCTGAAGCTGAGCCCTGACAAGGCAGAGGTGACCATGATGCTTTTGCACAGGATTAGAAGAGAGGAAGGAGTAGATTGCTAATCTTGGCATAGCCCAACACCAGCTTTGGGGTACCAGGATGAGCTCTCTCAGAAGTGCTCTTTGGTGTGTTTGCCAGTTATTAGGCATGAGCAGAAAGAGTGGCAAGATTTGTGGGTAGAAACCTACCTGCTTTAACAAATCCAGAGCAGCAGGGAGCTTGAGAGAGACAGACAGCAGCAGGCACATGCAGTGTTAGATGCAAGGCAGCACACACTCAGCTGCTTGCCCTCAGCAGGCCAGCTGCAGCCAGCAGTTTGTGTCAGCAGTGAGGACAGGCTCCTCCTCAGGGAGGCTGAGCTGAGAGCCAGGGGTGATCTCAGCCCAGGACCAAGGCACCGTCCGGCAGCAGCTGAGCAGGGCAGGCAAAGGTGACAGCTGGGAGCAGGGTCCATCTGCACCCAGCACAAGGCCAAGTAATGCAACAGGTCCAGGGCTCGGCCAGGGAGTCCCATCAGGAGCAGCAAGGGATGGTGCTGGAGGCTCTGCTGCAGCACAGGTCCAGGGTCCGGCCAGGAGATGAGCCCAGAGACAGCCAGACCCACAAATCAGCACGGAAAAGGAGGGGGAGGCCCAGGCTGAGCTTAAATGGAGCCCCTGGGAGAGGGTGTGGGTCCCAGATGAGACCACTCAGGGCAATCAAGACCCACTGGTGCTGTCAGGACCCTGACACTTTTGCTGAAAGTACAGACCCCTTGCTATGGGGTAGGATCACCCGTATGAGGAGTTTATGTGCAATTGCCCTTCTGCACTAGCAGACCCTCAGTGACATCCATCCTCATACCCTCCTGCCTGCACTCCTGACAGGCAATGTGTGTTTGTATCCCTCAGGAAAGGACTTAACACCATCCAGGCAACAGTGTTAAGGGGGAAAAAAGGAAAATAAAAAAGGCAGAACCCACCAGTTCCCTCCAACTGCATTAAACGAACACAAATAACACAAATGCCTTTCCATTTCTCCTGAAGAAGTAAAAACAAATAAATAAAATTCAAGTAGTGCAAATACCTCTTCCTGTAGTGCACAACTGGCCTGCAGGAGCTGTCCGTGGCGTGTGGAGGTTGGACATCCTCAAGAGACGTGGGTGCTCCTTTGTTGAGGGGAACACCCCGTTACAAAGGCCAGGATTTCAAAGACAACGTGTGATATGTGACCCTTCCTGGTCAAGGGCACGTGGCGACCACTAAACAGCTTGGAGGACCTCTGGGTGGCTTAGTCCCTACTTGGCAACAGTGTTAAGTCTTGGTCTGTTTTTCTTAAAGTCTTCGATTGTGGACACTGAGCTCTGGAAGGGCAAGTCAGCTCCCTCTGCCTGGGCAATCCGTGTGCTAAGGGAGTGCTTTTTTTTTCCCCCCTCCTTCTCCAAAAGATGCTGCAGGATCAAACAAGAAATAAAGTGTATTTTCTGTCCTAAGGAGTGAGCTGTGCAGACGGGAGAGAGCACGAATCCAGACAGGCAGCTGGGAAGAGTGCTCAGCAGAGAGTGCCAAGGCAGCACAGAGGCTGTAAAGAGAATGTTTTGCTGCTGAGTTTGAAATGTCAGAGACACATCATTGTAGGAGCAAAACTGTACAGATTGCTGTATTATTGTCAGTCAAGTGAAATTAGCTGGATTTGAGGGAGAAGTGGGGGAAAGAACAGGGAGGAACGGCGGGGATGGAGGGTCAGTACCATAGGGCACCCTGTGCTTGAGGCTGCACAAGCCCCAGTCCCACAGCCACTGGGCTGGGTGATGTCTTGGAAGCACAGTGTGGCCAGGTGAACTGGGGGGCTGTCCTCGTGGCTGCGGCAGGCCCTGCTGGCACCGGGATGGAGGTCCAGCTGCAGGGCCCCTCTGGCCTCCTGCAAGAGGCTGCAGGAAGCCTCCAGGTCTTTGCTGCTGCTTCACAGCACTGGGGCCCCACGGAGCAGCCTTCCTCTCCCTGNCCTGCCCCTTCTCTGGTCCGTGGCCCGCCCTGCTCCCCTCCCTGGAACCAAAGGCAGTGAGATCCCACACTCACCCCATCCATCCACCCCACGGGCTCTAAAGGAGGCAGCACAGTGACTGTGGGTACACAGGCACATTGGTCACTTATTCCCCTCCTCCATTTAGTGATTTATTTATTTGATGTGGAAGCTTTTGTGTACTCCCCCCCATCCCCCTGTTTCATTTTGCCATCTGTCCATTCATTTGGAAATCTGTTCCAGCTGACCTCGAGCTGACCAGCACTTCCCTCTTCCCTCCATCCTGCCATGGGCTCCTCCAGACGTCCCCAGCTCAGCTCAGGGGCTTTTAGCTGACTATGCAAATGTCGCCCAGCCAGCTGGTGTCTGCCTCCCAGAAACACATGTTCAAAAGCCCCCCGGATGGCCAGGGAGGAGGAAGGGGCAAGTCCCTATGCCCCGGCCCAGAGGCTGTGCAGAGAAAGTTACTTAGCCAGGAATTATTCAACAAACAGATGGGAGGGAGGAAGGAAGGCCAGGGAACAGAGAAAATAAGAGCACGAGGCACCAGTGTGAGCGTGCGTGGGTTTGGTGCGTGGCGGTCCCGGGCAAGCGTGTGGGAAGTGGGAATTCAGTCACTGTGTGAGGATGAGGATGGGTGGTGGAAGGGGTGTGTGAGAGGTGTACAGATCACGGGAGGATGTTGCTGATCGTTTCAGGGCTTTCTCCTCCTGGTGACTTCTTCTGCCCTAGAAGAGGCTCTAATAGCACAGCATAGAGACAGCTGTCAGAGAGCCAAACACCAAACCCACAGAAAGAGAGCTCCAAGAGGTTTACTAAAGCCACAAGATCTCATTTCAATTCTTCTTCAAGATCTCTTCTCTTATCACGTGACCATACACCTGAGCTCGAGACCTCTGTGGAAGCTGGAGCTCAGGATCCGGGGAGGTATCTGAGTCTGCACCAAGAGAGAAGAAAGCAGAGGCACAGTACCACACTGCACCAGGACATACATGCTCAGCCAGACCGTCAGGCACAGGCAGCAGTCCAGCTCCTTCTCTTATCTTTGCAGGACACGGGCTGTGACACAGCCATCTCCTGACGTGCCAGCCAGGAACAGCATTGATGTGATGATGCTTGCTAGGTCTTTGCCATGCATAACGTGAAAGGCTCGGAGGGAAGAGGACAAAGTATCCACAGTGCCCTTTGCAGACCCCCTCAGTCAGTCACAGAGTTCTGTTGCTGCACCCAAAGGCTAAGGCACGCTCGGTTTCTCAGGTGGGAAGGAAGGGTTGGGTGTCTGCGTGCAGTTAGACATGGCTTGGACACTGCTTTCCTTTGCCTCTTGCAGATGCTCTCCCTCAGCTGACGTCAGATGTCTGAGAGTTTACTTCTGGGTATTTACTGATAACATTTGAGCAGGGGAACACCAAGTCACATATTGTTGCCTTCTCTAAGCTAAAGGAAAATTGGTCTATTGGCTCTTAAAATATAATGATATTCTTCCCTGTAATAGCAATTAGAACTATAAGAAGCCAAGGTACCTCTCTCCAACCTAATTTTTTCCTGTCACAACTGCGTCTCTGGCCCTCTGATAAGGACCCCTTGGGCTCCCCGGGAGAAGGCGGGATGGCAGCTCCAGATGTAGCTGACAGATGCTGCTCTTCCTGGCCATAGGCAAGAACTATGATATGGTGAGCTGCCAGGAGCAGCTTAAGGAAGAAATGCAAATCGTGTATGCAAGGGAAACCATGAGGTTACAGCATCGATGCAGAGCGTAGGGGAGCTGCCTGACATTGGAAATGTCTCCTCTGTATCCTGACCAGAGGTGGAATGAAGCCTTTCCCTGAGCCAGTCCTAACAGTAAAGGTCCAGTGTGAAAGAAACTCAAGCAGTTCCACGTGCTCCTTTCCACAGGACACCAAGGAAGGTAACCAGGGCTGAGTTTGTTCCCCAAAATGCACCTGAAGTCTGGGGTAAGGAGATCGCTGTTCGAGGATGGAACAGACCAGTCATGCTCTCATCTGTGTCCATCTCATCTGCCTTTAGAGTGGCTCCCACGATGTCACTGGGGTTTAGAAATACTCAGGTGGAATATGGGAATGGACACCACCATTCCTTCGGGGTGTGTTTGATCTGTGGGTTCAGCAGAAGAAGGGGAAGTGGGGGTGTTGATTTTGTACTGAAGTAGAAAGTTGGGTTATTTCTGCACCATGGCAAGGCTCCTCAGAGGCAAAGCTGGGGAAATCACAGGGCAGGAGGCCATATGAGCACAGAATTGGGTATTCTTGTTACACATCTGCCAGCTGCTGTGGAACAGGTCTTGGCCATGCCAGAAATTACGGGGGAGGTACCTGATGGGCTTGGCTCTTTCAGGATCAGGGGCTTGGACAGAAGGGGAAGCAGGCAGCCGTGTATGGCTGATGCAGCCTCTGGAGCAGAGACTCATGAGTGCAAGCTTTGGGCACTGTAAGGCCAGCTAAATGCACCTGGAGAGTTTAAAGCTAAGAAGAACTTCATCACTAGCCTGCTGTAGCCTCCCTGGGGCCTTTGACCCAACCTCATGGCACGCCCAGAGGCAGCAAGCTGTGACAGGCTGTCAGGAAAACGAGATAAACAGACTACTGAGCTGATCCAAAGGGCCATCCAACCCAGTATCCTGCTCCAACAGGCAGGCTGGGAGCAGTACCGGCACAGGGTGAGCACCGTTGTGGGCTGTAATGTGAAAGAAAGACTGTATCCCACATCTTCCAGGGCCAAACAATCATCAGCTAAGGATAGCGTGAAGCCAACCAACCCCAGAAGTTACCTGCACTCAGCGTGCATGGTTTTGATAGGATCTTTGTGACTTGTACTGCAGCCCTCTCCGGAGCATCTCTCAGTAACACTTGTGTTGCTACATGGCTTATTCCTGGTAACTCTGGCATTCTGAGATCAGAAGACACTCAGCAAACAGGGCAAGGAGGAACTACATGGCTTCATGTGGACTTGCCAGGCACAGGCTCGAGCACTGGCACTCTTTTGACATAGGCAAGGTCCTGGCAGGGTGCTGGTCCCCACTAGCTAGTGCTCTTCGTGGCTGTGGAGGGAAAACAGGCAACACTGTCCCCCGTAAGCAGAGCAGAGATGGCCTCTGTGCTCTGTGGTGGAAGAGGTTTGGGACCTTTCAGCATGAGCCACGTCCTACAGCTCCTGCTTGGCTTGAACGGGCATAACCCCGGAAGCCTATCAAAGGGTACCAAAGGGAGCCCATTTCAGAGAGCAGCTCAGATACTGGAGGTCAGTGGAGTGCCCTCCGGTGCTCAGCGCTTGGCCAGACCTGCTGAGCAAGAGCCAGCACCTGGGCCCATCAATCCTCAGCCTAAACATAAAACCAGCTCTTGAGCATCCAGTTTAACACGGACCCAGGGACTCATTCTCTCTTCTAGCTGCCAGCTCTGAGCAGCTGGGCAAGGCAGCCAGGAGCCCTCCTGCCAGCCCAGCTCAGCCATGTGGGGTGCGGGGTCCCCACCGGGGTCCCCAGTCTCTACGGGAAGGCTGCGAGGCAGAGCGCAGGAGGAGGGGGAGCGAGCTGCATCTCATGTCTCCTCTCCCTTTGAATGTACCTCCTGGTACGATTATTAAACGCAAATTACAAAAGATGTGACCCAAACGATCTTTATTTCTTCTTTCACCACGCGGTGCCTGCAGGGTCCTGATTCTGAATTCCGTTTCAATTACCGATGCCATTTCAACACAAAGCGGCTCTGTCTGCAATTACCGGCACTGACGGCAGCGCAGAGGCGGCTCCGGTGGCAGAACACAAAAGCCTGGCATCCTCTGCCTGTTTAGGAACTTTCCTTTGCCGTGATTAAAGGCAGGAGGCGCGGGATTCGCCGCCTGCAGAAGTGCACTGGGTGCCGCAGCAGCAGCTCCGCATGGTCCCCCAGAAACCAGCCCTCAGCGCTCACCTCCACCAGTCCCTCAGAGGACTTCAGCTGATGCTCCGGCTGATATTCTGCAGACAGACTGACAGAGTTAACCCCATCATGCCTCAGCTTAGCAAGGAAACTCTGCTTTTACTGCTGGGGAAGTCGAGCAGCCTGAACTGCAGAGCAGAGACCCGGTGCGGGCTGGCTGCAGGGTGATGCCAAGCCGAGCGTTCTCCTTTTACACTGGCAAACTACAGCAATCGTTACCACTTTACCAAACACACTCCCTTCACTTGGAGGTGAAATGCAGCCTCCTGTAAGTACGAGGGAAGGAAATGCTACATATATCACTGGCACAAATTACCACAGGGAGAGCTGATGAGGAATCCCAGTGCCAAATGAAATGGGTAACAGGAGACAGAGACATCTGCTGGAGTTGGCAATTGCCTAAAACCAGAGGGACTGACACCTGAAATCCACGAGGCAGGGACCCAGCTTTACATCTTGTTGCAAAACCAGCAGCTCCACCCACACAGCATCCTCTGGTACTTGAGCAAAATGCACAGCGACTGCAGTTTTGACAGCTAAAGTCAAACACAATGGGATTCAAAGAGTACGTTTCCGTGCGGAGGCTGCACGTCACTCCCTGCAGCTGCATCCCAGAGCCCCTGCCCTGCCTCGAGCTGGGGCGCTGCCTGCACGGTGACCCCACCGATGGCCACACACCTGCCCCAGGGTCACCAGCCCACCGTGAGGGAGGCAGACACCCCCTCTCTTTTGCCCTCTCATCTAGGTTAGTTTTTGCTGCTGCTGCTTCTCTGGTATATGTGGCTGTTTCTCTTTGTCCTTCAGCCTCCCNCTTCTCTTGTATATGTGGCGTTTTTTTTTTGTTCTTTCGGCTTCCCCGCAAGCTCAGCTTATTCTCATTTCCAAGACCCTTTCCTTTCTGATCAGCCTCCCCCAGTGACACCTTCTTTGTCCCCGCTCGCTCCTTTCCCCACGCCATCCGTAGGGTACCAACCATTTTCTGTCTGCTCTTAAATGCTGCTGCTCCCGGTGGAGTTTCCACAGACCCGGCGCTGCTGGCTGGTGAGAGGTGGTGTTCACCTTTCTTTTACTGGTCACTTTGCTCCTTTTCCCCTTGAGTGTTTCTTGACGTGTGTTTCATTTCTCTCTTGCACCTTTGCTCGAACACAAGCGTGCGGCACCGAGCCCACGGGCACTGCAGTGACCCGGGCACTGCGAGGGTGCAGCCGGGGCAGCCCTGGCAGGGCCAAGCCTCCCTGGCTTGGAGCTGCTGCATCCCAGGAATGCCACGCTGCGGCTCAGCAGCAAGGGGGGGCTGGGTTGGTGCAGTGTGGGGAGCCCCAAACAGGGAAGCTCCAGCTCTCAGAGGTGACACAGCCTGGCCAGATCTTCCAGCCCAGCTCTGTCCTCTCACAACAGAAGGACCTTCAGGAAGTCATCCTTTTAAAACCCTTCCAGAGCCTGCATGCTTGGGAGGAGTCTGGAAACTCTTGGCCACAACACAGAACTTCAATAGGTGGTTTATGGGTCAGGAGGGAGGTTTGCACCCCTTGCTGCACAACCCCCATTTTTCAGGTCCCTGGGGCCCCCTGGCTGCACGGCCCCCCTGGGCAGTGGAAAAGGGTCACTGAATCTCACCGCCCTGTGTGACAGCTCTGGGGAGCTCTCTGGGGTCCAGTCTCCCGCTGGTTTTCCCCATCCCACCCNCCCTGGCAGGGCCAAGCCTCCCTGGCTTGGAGCTGCTGCATCCCAGGAATGCCACGCTGCGGCTCAGCAGCAAGGGGGGGCTGGGTTGGTGCAGTGTGGGGAGCCCCAAACAGGGAAGCTCCAGCTCTCAGAGGTGACAGTGCCTGGCCAGATCTTCCAGCCCAGCTCTGTCCTCTCNGGCCCAGCCACCGTCCCCAGGAGCTGGCGCAGGGCGAGGAGGGGGCGATTTACAGCCCTGGTTGCTGAGTGGCACGTGGGCCGTTTGTCACCCTGAGCCCTGGCACCTTGTTCTACCTGTGTTGTGCCTGTTTTATTGGTGGCGAGCAGGGGGAGGCCGGAGCAGAGGGGAGTCTGGGAGGAAAGGCACTCAAGTGAAAAATGAACCGAGCCAAATAGGATTGAGAAAGAGAGAGA
>VWZY01012237.1:127700-149528 GCA_013399075.1 Chloroceryle aenea | reverse complement strand
CCGCCACTCCGGGGCACGGCGGCAGATGCTGGGAGCATATGCCATGAATTAATTCCACTTTCCCTGCCACACTCCGCTGAGAGGACCAGTGGTGCCTTTCCAACTTATTAACATAGGAGTCCCCCACCTCCCATCGCTTTGTCACAGCAGAACAGCCAGCCAGGGTCCCTTTAAGGGCTCCTGGCTGGCAGGCAGGATCTTTGGTGGGAAGTCACTGGCTCTGGCTCTTTTTCAGTTTTTATTTTCTACATTTTTTTTCCAGTGCTGCGTGTGCTGTCTCTGCTCTAATATTCCCCTCAACAACAACAAACTGTACTCTAGTAAAACATCTCCACCGAGAAGGGTGTCCCTGCCATGGCAGGGGAGCTGGAACAAGATGATCTTTAGGGTCCCTTCAAACCCAAACCATTCTGTGAAAGTCAATAATCCACCAAGAAAGCCTACAAATGTTGTATCTGTCATGGTAAGCAAAACCAGAGATTCCTAACTCTGACAGGACCTAGAATCAGCTTTTCCTTTGTGCACTTCTTCACCAGTGATGAGGCTCCCATTTGCCTGAAGTATGAAGAATCAGAGACTTCAGGTTTCCCACTTTAACCCCAGTTCTGGCACAGAAGTGCAGTGTGGCCCCAGGCAAACCACTGCACTCCACAGTACCCCTCTGTGCCATAGGCTGTGGGGCCTGACTGGGAATTACTGCTCTATTC
Source organism: Chloroceryle aenea (assembly GCA_013399075.1). Classification (NCBI taxonomy): domain Eukaryota; kingdom Metazoa; phylum Chordata; class Aves; order Coraciiformes; family Cerylidae; genus Chloroceryle; species Chloroceryle aenea. Next base: position 148,821 of record VWZY01012237.1, on the reverse strand, counting down.
CTTGGTCAGGCACAGCCCAGAGCGTTGATCTGAGCTCCCAGGATCCAGCTGCACTGTTCTGAGGATGGCTCTCCCTTTCCACCTCACCTGAGGATCAGCCAGAGCTACATCATTGCAGGCTCTGAGAGAAAAATTTACACCCACTTCCTCCTTTGCAGGCTTTCCCCACGAGTCTTTTCAGAACTGCAGCTTCCCAAGGCAGCTTTGTCATACCCAGTACACACTGGTGTGCCACCACAAGCCAAGAGATGGCCTGGCCATGGAACAGCACCTACCTGTTTCCTTTTAGCAAGGAAAATAACAGGAGCAGGCTCTCTTCTGACAGTCCTGAGAGCCAAGAGAGGAGAAGCAACAGGTCTCAGTCATTTTCACAGCACTGCAACCAGAACACGACTGTGGAAAGAAGGTGCATGGAACAGCTTGTTGGAGGAAGAGCAGGAGCTAGGCACCCACCTCCCTCCTCCAGCTGGGGAGGGAACTGCAAAGACATTGCAAAGACAGCTGGAGGCTGCTGTGTGTACAGCATCCTGGTAGCTGTGGCACCCAGTGTGAGGCAGATGGCAACCTTGGTGTCCTAAGCAAACAAACCACATCAGCCTAAGCTTCTCTGATGCTCTGTCACTTACTCAACTGTGGGATGGTCCACTCCAGAAAGGCTGCATTTCTACAGAGGAAAGATCAACCACTGCAGTTGTCTGTAAAGGTGCTAGAGAGGCAGAAGTGACTGTTCATGACATTTTATTGTGTTTAGAATTCTTAATCTCCTTTGAAAACAAAGATGCTTATTGCAAAATACCCAAAATTTCTCCTGAGCCAGTTTTCCTGGGGAGCAAGGCCCTATTTATTTTCATTTCTGAAATAACATCTCAAACACAAACAAGAGAATAGAAAATTCAAGTGCTGGACTATTTACAGGATATGCATGGTTGAGGTGTCTGGTGTGCCAGTGCTCTAGGGCAGACTGAGGTGGTCCTCCCTCTCAGGCTGTCCCAGGTCCCACTCGGTCACGAGTTCAGAGGACACCTCTGTAAAGAGATGGTTCCAATCCCAGCTGACATCATCCTACCAAGACAAAAAAGACAAAACATGCTGGCATGGTGCTGGTGACACCCACGGGTCTCTGAACAGTGCCAGATATTCAAGATGAACAGCAAAGAGAGAAACGAAATGGCAACTGCCCTGGCCAGGGAAGTCTCAGCTTCAGTTGGCTAGAACAGGAATCCCAGCCAAAGGGAAATGTGAATCCCTGCCACAATTTAAAGGTGTTGACAGAACTACTAATGTTCCCAAATTCTGTAAAGGATAGATCTTTTGATACTTGTTCATCTCAGATACTCCCAGGCAGGGCATAAAAAGGAGCCATAAAAACCTTCCACCTTTCTGCACTTCTGCTGAAGCATCTGCAATTCTGACCTCACCAGCTTGGGCAAGCTCCTCCTCACCTCTCTGCTCCACCCTACCGACAAAGGCTTGCTTTCCAAGAGCAGCCTGAGACATGTAAGAAGCCTTTGCTTTGTTGGGTGCTCCTGCAAAAGACAGACTCACCTCTCGTAGTTCATGCTCTGGAGCCAAGATTTTGGTAAGAAGCTTCAGGTCAACCTCTCCATCCTGTCAACACACACAGAGTGTCAGGGCCTTGCAGTCAGTGAGAGAGCAGACAACATCTTTACACCAGGTGGGTCTTGCTAGGGATAGACACGTGTGCCTCATAAAGAGCATAAACTTCATCCAGGACAACAGCAGGAGCCTCGCCTGAGCAGCAGCTACCACAGCCACTCTACAGGCACACACTGCAGAGAGGAACAGGCTTGCAGGCAGACTGCAGGTTGTTGGGATGACAGGGCTGTGTATTTTATGTGGCTGAGGATTACTGTGGAGGATGATGGGAGCCTGGAGGGAGAAAAAGTCACCTCAGTCACCCCACAGCAACATCAGCTTACCAGAGTCTGAAAGGCAGCATACTTCATCAGGTCTTTGTCCAGGTCATGGTACGTCAGCACTCGGTTCACCTGCACACTGCAGCCACAAAGGGTGGAAGAACCAGCCTCAGTGAGTGTGTAAGCACATCCATGGAGAGAGGGGCCATGGCCATGACTCTGCTGGCACCCATCTCCAATGTCCACACCGTCCATGCGGACTCCTGGGATGGATGTCCCCAGAGAGAAGCACAGCTCATTCAGCAAATGAACAGGCATGGAGACATCTGTGTGCACACCCATCCAAATAGGATGGGAAGCAGCCACAGGCTCCCTCAGGGAAGCCAGCATGCTGGAGAAGGTCCACAGACCAGCTGCAAGGGCCGGAAGGAAAACAGGGACATAGTAGGGACATAGTGAGCATTGAAGCAACCCCAGCACAGCAGCAAAGCAGGCTCAGAGAGCTCCACCACATAAGCACAGAATAGCAGGGACTTGTGATCTGCCTCAGCTGAGTCACAGCTACCAAACACAACTTCTTAAAGCACAGCCTTCAAAGAGAAACAGGGCAGGGGGGTAACACACTGTCATGCCACACTCCCCTTCACAGGACAATAATTCTTGACAATAATGTTGTCAAGATCTGTATCAATTACTATTTGTAATTAATATCCTGGAACAGACAGGATATTGGCAGCGTTCAGCTCGGAGACCTGCTGCCACAATCCACAGCACCAAACCCTGCTGACCAGCACTGCTGCTGACAGCCAGAGATAAGGTGGAGTTTAATTTCACCAGCCACTCTGCACTGCTGCAGGGCCTCGAGAACCCTGCAAGGGCTCTTACCTGGGTGGAGCTGCCACTTGCATGGCCAGGTCTTCCTCCTGGACTTCCTCCAAGTCAGGGATCACGGGAATGTCTGCAAGGAGAGAAAGCAGCAGCAGTGAGTGGAGAGTGCTTTGCTCTTCTCTCACTAGAGACATGGGTTGCCTTGCTTCCCAGATACGAAACAGCCTGGTTTGCATTAGAGGAGAACAGAAGAGAGTTATTTAGCAATGACTAGAAATCCATTGTTTAATACTAAAACTACAGAAACTTCCCAAAGACATTTACAGGGAATCTGCAGCAACAAGCCCCAGCCCCCCCAGCTGTCCCTCAGACAGCGAAGGCACGTGCAAGAAATGCCTCTCCAGTGCAGAGCTGGGCATTTGTGGCAGATCCCTCCCTGCTCTGCTTGCAGGGACAATACAGGGGCTATCCCAGTGACTCTTCCCTGCAGGGGTTCCCAGTTCTTGGTAGATCTTGTAGCAAAATGCAGTTATGGGGCAAATGTATCTCCATGGACAGACGGACTTGTGGAGGCAGCTGGTAAAACCTGCCCAGTGGTAGCATGGGAGAGAATCTCTGCATGTAAGCAACGAAGACCAAGGAGGGAAAAACCAGTGAGACTGGCCCAAGGGGAGGAAGGAAGCACTGTGCAGAGGTGTCCTGGTTAGTCCAGGCAGTCAAGCATGGGAATGAGAAACAGCCTAATCTTTCCTAAGCTAATTTATCTTTTCCAGCAGGAGGTTATGAATGTTGCTCAGCAAACACAGCTGAAAGAAGAACTACCTAGGAACAGAGCTGCCCTCACCAACAGAGCACCGCTCCCCGGAGCAGGCAGGCAGGTGTTTATCCCTTTTGACAGCAGAAATGTGGAAGGTGTTTGTGGCAAACTGAATTTCTTCCCTCAGTGGTCATTTGGGCAGCTATTTTTGGGGTCACCTCTTCCCAGTTCCCTTTTGCTTTCATGGATCTCTTTTTACACTAGAAAAAAAATTAACTTAGGGCTTAGATTGATGTCCCTCCACTTCACATGTTCCCAAAGGCTCCTAGATTCTCCAGTACTGACTCTATCTCACTGCCATTGAATTCCATGTAGAGATTCCCAGAACCCTTGCTGATTGCTATCTTTGTATGAGCAAAATCCAGGCAATCACACAGAAATTCTTCCCAAAAGAAGTTCAAGGCTCTGATATTCTATAAACACCACAAAAATATTTCTGACAGAGCAGCTGGGAATGCCCTGGGGGCTCCCACCAGCCCCTCACCAGGGCTAGTGCACACTTGTTCTTACTGCAAAGTGCAGGTGATTTGTCCATTCCTAGGCAGAGCAATGCCCTTTAAGACTGTCAGAGACTGACAGGAAACAGAACAAAAATGTCACAAATTGTAAGAAAATACCAGCTCCCCAGGCTAACTGCTACCAGTGGCAAATCAGGCCTGAAGTATTTGGGTCTTTGTTTCACTTGTTACTCATAATTTCCTTTTCCCTCTGCCAATTCCCATGGTGCCACCTCTCCACAATCCCTCTCCTTTCTCTCGGTGCAGTTTGCAAACTGTCTCTGTTCTCACTCTACCTCCAAGGAGCCAACCTTTCCCCTCACTCAGTCTCCAGCCCTCCTAATTGTTTTTGTTGCTCTTCTTAGGACCTGCATCCTTTTTGTTTTCCAGGAAGCTCTGGTAACACGGCCAAGCCGTGGCACTGTCAGCTGCAGGGGACAGAGCACTTGGGCTATTATTATGCTGCCAGACTGCAGGCATGTGCTCCACTTTTAATATTCCCATTAACTACAGGAGCCTGCTTACATCCAGCAGCAGTACATCCCCAGATGTCTGCAGGACCCTGTCCTCCCAGCCTTGCACTGCAGCTTTTTCCAGTGAGAATGTGAAACCACAAACCCTTCCTCTGTGACCCACACTCTTCCCCTCCTGTTCCATGTGGGATCCTCTCATCTTTTCCCAAAGGCTGAGATTTTGGTGCAGAATCTTGACAGATACTTTACCATCCAAGCTCTCATGCCTGCATTCAGTGCTTGTGGAGGTAAGCCCCAGAAATGACTGCACAATGTGCCCTAGCTAAGGAGCTGCAAAAGGAAACACCTGCACAGGTATCAGGACACCACAGTGTAGTGAACAAACAGCCTGAAGAAAATGTTTTGCAGCTGAGAAGGGGCATCTTCCAAACCTGGAAAGAAAATGTTCTTCACAGTCTAGTTACATCTGGGGGGGGAAGTTACAGAATTCAGCTGCATTTTGGACGAGAGTAACTTCCATATGGTATTTAATATCAACCAATTTAAGTCAAAAGTATAGGCAAATCTCAGAAGCAATATGAAAAATCACACAGCTTCTGTTTTTCTCCCACTTTCACATCCTGCCCTGCAGGCTCTGAACCCAGAACAAACGGATATGACACTTACAGCAAGAAATATTTAAAAAATAAAAAGTATGAGTAAGTGGTAAATAGTATGAAAAAGGGGAGCAAACTGAGTACAGACCATCCTGCCAACTCTGGTCTCCAGCTGGCCTTTGAGCACTGTGCTGCAGAGCACTGTTACCCATGGCCCTTCCCTCAAGCAGTCTCCCCAGGACGGAGCTCCTCCGTTTCACACACAGATAACATTCCCAGCGTGAGGGCTAAAAATGGCACTCACTCTCCCCCTGAGACTGAGCATCCTGCTTTCATTCTGGCTGGAGTGAGGGACAAACAGGTAGACACACTCATCAGGCGGTGTTTTGCAAGGAGAATAAATTAGTGCATGCAGTAGAAGATGGAGGAGAAGACAAAAGCTCAATGCATTTGCTGGTTTAAACAGGAACGGGTGAGACTCCTCTTTATAGCTCAAAGTGACTGAGAACCCAGTACCACACAGCCTCTCCCCATGGAGCTCTCAGCCCATAAGAAACAAGATACTGGCTTTACAAACTGTTCGGGGTAGAGATGGGAAGTGCTGAGTTAACACCAAATGCTAGATGACAAGTGCAAACTGCTCTCCATCTCCCAGACACGGGTGAACAAAGAGTGAAACCCACAGGAGTGTGTCCATGCGGAAGTTACGGTGGGGTAGGAGACACCAGTGCCAGATGTTGGCCACTGCACCAGACTGATTCTCTCAGAACATCTCTGTCCCAGCACATAAGCACTTCTATTACCACAGCTGCACTGAGCTGGGTCTTGTGCTAAAAGGAGCTTCATGGCTAAAGCTACAGCAAGACACCAACAGTGTAAGACAGAAACATCTGGATGGCTGGGGAAAAGCTGGATGGGAAAAACTGAGGGTAACCCACGCAGATAGCCAAACAATAAGCAAGGAACAACAGGGTTTTAAGTCACAAGTAAAGGAGAGCTTTATGTGTTCATCCAGGAGCATATGCAGTAACCATCATCATCCTGACTTCTTAGCAAAGAACTTACTGACAGCTGGGGAAGAGGCCCAGGGGAACCAGCCAGAAGGAGTGGAAGAACCTGCATCCCTTTAACACCCAGTCACTCTTGCACTTCCCCTCCCAGGCAGAGCTGATTTTTGGTTTAGCAGCAACACCTGCAGGCTGGGTCCCTTAAAGCCCTGCAAGCTCAGGGTAAGATCTGGTCCGAGCTCCCCAGAACCAAGTTCTCCATTAGATACAGGACATGGCATAACTGGGGAAAGACAGAATCCCTCCAAGGTCAGGGAATAAACCAGTGGCAGAGCTGGAGAGAGAAGCCACATCCCAGGTCAGGCCTGCAGTTAGCAGTGTGGCTGCCACCTTCTCCCTGACCTGCTTGAAGAATCTCTGAAGCCAGCCCCCTGACACCTAAAATACGACTGCGGATAAATGCGGTTCAGTTCCCTTCCCTAACCGGGTGAGCGTTTCAAAGGCCAGTTCAGAATGGACACTGGGTAGCCCTCCCTGTCCACACCCCACCATAGCCAAAGAACACAAAGAGCATAGTGGCTTCTGGAGCTGGCAGTCCCCTGCCACTAAGCAGGCACAAGAAAGAGACCAAGTTGCTTGCTCATAAAATGCAGAACTGGAATAATGACAATATCTCCGCTGCTGCCGCCGCAAAACTTTGTTTTACTGAATGCTGTTACCTTCTGCATCACGTTCAGGGAATTTTAAACAGGCAAATGGAAGAAGGTCTGATTGAAGATGAAGTTAAGTGAAAGAAATTGGTCTCATTTAGCACATGACAGGATTCATCTGTGTTCCCAAGTCCACTGAGGTAGCATCATGGGCGTTTCATATTCATGAGCTGCTGCGACACTGTGTCCCCTCATTTACAAAGCACCGTGTTCAGCAAATTCTGTCCCTGTGGACACTCTGTGCATTTCATGGTCTTGTCAGAGAGACATCAAACACTTCAGTAACCAAATACCAGAAAATGGCTTTAATTAGCGCATCTCAATGCAATAAATAATTTTTCTCTCTAAGTGGAAAAATGGAGAACTAAAAAAAAAAACAAAAAAAGGAAAAGAAAAAAGTGTAAAGCAACAGGCAAAAAAAAAAATCTTCAAAAAACCATAAGGAACAAGGGACACAGACAGCTTCTGCTGAACACACAAACAAGCTTGAAGCCTCTTGGAAGCTTTCTCAGGAGAGCAGCAGGCAAATGGAGAGGATAAAGAACACTTCTTTGGATGCCTGGACATGAATTTCATAGGGATGCGTTTTCCTGACTGCAACTGCCCTGCTGGTAGGCCAGCATGGAACAGTGTACCTGCCTGACCAGCCAGAGGGGAGGTGAGAACAGCAGAGTGAAAAGCAGGCAGTACCACAGCTCCTGGAGCACTGGGTTGAAAGCCAAGCTGAGCAGAAGATAACCCGAGTGTCCCATGTCCCAAAGCACCCTCTTGAGAAGGAAAGGTAACCACACAACCTGGCCAAACTGATGGGAAAAGTCCCCCCGTGAGGGGGTGCCAGAGGATTCCTAGGATTTAGGGGAGGTCATGCAGCAGATTCGGTGCTGACCCTGCAGCCCTGCCTTTAAAGGTCATGCATTTGCCTTGCATCGGAAAGAATCATTTCTCCTCCAGCCGCCAAGCTCTGCGGATAGTGGATGTCTGCCTGGAAGGGCAGGTGGTCCATGGGCCCTCCACTTGCTTTGATGGTGTTGTGCTCTCACAGACTGCTCGGTGCACCGTGGCTTCCTCCTCACCTCAGCCCTTGCTGGGTACGGGCATCGGGCGTAGTTATGCTTCCCAAGGCTGCTGCTGACACGAAGCCTCTGGCCAGTGCCAGTCCCTGGCAAGTGTGAAGAGGCACGGGGCACAGAACAGCCCTGCCAGGTGAGTCACCGGGTCCAGAGCAGGGCTGCAACGGGCAGTAATCCATGGCCTGCATTGTGCCAGACACAGATGGCTCTGAGGATGAGGAATCTCTTAATGTGTGGGTTTGCTCACCAGAAGCAGAGTCTCAGAGAGACTGGAGGCCAGGCTCAGGACCCCGAGTCAGCATTCAGAGTGGCAGTTCCCCTGCTAGCTGTATCAACTGACCTCGGACAGAGCCCTGTACCTGCCCTCCTCTCCACTCTTTTCCTTTTTCCAAAGGCTTTTCCTTGTTCCTTTGCAGTACTTTCCTGGTGAAACATGCTCAGAAAGCAGCGAGGCAGCAGATGAGAAGGCATAAGGTGCCCAGGGAGGGTCTGGTGAACTCAGAAACACAACCCCCTCCTTAATAATCCTGGAGAGGAGTGATTTTGCATTAGAGCATTGCTCTGGTAGGGAAAGCAGCTCCTCAGGATGCTCCTGTGGAAGTATGTTCAGGAGCAGGCATGTCTGATTCTATTTCATCCTCTTCATGTTACGCTTGAAAAACAAGACAAACTACATTTCTTTTATGCTAAATCCTTAGGTGTTTTTTTTCTTCTTATATATATTTATTAAAAAAATGCCTCTTTGATCGGCAGCACCCATGACACTTCCCTATCCAGCAGCTCCTCAGAAGCCTCCCTCCCTCCACACAAGGCCACCGCTGCTGACAGCCAGCTGGGTTTGATCAGAGCCACTCAGAATCGGATTTTCATAAGACAGATGAGGAATCTTACTGCTTCCCTCTCTCATATCAGATGAGAAACTGAGGGGGAGGGGGGACGGCTCCTGAGGGAACACCACTACAATCAAGGGTTACTCGTTCTCTCTCTGTCCCTCCACTGCTGCAATTTTCAAAGGAGTTTGCCTCAGGCAGTTTTAAATGATGGTGTCTCAATTCTGTAATCATCTTTCAAGAGCTGTTTCTTAAAGGGTATTTTAGGTAAACCTAGTCCATCAACTCCACTTATGGACTCAGCAGGCACAGGCCAAATGTGGCGGTGTACCCACCGTACCGCAGAGTTCAGCGATGGGAGGTGCTCCCCCAGACCTTCATCCCAGCCCCAGCAAGCTGTGTGGGCTCCCCTGCAGTGAAACTGCCCCCTGCCCCTTGGCCTGGGGTCTGCTGCTCCCAGGGGGACTCCAGACATATCATCTGGGACATATTCTCTGGTCCCCCTGCCCACTGTGGTGGTCAGGAGGGAGCCTTCCTGGAACACCAGAGGCTCTAGATCATGATGCCAGAAGTCACTGGGGGAATTCAAACTGGCCCAGACCAACAGCTCAGTGGAAACCATCAGCTTGGGCCGGGTCTGCCCCTCACTAACCTTGTGCAGAGGTTCGAGGCAGTGCATTAGTGGAGCACTGTGGTGTGCTGACAGGACCCCACACAGTCACTCTGCAGAAACCCAGGAACTCAGCAGTCACGGTCCCCAGCATGCCCCAGGCCCCTCTTTTCAGCCCATCCACACCACTTCCAAAACAGCAACCCTTCCAAACACTCCTCATTTCACTGATGCTCAGGACTTCTCACCCATTTAGCTCTCCCCAAACCACTCCACTACTGCCTCCTGAGGCTGTAAGTACCCCCTGGCCATATCCCTGACTGCTCCTGCAAATTCACCCTTCTCTTACTCTCATGCAGCAGCCCTGGCACCCCGTGGTCTCTGGAATCCACCAGCACTTGCTGCTTTCTGTAAAAGCAGCAGCTCACCAGGGAAGCAGCTGGCAAACTTTACCAGGAATGATAAAGCCAATAATAATCCAAACTGCACTCTATTCTCAGCTCTGTTTGGAGCAATTTCATCACTGGTGTGTATTTGCATGCAGCTTAAGAGCTCCTTGATATTTCATGCCTGTGAATTCCAGGTGCCAGATGTCCTATGGGGGCTGTCTCCCACCTGACAGACAGAGATCACTCCCCAGAAGGATGCCAGGACATATGCCCACTTCCTCTCTGTCGTGCACACAGCCTGAACTCCATCCTGTTCAAATGCAAAGGAGCTGCTGGCACTCCTCAGAAGGGTAAGAAGTCCTTCTAGAGGTTTGACATTGCACAGAGAGGTCTAATCGTCAGCTCTGCTTCCTTGAGGAGGCTTCCCAGCAGGCAGGAAAGGGTTTTGCCTTGAGGGCACAGATCTAGTGACTGTCTCCTGGCACCTTTCCTCACCTGCAGGTCAGGTTGGGGTTGTCTGTGTAGCACAGTCAGGCTTTCATTTCAATCAGCGCTCTCATTCACACACACCATCCGCTTTAAATAGCAAGCCATTGTTTCTGCAGACAGAGAATCACACACGACATCCCAATCCTTCCAAAAATGCCCTGTTCTAGGAGCTGTGCATCCCAAGGGTAACAGGGAGAAGTGGGGAAGAGACTTCTGGAGATGGGGCAATAGTCTGTGGGGTAGGATAGCTGGGGGAGATGACAACCTCAGCTAACAAGCCCCTGCAGAATGTTGAGGATTAAAATCCAAGGGCAATGTAGTGAGGAAGCAGGCATCTGGGGGAGTGCAGCTCAGCAGTGCAGAACTGGCACACAAGAAAGGAAAAACAAAGAAACTTGTAGCTAAATCAGTTTGCTCCCAGCAGCAGGCTGGAATGCCAGCATTTCTCACTCCAAGAGGAAACAGCCCTTAGTAGCTGCATGCCAGAAAGAGACACATGAGCAAAATAAAGACAAATTAAACACCAGAGTCGAAGCAGAGACTACTGCCCTGCTGGAGAAAGGAGCAAAGGGAAGGGAAAGCCCTTCAGCGTCAGCTTGGTGGTTCTGTCTCCCTTCTCACCTCCTGACAAATAGTCTGCACTTGGGAGAAGCCCTTGGCTGTTACAGAAAAGGGATCAGTGCTCTGTAGATAGCAGTATTTCTAGCCCACTGATAGTCTCACATCTCCCATCTCCTGCAGTTCCCCTGCCATACAGAGCTCAGTCACTGCTGCCCATTTCCCGTGTTGACATGGACAGAAAATTGAGCAATTACCCTTAAACTCCTCTCTCTCAGATTACCCAGATTGCTACATACACAGCATTAAGTCCCCACTTGCCCCTGGCCAAAAGTGATTCAACTAGGCCCTGTCCTTTAGGAATTAAACACTTCTGTGTTGCTTGAGAAGGTTTATTCTTCCTCAGGCTGATGCATTAACTCCTGCTAAAGCAGGTTCCCACCAGGCAGAGGAGCTGGGCCCCCTGTGAGAAGGTTCAGCAGACACACACCCAGCTAGCAAAGCTGCACTGCCCGTTTGCTATGCCTGTGTACCAGCACGTACCAGAGTGGATCAGGAGGATGGGCACTCAGCTCACAGTGGGTGCTGCAGGAAACCCCAGCGTCCATCAAGGAGACACTCCACAGATGTTTCTGGAGAGGTGCTGCACTTTCTCAGCACAGCCTTTCCAGCCCAGAGTTTTTACAGGAGGAAATGGTGCTTTCAGTCAAACACGAGTCGTTGCTTTCCTATAACATACTTCCTCCTATGCCTGGTTCCTCTTTGAAGTGCCTCTCTAGCCCTGCACTAGCCTCTAGGAAGAATAAACATGGATTAGAGAAAGTGAATTCCGAGCACAGCCCGAGCCAAGGTCCTCCACCACTGATACCCCAGCGGTTTGTATTGCTCACTAGGGGTGACTTGCACCTCCTGGGTTTCCCTGCATAACTGTAAGAAACTACTGGAAGTGCAGACAGTTCTGTGCATGTCCCTGCCTGGCCAACCCGCTCACAACCTCCCATATTCCCCCAGTCCTTGCACGCAGCTGGAGAAGTGGCTGTCCTTTCTTTCCCCAAACTCCCACGGAGAGGAGGAGTCAGGTGCTACTTCATGCACAGGGCGAGTGGCCATGAGCGGTGAGAGAATTCCACTTTTATTCTTGAAACTATTCAGATGATCCCAGCTGAGTGCATCTCACACACACAGGAATACCTTCCTAAGGACACACAGTGTCGTCCTTCGTTCTTCTGATGCAGAGGGAGGTTGGATGGGGGACAAGCAATGTTAATGGGATGGTACAGCTCAGCTTCCCAATAGGCAGTCCAACTGTATTGGTTGACAGCAGCACTCACTGCACAACTGTGCCTATTCCCATCAAGGTGTACAAGTTGGCACATTATGCAGCACAAAATAACTGTGACACGTCCCTGGGGACTCCATGCACCAACGTCTTGACTTCTGCATGTTTAGAAGCTGAGCTTTGCTGTAGAGTTCAGGACACAAGCCCCAGTGCAGCTCTGTGTGAAGGGGAGGCTGCCACGGCTCAAGAGCTCGCGCAGCCGCAGCCTTCTACACCAGGCAGTTATTTTTATCTCTCTGCTTGTTCAAAGAACTAATTTTATGCAGGTTCTGGAGTTTGTTTATATGCCACTTTTCTACACTGCAGTTCCTGAGCCCACATGGAAAAGCCCTCTCCCAGAATAGCTTGCTTAATCTCCCAGTAGAAACAGGACCACATGCATGCAACGCTCTGATCCATTTAGAGATTTTCCATATGCAAATGATCCACAACTACCAGGAACTGCCTGTGTGGGAACCATAATCAGATTAGGGGGATCTTTCTTCTAACACACAAGACGAACTCTGGTTTGCAAACAAGCCAGAATCAACTGTTAACCATAGGTTAGGCACAGACAAATAAGCAAAGGCTATTAGAACTTACTATGTCTTCATACCACGTCCTGCATCCATTCCAGTCTGTATTTATTACCCAAGGTCCTGGAGCACTAAAAGTCACAGGCTGCAAACATGTGGCAAGCATTTTTATGCCTGGTTAGCAAGGACAATTATTGCACTGAGTACAAGAGCAAGGTTCAACAGGAAGGACACCATGTATGCAAACAGTCAGCGAGCTCTTCGGAACAGACTCTCAGCCTCAGTGACATATGCTGAAATTTAAGAAGCCTGAGAAACTTCCCAGGGGGAAAATTAAGTCTCTTCTGAAGATGCCAATGCTATAAAGGTGCCACTTCTGGCAGTCACGTGTCGCAATGCTTAATCTGTTTGGAAGACCCAAATAAATTCTTCATTTAATCTCATTAAATGTACTGATGCCTGATCTGTTGTGACTCCCACTAATTCTTCTGATGCCTGGTGATATTTTACAGGTGCAATTTTTTATACAGTGTATAAAATTCTTAGCCCTTGAAAACGGGGGTACCTCCTAAAGACTCTAATGAATTTCCATGCTCCTCACAGTTCTCTAGTGCTCGTCTTCAAATTCATACTGTGGATTTTCCCTGAGATTTCTCTTGGCTCTCCCAGTCTTAGAAGAGCAGGTGATATAAAGAAACCCAGTGCTAAGTCAGGAGTGCAGTAGATTTCCCAGCAGCCTCTGGAAGGGGGGGATTACCCACCAGTGCCTATGCTTGGTTTATGATCTACGATCTTGGGTTAGGGCAAGCAAATCTTTTAAATTAAACTCCCTCACAATAGAGATCCCAGGAGAGTAGTGCAGACACTTGTCCTGGTGTCCTGGAAAAAGACAAGGATGTTGCCATAAAACCTGAGAGGCTTTAAGTAGAGTATACTATCACCTAAATGAGGGGACAGTAGTAACCATGCGTGATATGCTTTATCATTCTGCATTCACAAAGAGCCAGAGTTGGATTGCAGGTTCACTTCCTCATCCTCCTCTCCACCTCCTTTGCTGTCTCTCCCTCATTCAGCAGCTGGAGAGCCATAAGCAGCTCCCACATTTGTTCACCCCCAGGGTGGCACATTCGTATTTCTTATGGGATAGCTGCTCACTTTACTGGAGAACCCCCAGGCACTTCTTGTAGTCAGCTAGGCAATACCTTACCTCCTCCATCATCTGATGCCTCCAGGCTCTGCTGTCTGAGGCGATGGCTGCAGCAAAACACAAGGAAGGAAGAATTTCAACTGCAAACCCAGAAAAGCTGCTCACTGTGTCCCCTTCCTCCCCACCAGCCTCCTGGCCTGTCAAGGGGACAGTCCCTGAGTACACTTAGCCTGCAGACCGACCTCTTCCATACTCCTCACTGCTCTAGACTCAGCAGGAATCTCAGTTCAGAGTGCTTAGGCAAGATGCTTTGTACCTGAAACAAATCCCTAAGCTGCAGACAGTAGGGTCTGGGAAGGGTCTGTGAGGAAAGTGGATGCTTCCTACTTTTCCTTCTTTCTGCCATATGGGAGTGACAGAGACATCACCTACCCCATATCCAGGGAACTACAGAGTGACCAGCTCTGCCCCATCCCAGGACACAGGACATGAATTCGTGCCAGGCTCTGCACCCTTCCGACTTTCCAGATCTTGGTGTGCTGGTGCTTAGAATCAAGTCACATGGCCCCTTTCCATGAGATCAGATGTAAAAGTTGTGGAAGAAGTCTTAGCAACAATGGGTACTTACTCTTCGACTTCTTCTGCGTGCTTTCTGCCTGACCTGCAAGACAAGGAGAGGTTTGTGCTTAGAAACAGCTAGGGAAAATGTAAAACCTGCACCTTTCCCTCTGTCCCTGTTGTTGTGCAAAACAGTTCCTACACCAGGTCTGATGTAACACATTGCACCTGTAAAGAGTTCTGAGTGACCACAACCAGTGGATCAAAAAGTCCTTGAGTGCACCAGACTGAAGCATTTGGGTCCAAAACGACAGCCATGCCCAGAGAGAAAGCCATACCCCCTGGGTTTAGCTTCTCAGCTACTGTTTCATGCCCTCTGCCATCAGCTGCAGGTAAAGCTCACCTTACTTACCTGAGGAGAGATGTCAGCACACTCAGAAGTGCAGAGGATGCTATACTTTGTCTCCCTACCCCTGAGATGCCAACAGGTCCTTCCTCCTCCTGATCCCGCAGTAAGATTATCTGGTTGCCTGTGTAGGTTAGAAGCCCCACCTAAGGTGGCCAGGTTCAGGTCAGACATGCTGTCTCTGCAGTAAATCAGGGTTTATCTGGCTGAGTTCACAGGAGTTCATAATAATGATGTGGCGGGGGAGGCCCTGGCAAACAGCAGCTCCCTTGCTCTCCACCCCAGCAAGCCCAGAAGTAATTCAGTCCCGATTAGGGACGCTTGTTCAATATTCAAAATGTAAAACATGGAGGTTGCTGAACCAGCACTTTGAAAAGTTAATTAAATGCCAGGTTTCTTTTTAGCAGATACTCCATCACTCGCTGATTGCTTTGGCCATTTTGCAGAGGGAAGTTTCATCTCTATGCATTGGGAATAAATATTCTCCCCTCCCTTGAAGCCAGGGTGCTGTGACAAAGAACACAGGGGACTCCATCCCATGTGCTCTCCCAGGACACACCAACGTGTAAGAGAAGTTGCTTCATTGCCTTGCCCTGCTCCTTTCAAAGCACTCAATGAGATGGGATAGGCTTCTTCTCCCCTGCTCTCTGTTCTAGCAGGTTATGGCCCTCATCTAGCTTTCCTGTGAATAATCTACTCTTCTAAGAGCAAGGAGCAGGGCACAGACCATGTTTAGCTATGAGGAGAAGTGAGCCCCTTGTCTCCATTGCTCTCCCTGGTGCTTGCAGCCTGCACGAAGCTAAAGGTTACACTGGACTGGTGATTGGAGCCCCGTAATATCCCGTTATAATCAGAACTGAAGCTGTGTAGGTAACATCTGCATCTGTACTTTCAGCTCTACGTGTACCCTTCTGTTCATCAGAAGAGGCAGAAGTGCAATGGAGCTGGAGAAATCAGGACAGAGCTCTTCCAGTGAGGAGTAATTGTCCAGCTCCATCCTTCTCCCTAGTGGCAGTTCAAAGCACTTTTGTGAACCCCCGATACTACAGAGAAAGAAAGAAAGAGGTGGCTTCAGAGAGCCCACAGACAGCTCTCACTGGAGTTCAGCATCTGAGAAGAGATGGAAAGATGATGTAAGCTTTATCCTATTTTACCCCTCCCTTCTGCCTTCACAAAACTGCTTCCTCCACTGTCTTCAGATGCTTGTCCACACTGAGCTGAAACACCCCACATGATGGCTTTGCACAGCCGTGTACAGCGAGATGATTTCCTGGAGGTTCAGTCTAACCTCTTCTTAGCACGATCTCATCACTCTTGATAATTGTCCACTCCCCAGGTAACACTGTTCTCCTGTACTCACACTCCTTACATCTTTGTTCCTCCACTGTCCCCAGGCAGGAGTGAAACACTCCACATGTTTGAACTTCCCCGAAGAGGGTCTCTCTTGCTATCCCTGCAAGCAATTTCTGTTTCTTTCTCCTGAGCTCCCTGTCATGACAGACAACCAGGTGGATCACAGGGGAGGCAGTCATGTGTTCCTCCTAGAGGCAGGGACTACTTCACTCACATTCTGAGACTTAAAGCTTTCTCAGATTTTCCTTGTTATGCTGGAAAAGGACTAAGTCAGGGCAATAAGTAAATACTTCACTGTGAAACAATTGCATTATACTGGAACAAACAGTAATTTGAGGTACAAATTCATAAACAAGGAGGTGAGAATAGTACTGACTCCTTTAATCCCAGAACCCAGATGTCAGAACATTCTCCTCTCAAGCAAGTCAGCTCCCTCCTCTCTCCAAGGCAAGGTAAAGCCCCAAGGCCAGCCCCGCCAGAACGCCGTAGTCCCTGTGCCATGGACTGACCATTTCAATACCAATGGCACTAGAGTAGGAGCTAGTGAGGTTCTGGTGAGGTATCTGTGTCCAGTCACCCGTTCTAGATATGTTTATTAATACATGATTTGGAATAGCATTACCTGAAACAGACATTTCAAACCCAATGCTAAGCTCACAGGTAGAGAAGTATCCTGGAAATGCAGCATTGAACTTCTGGAGCACAGGAAAGGACTGTGTCCTTAGTGAACAAGCTGTTAGGTAAAGAAGATACCAACCAGGCTGCTAATTGTTGGGTTTTTTTGGTTATTCAGGCTCCCTTTAATTTTGTTTGATGCCAAATCAATATTTCACTACNACCACAGTCCCGGGAGCAGAGCTCGGAAATGCACACAGTATTAGACACCAGGCACCCCCAGTTTTTGCAGCACGGTGGTATCTCTATTAGNCACGTTTCATATAGAAAAAAAAAATCACAAAATATTTATAGTTTGCTCCTGATCAATCTTTTGCTTTTTCAGCCCAATTGCATTACCTAAATAAACCTAACAAAGTGCCCCCGTGAGAAAAGACAACGTTTGCCTTGTAAACCTTGGAGGCAGGAAGGGAAGTCATTAACAGATCCTCAAAAGGTGCAACACACGGATGCTATTCCTGCAGAACCAGGCACCTGCTTGTCTCTTTGCTCTCCGGGTACCATGGGAAGCCCCACAGGCGTTCCTCATGAAGTCACCCCACTGCTTTAAGCACCGTGGAGCACCCCTTCCTGAGAACCGGCTCAGTTCATCAGTGCCAACTGCAGCATGTTGAGACCAAGGGTTCCCACTCGGCCACCAGACGTGCAGTGCCCTGCTCTGCTTCCTCCAGCAGAAGGCACAGCCCAGGGAGGGCAGTGACAAGCTCCTACAAAACGAGCAATTGCGTACTAACTGTAGATACACCCACTCAGGTAAGGGCAAACACCACAGTCCCGGGAGCAGAGCTCAGAAATGCACACAGTATTAGATACCAGGCACGGTGGTATCTCTATTACTGTCATTTCTTCTGATAGGACATTGCATTTGGAGGACCAAAGAACATGGACCAACCCTGTCACCTGGACAGCTCCATTTAAACTCCTCTTCACTGCAAGGTTGTGCTCCCAGACATAAGCGAAATCCCAGAACACTCCCAGTGGCCGCGTGTTTCAGGATACAGAGTAGCTGTGAAACTGGGCAGAAGACCCCAACAGATGCCACACAATGCCATGTTATGTAACTCCTAGTACAAAACACCTGTTTCTGTCCTAGCTGCATCCTCTTGCTCTCGAGTGTTGTCTTTGCTAAGGTCTGGTCAGAAGAAATCTCCCTCCACATCAGTGAGAGGGGGTTAAACCTCTAAACCAAGGCTTCCCCCTGCAGTGGACAAGCTGTGGTGCCTTGGAGCTGCCTGCAACTTCTGTGCTGAAGGGTGAAAGGCAGTTCTAATGTAGACATCATTTCTGTTAAACTGTTTCTTTCTCATTTAATGGACTACCACGGAGATCTAAATGGAGATAAAGTAGCAGGGCTCAGAGAACAGCCAGGATGCTATCTTTATGCAGCATGACAATGTGCAGTGGTTAATTAGACACCGTTAACCTATTTTAGCAGGGGACATAACTGGGATGAATGGGGGGAAATGTCCTTGAAATCTTTTAATGTCCACAGCTCATGAGAGCTCTAGACACACTTGGATCCTGCACCGAGCCATGGCCAGGTGCCAGGAGGACAGTGTGCAAGATCCGAGGCTCTCTCCTGCAAGCCCAGGAAGATCTGAGGGCCGGCCACAGGGCCAAGGGGAAGGGGAGCGATTACGCTGCCTCGTTAAACCAACACTGAAGAGGCTGAACGAGAATCCTCGCCTAGCGTGGCGGGGGTGGCAGCCGTGGAAGGCAGAGCGCCAGGATCGCCAGCAGCCCCCTCGCCCGGCCCAGCTGCCCCCTGCCCGGGCGNGCTGCAAGTCGAGATCAGGGGGTGTTTCAGGTGCTTTACAGGGCCCTTCCAGGGAGGAGGCTGCCTCCGTGCCCGCCAATTTCCTGGCGTGCCTCAACCGCTTCTCTTCAGGAATCGTGTGGAGCTAGCAAGCTGCTTCCAGCTGCCGAAATGGGAAAAAAGGAAGGTTCAGAGATACATTTTGTCTTGAGAGAGTGGGGCGATCAAAGGGAGGGCAGAGAGATGGGCTGTGGGGCAGGAAACTTGTCACTGGCCACTGTTTGGCCTCAGCTCCTCCATGGAAACCCAAACCCACCCCAACGCTCAGCCCACAGGAAGAGATGAAGCCTTTTGCCTCTAGGGCACAGACTGTAATTCAGGTCTAGGCCTGAGGGAGGAAGGGGGGGGAAAAAACAGTTAAAGGGCATTGCACTCTCTTGCTCAAGGATTTTTTTAGTGCCCATCACCACAGTGAGCAGGCGGTGAGCTGCAGGTTGCAACTTGTTCAATAGCCTAAGGCACAACTAAGCTACACATCCAACACAACACACAAGACCTAACTGATCAGTTTTCCCAGCTTGCCAAGCATGGATCTTGGTCACCGCTTGTTTGCGGAGGCACAGGGAGAGGAAAATGCTCATCAAAGCCCTGTGTAAACTGGAACTGTGGCCCATCCATGCTGGAAAGCATTCCCACAAGGTGTCTTCCATTCCAGTGCACCGTCCTTGGGACTCTGATCAGTTGACTGAATTTCCAACCCCTCTCCCTGGACTGGGGCAGCCTGGAAAAGCCAAATTTGCCTTCATTAAATCAGGGAGTTCAATATTCACACCTCCTAAAATCAAGGCAGGTTTTGCCACTGATCAGAGCAGCAGAGCAAGGACTGCTGTAAGCCTTTATTTCTATCATAGGATGTCACCTCATAGCCCTCCCCTTCCAAGCCATGGGGCATGTGGCTATCTGCATCTCCACAAAGGGCTTTTGGGTAGACAGGTATTTTTTTTTAAACTGTTATGGTTTAATTACCAAGGAGGAATGCTCTGGGAAGCAGGACTTCAGAACTGTCAGAAAAGAACACGCTGACAGAGAGAGATCATGAGGGTCGCTGAACCTCAGCCTACCCACTGCATCATCCCTGTAGCAGATGTTCCCTGGGATCCACCACTCACTGGTAGAGAGCTGACCAACAGAGCTGTTCAGAGCTCTCACTGAGCAACAGAAAAAACAACAACACTCAATACAAATTCCTGCTGTGTGGGAAAACAGCTCTGCAGTTTCTAGAGCTATCCACCATACGTCTTCGGCCCCGAGAACAGGGGCTCCTATCCAAGTGATCGTATCTTTGGTCCCCAGTAAGCACCACAGGCACCTCTGACACCAAAAGGCCCCTGAGGTTACAGGACCATTTCAGTTTCCACTTAAAGGGAAAAGCACACTTCTGATCCTCGTGGTTACACTGAAGAGCTGACTGCTAAAGGAGACAGAACTACAGTGCAAAGAAAAAATACCTAAGGTCGTTTGTTTTGTTCTCTGGTGTGGGATTTGGAAAAAACCCCATGATTCTGAAGCACTGGGCCAAAGATATTTTACTTGTGATTGGCCTCACTGAAAGGACTGGAAAGATCTAGGTGTTTATTACTGAATGGCACCTTGTGCTGTCATCTGAGAGCAACAGCTTCAGAAAGAAGATATTTTAAGAACTTGGATTAAGAAGTTGAGAATAGTAGAGGGGCCATATGGGGGGGGACACAGGGGGGCAACCAAATGGATCGGGTCATCTTAGGTCTTTTTCCACAGGTAAACTGCATTAAGCTAGACTTCATGGCCAGTTTAGAGGTGACCTACAAAAGCCATAGAAGTTTTTAGTCTTGGCTTTGACAGATACAGGAGAGTTGCAGGTTGCCTGTGTTCTTCAACAGGGTTTTGGCTTTTTAAACTAGAAATATTTGGGACAGCAAGGATAGCATCCCCTGAATTTGCTGGTAAATTCCTTGGAGATGCAGAGAACTAAGGAAAGAAGATGCTTTGTCCTCAATCAAAAAAATCAGAGACATCATCCTGAGCACACTGCCACCTCAGCAGCTTACATGGACAGTTACCAAAGATGTCACCCTCCTACTCTGCTTCTGTCATGAAGTCTTCATTTTCTAGGGGAGCAAGAAGCTACGATCCTAATATTTCTTCAACTGCCCACTGTCTTTCAGGAAAAATAAATCAAAGAAAACTTCACTAATAGATAAAATATAAACAGAAATGTTGCTTAAAAAAAAAAAAGGAGAAGAAAAAGCCCGGCTCTGTTTCCAGGCTCCTCTGGGGAGGAGGAATGGACACAACTCTAGTATCTTCCCTTTGCAGGAAACCCTTGCAGTCACACGGAGCAAAATTAAAAGGAAGAAGATCCCACATCACAGTCATGGTGCTGAGGGAGTCTCAGGTGACTCTTCTGTCTTTTAGGGACTTTCCTTTTTCTGCCTGTTATCTTTCCTGAGGCCAAACAGAAACACCAAGGAGAGCTCACCCCAGCAATGACATGGAGGGACAGGAGGACAAGAGCCTGTTAGCATTCCTGGAACATCCAGACTATTAAAAAAAAAAAAAAAAAAAAGAAGAGGAGAAAAAAG
>VWZY01012237.1:108783-127681 GCA_013399075.1 Chloroceryle aenea | reverse complement strand
AAAAAAAAGGGGGGGAGGGGAGAGAGAGTGAGGAAAAAACCATCCTGGGCCTACACATTGCAGTTTCCCGCCATCTTGATGTCCTTGGTGCGTGCTGATGGCACGGAGGCGGCTGGCACCAGATCAGCCCAAGAGTAGGAATGAGAGGCCAATGGAGATTTATGTGAGGAGAGTGAGATGGACAAGGTAAAATTGTCAGGAGGAGTTGTTAGAAAGTAAAATATATTGTGACAATTCCACTCCTGCCGTTCATCAATAAACTGACAGATCATTTAGTGTCAATTAGGAGTGATAGATGGACAAGTCCCCATGATCCTGGGCCAAAATTAATGGCTGGGAGGGAGAGGGTGATTGAAAATGACGGCTGACATTGAGAGGAAAGTCCTGAAGGTCCCCAAGGGGCCATTACTTGCCTCATTCCCTTGCAGATCAATGCAGGGACAAACCCAAAACCAGACACTTCAAGACAAAACTTAATCAGACTTCCTTTTCTTTCTTCTCCTTCTAAGTTGTGCCCCCTCACTTGGCAGCCTTGATCCTTCATGCCTGTATTCTTCACATCACTCGGACACCCACAGATGGCTGCAGGAGGCAGAGTGAGGCTGCTCTCTTCCCCACACCCAGCAGCCTGGCTCCATTCCTAACAAGGCAGTGTCACAGGGAAGCTCAGCCTGAGATTCACCTCAAGACTGCTGGGCTAGGAGTAGAGGGCAGAAGCAATGACACAAGCTTCCCCCCCTACCAAGCCAGACAGAGAAACTCATGAGCACTTTACTACTCCCACTTGTGAGACAGGGATGGCTAGAGGTTCCATAGCACAGGCACTCCTGGGAGTCATTCTGAATGGATACAATGCAGGATAGTTTAAGCCCATATTTCTGAAACAGGAGGTTTTTAACTTTATTTACCTTTAGAGACCTTGAACCATAAAACCCCTTAATCTCTTAAATAACCTTCCTCCAGCTCGAGGGTGCAATCTCACCACTGCCCACCATCCAGAGCCCTAAATGATCTCTACACAGAGGCTGGGTTACCCTGCTCCAAAGGTCACCCTGACTGCATCACCTTCCTCCTACAGGTCCTTACCATTCACCTTCTCTTCAAATGCATTGCCAGATACAGTATCATCACTTTTGTTCCAAAACACCCCAGGCTGGTAATTTTCCTAAACAAACTTTGATTCCTGCAACTCTGTACGACCTACCTGTCAGAAAGGAGAAATGTCAGCTGTAGCTGAAGCGCCTGTTGCTGAACTGTTAGATCCCTGGAGAAGAAAGGGGGTACAGGTGCAGGCACTGGAAGGGATGTCCTACAGAAAGCAACACTTGCCTTTTCTTACAGAGGCACCTGAAATGAGCTGTGTTTACTCCACAACCCTCGCTGCTGCCTGCAGAACTGTATGAATTTTAAGGAGCTGATTGCAAGACCAAAGGGATCAAGGACACAAGTGAACTGGAAGTGTCCTGAAAAGCAAAGAAATAAAGAGACTAACAGGAAGAAAAATGGAAGAAATTCTGTAAGGAAAGTCAGATAGAGAAGCTGGAATGAAATGGATCCTAGAAGCATCTCTCCTTCATCAAATCCTCACCAGTATGCAAAACTGAGTTCCCTTTTACTTTTCCCACTGTCAGGCATTAGTGTTTCTGCTTTCTGATGTGTGAGATAACCTGACAGTAAACCTCTGCTTTGCTGGTGACAAAGCATCAACGCTGATGTCATTGAGGATATCAGCAGTGTTCAGAGTGGCACTTGGGCTCCATCCAGTGGTTACGAGAGCTGCTTCTCTAGCAAACCCAGCTGTAATTACTGTTATTTATTTAATCTCAGCAGGGTACTAGGCCCCAAGTGGCAGCTTACGTTCTTGGCTGGTCCCCTTTCCTCTAATCCTGGGACTAGAATATTGCTGGGGCAGCAACAGTACTGCCTCTTCCCACAGGGAGTGATTCTTCTCTCCCGAGTACGGATTCAAACACAGCAGCTATAGGATGCAGAGGGCCCCATCAGTAAGGAAAAAAGATGCCTCTGTCACTACTCTGCACCATTTATTTGCTGATTTCAAAGGACTTGTCTCAGGGGTTACTGAGATGCTTACTGCAGTCCCCACCATTACCCAGATTGACGACAGGGGAGTCCTCGCAGTGACAGCTGCTCTGAGGAGGTACTGCAAGTCCAAAGCAATCTTTCCATGCTTGACTGTTCAAAACTTCTCAGTAAAAGACAGCATTTTTATAGTTCTCAGGAGTTTAAATATCTGACACTTATAAATGCTAGAGGAACTTAGGATCAAATGCTTTCTCTTATTTGCACACCATTTGTGTGAATTAACTTCAAAACTAGTTACAGGTTGGAAAACTTCCAGAGCCTTCTCTCTTCCACTTCCTATCTCTCAACAGCCTGAGACAGCAGCAGTCTGATGGAAAGAATCACCAAGATGGGGACAATAATTGTGAGCTTACTGAGGTTTGACAAGAGCTGGGCAGGTGAGTGACTAAGAACCACAGAATTGTTTTGGTTGGAAGAGATCTTTCAGATCTTCAAGTCCAACCATCAGCCTGGCACTACCGAGTCACCACTAAACCATGTGGCTCAGCACTACAGCTGCATGTCTTTTGAATACCCCCAGGGATGGTGACTCCACCACTTCCCCGCGGCAGCCTGTTCGGGAAAGACAGAAAACCACAACAACAGGCTGAGAATTACATTCGACTCTAAAATGTGCAAAATGGAAACAAAAATAACAATTTCAAGCAATCATTTCACACTGGTAAGACTCTGAACTAGATATACAGCAGAAAAAAAGTTTAAGTATCCCTATGGAAAAGCAACAAGTGTGCAGATGCAACTGACTGATCTGTCAGAAACAGAGCTAAAAGCTTGGACCTGAAATGGGGAGAAAACAACACAAACAGCCACAAGACCACTGCTGAAGTATCCCATCTGACCCACAGTATCCTTAGACAACACAGCCAAGCTAACCGGAGACACTCTGCTCATCCTTCTTAAGCAAAAACCACTCTCAGTTCTTACTTAAAGCAACTCAATTCCCAACTGTAGGCTGTTAGACTGGAGTAAAAGTACTTGTACAGACATCAGATATATCAACAGAAGCATGTTATTGTAACTACATCTACACTAGTGAAATTGGAGCAACTTCACTTGATAAGCTTCCAAACTGAGTCAAACTGGTTGAAAAGCTGTGGGGAGATAGAGCCTGAGAAAACAGAAACAACAAAGATACACCAGCATTGGTATGACATCAGCCAGTGACTCAGAGGTTTCACATGAAAGCTTTACTCTGGGATGTGTCACAAAGACAGCCTTACAAGCAAGCATCTCGGGCTTAAGGGAGAGAAGGAGAGAGATCAGCTTGGGGAGAACATGCAGCTGAAGGAAGAAAAAACAGGGGAAGTGGTTGTACAAAATCCTTGTACCTCATATGACTAAAGAAAGTCAGAACAAACCTCCCCTTCATAAAATCATATTGTAAAAGCTCTTAATAGAAAGGGAAAGAGTACCATCAGATATGACATGACACTGTATGCATGACTGAGCCAGGGGCACATCTTCATCTCACGTCCCCTTGTGCAGGGTCTCACAGATAGAAGAATCTGCAGAAAAATCTCCATCTCCAGAAAAATCTCCACCTCCTTCTGCTTCAGCTGAATTGCATCCAGCCTCGTGGAAGCATTTATCCAGACACCTGCTGTATCCATAAACCATGCAATTGGGACACTGGAGGAACACCACTGATAGCTACGGCTCAAAATGTATCAGATGAGGCTAATGCCAAGCAGCAGAACACATCCTGAAGTAGCACATGGCAGTGTTGTTACATCAGGAACTTACACACTGTCCTCTGGGGCAGGTCAGGCACAGCCCTGAGTAACTGACTGTATTACCTCCAGTCCAGTCCTTGACCTAGGGAACAACTGCATCATTTATTTTTCCCAAACAATGGGACTCACCCTTGTTCTCTGCTGTCCTCTTTCCAAAAAGCATCTATTTAGTCCTACAAAGATGCAGGATCATTAGTGGATTTTGTAATAACCCTGCAGTGGGTGCATCTTTGGCACGGCTGCAGCCGGCCTATGGAAAATATCATTAGCAAGTTAAACTGGAAAGGAACAGAAGTTCCTTTCAATACCTTCCAGTTCAGTTCAGGCTGATATCTATACTCCTTTGCTTTACTCCAGTCTCCAGATTTTCAGATTATTGTGCATCTTTGGCACGAGTGATACTTTTCCCAGAAGAATACTGTTTTCCAGGAGGGGTACCCCAAGATACAGAACACCTCTCTCACCTCCCAAGAAATACAGACTGCAGAACAGATTTCTGGATGTCCTCTCCAATTCCCAGGGTCCCAGAAAAGGAAATATGTAACTGTTCCATAAATCAGAGCCTCTCCAAAGTATATGCCCAGACATATGAGCTCTTATGATAGGTGGTACCAGGCACAAGCCATGTCAGACCACCCCGTGACTGAGCCCTGCAGCTCTGAATAGGAAATGTAACACCAGCCTAACTTTACAGCTTGAAAAAGAACAAATACTTGAAACCAAGTAATCCCCTCCCAGTCTGAATCACCCGTTAGTTTTCATACTCATTTTATTACCATGTCCAGATACTTCCTTTCCCTTAGGTATCCTTCATAAGCATCAGGCTTCTCAACCTACACTCTACAACTTGTACACTTTTTTCCTTCTGTCTCTTCTCACTGACCATCTCCATCCATCTCCATTACACCACAACCCCCTACACATATAAACATTGACAAATTTCACCTTCACTGTCAGGGCTTCTCGCTGAATCCTGAACTGTTCATTGCATTCTTGTCAGTAGGGCCCTGTCATGTGTCACTCTCCTGGGAAGGACACAACCGGTCAAATCAACCTCCCTCATCTCCTGCATTTAACATGTTTATTAATCCTTGACTCCCTGCAGTTACTGCACCAGGTATGGAATACACTGCCTCTGGCAGACAGTAACATCTACACAGTTCTGAGTCCCAGCAGACTAATTTATAAAAAGCATTAGCCAGTGGAAGCAAACGAAATCAATACTTCAAATGGTCTGAAGGAGCTACGATGATATTGGAGACACAGCCCATCTAGGAGTTCCAGGAAAACTCTTCCAACACCTGTGACAGCAAAGCCACCACTGTGTTCACCTAATCCATGTCTAAGCCCCTCTTAATAAGGAAAGAGGTGAGGACTCACTTGGTAGGTGCCATCACAGGATCATCTGCCCAGCCTCCTTGCCGGCGGGGAGGTTTAGGTGGCGGACCCTTTAGTAAAGAGAAGAGACACGTTACAGCCAGCTCCAATCCAAGCACAGTCCAGACAGTTGGAATACAGGTCCACGAATACTAATGTAGCACTTTACCAAACAATATATGGAGAGAGTGTTTAAAATGCTGTTTATTCATAAAAGCCAAGGAAGACAAATATTGCAAGGCAGGTTTTTAAGTGTCTCTGTAAGCAAAAGATGCATCCCTCTCAGTTAGCATCTTGACAAGTCTGTGTGCTTTTGACTTGTCCAGGACACACCGTACAGCAGCAGACAGAGGCTTGAGATGGGACTTTCCAAAGAACAGGGCCATGAATTCCCACTGTGGGAGCTGCCTGTTGTGTTTTGTGGGTTTGGGTTTGGCCCCCCTGCCTGAAGCACCTCACACAGCAGTGCCTGCAGTGGTTTCCATGACAGGCGGTGGTGAAAGCAGAGGGGCAAGGTGACCCCAGTGGATGAATTTCAGTTTATACAACTCCCAACAGATGGAGCATCATGAGAAAGGAAGATTGGGTAAAAGATCTCCCAAAACCAGGGAGAAATGGTAACTGCAAAGCAGGCCAAGATGGAGCAAGGCAGGGCTGTGGGGAGAAGGGGACACAACAGGTGGCTTCACAGCTTGTATTAAGAGAAGGAATGAGCTGCATGGCTCCTGAGGATTTCTGACTTGACAGAGGCGACCTTGCATGTGTGGTGGGGTCAACCCCGAGCCAAAGCAGAATTACCTCTTGCCACAGATGAGGAAGGGGTTGAGTTAACCCCTGATTGTTTGAGTCTCCTGTGTTTATTTCTTGAAGCAGAAGCATTGGTTTTGAGTGTGGGAAATTAAGAGACCCTGCCAGGGGCAGCCGCTGCCTGCTGCAGGGAAGGGGCACGACCCCGCATAGCTCCCTGATAGGAGCAAAAATAGTCAGCCTCCAAAAATAAACAGGGAGCAGGAATGAGGCAGGAGCTGCAGTCCCAAAATACCAGCTTTCTTCGGCAAAGGGAGCAGAGGAGGGCAGAGGGACAGGCAGGGAGCGTGAAACGCAGGAAACAGCCTCCTTATATGGGCTCATCCGCAGGGGACAGAGCTCAGCCGACTGGAATGACCATGTCACAGAATGTGAAGCCTTCAGGGGCCCAAGTGAATGGAGTTTTCTGATCTTTAAATGATTCCCCCAGATTCTTAAGATGCCAAACCAGAGAAGAAGCTACAGTGCCAAAAAAGGAGCATTTTGAATTCGGTTGATCTGGACACACCCAGAGCCCAGGAAAAGGGGGAAAACGCACCACATATGGGCGTGCGTGCCCACGTAAACATCCCTGTTCCCACTACACACCCCTGCCTCGGAAACACTCCCTCCCACGCGCATCCTTCCCAAGCAAACACCCTTCTCCTCTCACACCAGCCCTCCGAGAGCCAGCAGGCCACAATGCCCAATGCCCAAGCCTCACAACTCTTCACAAAGGTGCACAGGGTCACACAAATGTCACTGAAGAAATTGGGCCATAGGTCTGAAGGAAAATTAAGCATCTCCAGGGCATTCCAAGGCATCTGCAGTTTAATTCCCTCATCATCAAAACTAGCCTTCAGATCAAAGATCTCTCAAGTGGAGTAGTCTGGACCAGAGGGTGATGAGGGCCCTAGTCTTCGCACAGGGCACGGCTCCATGGCATCGAAGGGTTTGATGCCAATGTTCCAACATCTTCCCATTGCTCACAGACACCAGGCAACCCTGAATGCCTGTCAGACCCTGACAAACACCTCACACCTACAGGTCTTTTATTCCTCTTGCAATAAATGGGGTCATTCTTCTTGAACTGCCTACAGGAGCACTAGCAAGAGGAAAGGCAAGGTTAACTGCCAGCTGAGGATAAACAGCTTTTCTTTGTCAGTTGCCTAGAAAATGCCATAACAAGGTCCCACGCCACCTGCACTTTTGCCAAGTAAATAAACTTACCTCCCTATACTTTCCCATTTCCAAAACCTCAGCATACTTCACAACTTCACAATGCACTGCCGTGCACTGCTGCAATACAGCCACAGGGAGAGATGCTGCAGCTGCACACGAGAGCTCGACGGAGAAACTGGGAAGAACATCACCCGAGAGGGAGCAGAGCACAGCAGAGCAGAGAGGACACTGTTCTTTTGTAGTGGAGCAAATGTGCTCCTAAGCTTTTTGGTGAAAAAGACTTGGGGCTTTAAAGGATGGAACTTGTTGGTACCTGCGTGTTCTGTCCTGGGCAAGATTCTTATGGATGTTCCCAAATGCAAGTTAAGCTGTACACCCAAAACTGTTTAGTGTTCAAAACACTGTGATTCCACCAGCTCCTGACCACAACTCTCAGCTTCTGCTGCTCACTCTCTTTCACAGCATTAAGTAACCACTTGCTTGCTGTTGTTTGCTTCTCCACTCAGCTTTTGTCAGTTAGTTATCTCCAGAACACTTCCTCTACCTTAGTTTCTGCAGACTGTCCCCTCTTCCAGGGAATACTGCCATGGTATGAGCTTTTTATTTTAGTTTTCCTCAGAAATTCCATGCACCATTTTTGTGATAGTACTTTTCCAGCATTTCTCAGGCCACCTTCCTCGCCAACACTTTCATACTGCCGCTATTTTATCTCTCCCTTTGAAAAATGACTGGCCTGAATTCCATCCCTCCTGCATTAAAGGAGAAGCTGCCTTCTTCCTTATCTGTAGTCAGGGCCTTTCTTATCAGACAGATGTAGAATTCCGATTTGGCTCCCCCATTAAGGCAGAAATTTCCAGGCTACTTGTCAGGTCACGTCTGCAGTTTTGAGGGTGCTAGCTGGATGTTGCTTCCCTCATGGAAGCAACTGCCCCGTGTGTCTCAGAGTCCGACAGCTTCTTTAAGGACCTACCATGACACAGGCAGATTATGGACACGTTGGGTCCCTCAGATTCTCAGGCAGGTCTAAAAATATGGAATAATTTACCTTCATCAACAGGACAATTTTGAACCAGCACACACTCTGTGTGGGGAAGCAGGGACTCGGACGACATTGTGAGCGTGCAGCAGAGGACACACCATTTTTCTGTCACATAAAACATCCCCTAAAATGTGTGTGACCTGTGTTCTGCCCAACACAGAGACACCGTGAGATTATATCCAGTATGTAGGTGCCTTGTTTTTATCAGGATTGCCTAGGAAGCAGAAAGAAAGGAGTACAGCCAGTTTCAAGCTTCCTCTTCTCCAGCAAGTTGCCTGCGGGTCCCCTAACTGAGGAAAAGCAAATCTCCACAAACTGGCCTGATCAATTCCTTTTGACTGCTGCCAGTTAAGGAGCTGTAAGTCAAATAGCCCCACTGCTTCCAAGCAGCCACATAACACATTGGCCAGCACTCTAGGCAGCTTACAGGTGCACCTGCTGGGAAAGTTGTTTCTTGCAGCATTTAGCACCTTAACCTGTCTCAAGAGTCACTGCTTTTCCCTGCATGAAAACAGTGCAGCAGCACACAACAATCTGGTTCTCTGAGCAAGGGGTTACCAGGCAGAATCCTCTCTCAACCCACAGGTACAGGTGCCCCCCAGCCCTCCTAGGCATTAGCATCTCTCAATCAATTTGCTACTACCTTGTGTTACCTACAGACTACCAGACACGTTCCCATGCTTCTCCACCATGCCTACGGTTCTTTTGTTGTCCTCAGTGGGTCCTATTTTCCACTGAAAGCATGAAATGG
The DNA here is from genome assembly GCA_013399075.1 of Chloroceryle aenea. Lineage (NCBI taxonomy): Eukaryota > Metazoa > Chordata > Aves > Coraciiformes > Cerylidae > Chloroceryle > Chloroceryle aenea. Next base: position 118,710 of record VWZY01012237.1, on the reverse strand, counting down.
AAAAGGAAAAGCTTTAAATACAATTATTTTCAATGGGATTGTCCCTAATCAAGGGACATCAAGCTTGCAGCAAGGTAGTCAAGCAGCAAGGGTACTAGCAGAAAGGCTGGGAAACGTGGCTGACTGAAATGCTATTTCAGTAGATGTCATCAGAAGGCTAGCAGATAAGCTCAGAAAGCTGAAAATAACTGTCCTGCTGGCCAGCCATCGGGGTGCACGGGAGAGAGGCAGCACAAGGCCTTGGGGAGCTCCAGGCCAGGCAGTGCTGGGGCTCACACTGGGGAAGTTGGCCTAATTAGGGAACAAAAATTCAGCTGCATTTTTGAGATACCTCCTGGAGAATCTGGCCAGCTTCCAGCTGAGCGGTCCCCAGGAATAGGCTGGGAGTCCAGCGTTTCTACAAGCAACCAGGAGACCACTGGAGAAGAAGAAACTCTCTCTGTGAAATGGAAGCAGGTAAGAAGCCAGTGCTTCCTTGGATGCTGTTTCTCCTTGGTGGAGGGTGTTTATGAGCACAATGCAAGAATCCAAATAGATGGCAGAAACTCTAGGACATGGAGGAACGAATTCAGCTCAGCCCAGGACAAACAGGCAGATGGGAGGGCATTCATAATGTGCAACAGCTACAGGAAATTCTGCCTCAGAGAACCCTCCTAGCTTCTCAAAAATGCCTCAAGAGCTGTCTACTGCCAGCCCACCCCACTGCCTGCGTGCCTACGGTGGCACAACCCTGGCAACATGCCATGTACAAAAAGCAGCTGGACCCTGGTGAGGGCTATTCTACTAGCTGAGGATCACAGGGGAGAGCAGGATGCTAGAGAAAAACAACACGGGCAGACTGTAAGGTCTTTGGGAATTGTCCCCCCAGCTGCACACCCAACACTCTCCAGATCTTACTGAAATGCAAGTTGTAGATGCAAAAAGGGCTATAATGAACTGAATTACAATTACACATGACTTCTTAGGTCATGAACTCTCTGAACTAGAGTGGTTGGACAGTACCTAAACCACTGTGATTATTCTTACACAAATAAGGTCCCCAGGGAAGCATCCACCTGAGTGCAGCCAATGTGGGGCTCCTCAGTTGCACGTTTCTAAGTTTCAGGGCATGTGGGGGAGAGCACTTGGGGGGCAGCTGCTGCACAGATCCAGACCAGACAACGGAATGAGAGTTTGGAGCTGGGCGCCAACCACTGTGCGAGGGTAAGAACTGGGTCAGGAAAATACCACTCTGATTAAAGGTCCTGATGCTATGGAGCCCCAGGCCATGTCTACACCACAGGTGCAGACACACCTGCAAGCAGGATCTGCGTGAGTCAGCTGGAGTCTGGAAACAGTCTGGCTTTGGGTACTGCTGGTAATCAGGCTGGTACCTCCCCACGTAGAGTGCAGGCTGCTTCTCACCAGGGAATCTCTGCATCAGTCTGCACTGTATTTTAGAATGCAAGTAACTCACTCAGACAATCCCACTGAACGGGGCAACCTTGCAGTGTAAGTCCACAACCAGATTCACTTTTCAGACACAGCTTCCAGGAGTTCAGTATCAAAATGAACACCTCCATCCCTGAAGGTAAGGAACAGCCTTGCCCCACTGCTGAAGACTAGAAAACACAGGGTAGGGGTCAGGATCACTCACTGCTAGTCCAGGGACATGAGCTCCCAGGTGGGACCAGAACTCCACAGAAGGCCAGGGCTTCAGCCCCCAGCCACGCTTTAGCACTTTAATAGACCCCCAGGCCCATCCCAGGCACCTAACACAGGCTGTGGATTCTGCTGTGACAGTAAGGCATCTGCACACCCACACCCCCCCAGCATGGATCTGCATGTAGGGAATCCCCACAGCTCTCCTGCATAAAGCCTTAGCCCTCCTTTCAGACAGGGACTAAAGCAAACTAGAGGAGGGAATTCTCCAACACCCCAAAGCAAATCTGTGGCAAAGCCAGGAACAGAACCCAGCAAAATCTTGGCTTACAGCCATGCTCATACTCCTGCCTATTCTGCCTCTGCAAATTAACTGAATTATTAGGATACACCCTCTATTATACCATTGATCAGCCTTACAGCCTTTGGCTAAAGGTCCCAAGCAGCCTTGGAAGGTGCAGCCAAACGAATGATTCAACTGGCAGAAATTCAGATCCAAGATGAGGGGTTTGCCAGGGGATGCAAAACAAGCCTCAGAGCAGGCAGCTGGCTGGAGGGCAGGACTTCATCAGGTACAGTCACATCCACAGCCCAGAAGGGGCTGTTTGCTAGTATTCAGGCAGCAACACAGTATCCTGAGCACAGCAAGAGGAGAGGGACCAGGTCCAGGACGAGTTCAGATTGTAACACTCAGCACAGCCCGGAGGGAGTTCAGAGCAGGGTCACATGAGCCATCAGGGGGATGGAGGGGCCAACTTCGGACAAATGATTCAAGAAGCCAAGTATTTCAGCTTGGCCAGGCAATGACTAAGGGAGAGATATACTGCAACAAGTTTTGGATCACACTTTACAATATAAAATTCCAGTAATAATTGGTTTGGAAGGGACTTACAGTAAAATGAACAGAAGTTTGTAAGTATATAGTATTATAAATTACAAGCAGCTCACTGATGGGTTGGATTTCTCAACACTCAGTTAACCATTCTGTTACCCTTCACAGGCATTTACCAGTGGAAAAATACTATCAAGTGTGACTGTGATGTTTAAAAGCATAAGCCTGAGTAAAGGGTGCAGGAACTATCCAAAACAAGAGGGGTTTTAAAGCAGGGATCACTTCACTCAAAGGAAAAATCTTCTTGCCAGGCACCATTGCATAACCTCCCTGAAGCTACAACAACTGCTCATGTGGAAGAGTCACATCAGTTCAGTTCTTTTAATGAAATTTAGCAGCCAGGAGCAAGAAGGAGCCTGTGGCCTGTGACCAGCCACCGCTCGGCACAGCAGACCTTGGGAATCAATTATTCAGGGCACTGCATGGTGGTGGAATTAGTTCCAGTGAAATGACTGTAAGGACTGGTTCAGGGAGGGAGAAGTTTAGATCAATTATCAGGACAAATTTATATTGGTTAACCAGTCCCCAAAACTCTGTCCATCGGTGGGAGGTCTCTCTGCCTGTTAAATGGAAAAGTGCTCTGGGCACAGTCCTGAACCATCCATCACTGGCAAATAAACCCAGTGGATCTTTCCTACAACATCATGACTGGTACCACCAAGAGAAAAACGAGCTAATCTGAATAATCCTGACTCCTTGTGATGAGCATACCCTTCTGAGGCCAGAATTAATGAGATGGGTGATACGGCTTTCATTTCAGGGCTTTACATTTCACAAATGGATCTGCTGTGCTACCAGGACTGAGCTGACACTTCAGCAGAAGGAGTTAACGTGTACAGGAGGGGATGCTTCAATTGTCTAATATACAGAGACCAACTATAGCCAGGAAAAACTGGGCAAAAAAGAGTGCAAGACAGTTAGCCCAAAGACTTGAACAGGTACCGGTACGCAGTTCTCAGGTTGTTGTGAACAGCACCACCCTGGCTTCTAATGCAAAATGAATGCTGAGATGCTTTTTATCTTTACTGCAAGATGAGAAAGGATATGTGTATTCCTTTTCTCTGCGTAACAGGAGCCTGGGAAGAAGCCCTGTGCCCACATTAGTGTTTCAGTCCTGGTGCAAGACAAAGGAAAGACTCATAAAACCCACAAAGGCACACATCCACGATACTACATCCATGTTACTACTGGCTGGTCTTCTCCTCTGGGGTGCAGCAAGACTTCATAATCCCCAAAGAGAAGCTTTTATGTTATGGGAGCAGGCTAACCATACTGGACAGCAAATCCAGGCTGTTAGGTTCTGTACTCTATTAGCTAATTGATGCCCTCACTTTTAAATGAAAACAGAGCATTTTTCGACGGCCACAGGTACATCTGTGACCTCAGAACGAGATGCAGCAGCTGATAAGAGCAGCTCTTACAGAGATAATGAAGAACCCTTGGCAGCAATAGGAGCAGGGGATGCAGGAAAGGCACTGCATCTGAGGCAAACTGTCTTATTCTCCAATACAAGTGTCCCCTCTTAAGGTAGTCTTTGGATATATGAGTAAGTTAGTCCTACTAGTCCCCTTCAGAGAAGCCAGTATCTACCTAGAAAGCCTCTAGCTTACATGGTCAACCTTTTCCTCAGGGTCTTCAACCTAGAAGGATCAGGAGGGGAAAAAAAAGAGAGAAAGATGTTAAAAGGAAGAACTACAGAAGCCTGCATAAAATAGCTTGAAGACTGACATGAATGGCTGTCCTGCAGCACATGCTTTGCAACATCATCCACTTGAACAAAGGTGATCTCATCACAGCAAGATTTTATATCCAAAGTCATTTATGCATGTACCAGCTGTGATAGGATAAAGCAGGCCTGTTTATTTCCAACAGACACATACTAAAGAGATACTAAACACATACTAACGAAAACAAAACAACCAACACAGCCAAACACAACCTACAGACGAGAGCAAGAACAGACTTCCTAAGAAAATCCAGATTATTCAGGTGTGGAAGATGCTAGGAAGGTTTGTATGGATAGGATCTGCAGCCACGCCAGAGACCAGAAATGATGTCAGAGCCATCGTCCTGGGTGTCACATACTGTATCAAGCTGCAGCTCCTTTTTCAGGAGCTACTGTTTCTCAAGGCAACCTGAGATCCTCCTCTGGGAGCAGGAGCAGTAGCAACTAGCATAAAACAGGCCTAGCTGACAGCAGTGTAAACTTCAGCTAACACTATAGGATAGAGCAGCTTGGTTACAAGGCAGATGAGTAGACCAAGGAAATCAGCCTGTCAATCACTGTGAAAGGTACAAACTGGCTGAGAACCTTTATGATAAGCAGACTGCCAGCACCAGCAGTGGCAACAACCAGCAAGGAGGAGACAACTGAGAACCTGGGTAACCTCTAAGCTATCCTAGCAATGGTCAGAATCACTCAGGGAGAGAATCTAGGGTACTCTGTGACCCTGCACCAGCAGTGCACACAGGATGCTGGAAACAGTACACTAACCACCTTGCTGTTCTTCTGGAGTGCATCATCTCTCCTGTGGAACAGGGAAGCTGTGTGATTCAGAACTGCATACATCTCTGATCACAGTGCTTTGGCATCTGAGTACACTCAGAGTCTGTGGTCTCTCATAACACTGCAGCTGGATCTGGTGTCATCTGGTCTAAGGTCTTACGCTGACAGGAGCAGAGGCAGGCTAGGTGGGGTTATGGCCACTGGAGTACAAAGTGTCTGTATCAGTGAGTAGCAAAATAAAAACAGATTTGTCCAACTGAAAAAACCTGTCAGCCAGGGACCTGCTTGTTCCCATAGCTAAGATCAGAAAGTCTTCTGCAGGGCCCAGCATGACCTAAACTTCCTTGGCTCTATGGAGCCCAGGTGGTACAGGACTCACAGTAGCATCCAGCTGGACAGCACATGTTGGAAAAGCATTTAAATAACCACTTCTCTCAGCAATCTTCCACGTGGATTTCATGCTCAACAACGGATTTGCAGTTGTTCATTCACTTGGGTTAGATAACCAGGTCCTGGATGTAGCCTAAAGAATCCTGCCAGCAGTGTTGGTGAGCTGGGGGTGGCAGTTCAAATAGCTGCCTTGCAAAGTCCACCTGGGGGATCATCCTTTCACTGCACAGCAGAGGTGGCCCAAGCTTGTGTCCATCTACATTCATCTATCCTGAAAAAGGTATTTTTTGGCAGCATAGAAATGCTCACTTTTTATCTATCACCCAAGGACCACAACTACACAGGCAAGCTTCCTAACATCAGGTGGGATGACAAGTGGAGGTAATTCCTGCTTTCAGAAGGGAAAGCACAGAGCCTCTCCACAGGCCTTGGTGACATGCGGGGAACCAGTGAGTACCTGACATGATTTTGGGCACACCCTGATATAAAGTGAAAGTGCTCCTGTCCTACCTGTGTGGAGATGTTCTCAAGATAGCCTGGAAAATCCTCATCCCTGAGGCTGACATGTTGCCTGTTAAAGCAGTCTCCACTCAAAGAGCTACAAAGTGCTGCCAGAAAGACACCAACAATGTCCTACTGAAATTGTAATAGGTGGAAACCAGCAAGAGCTTGATTCCCAAGGGAATCCCATCACTGTAGGATGAAAACAGACTGTGGAAGCAGGGTAATGTCACAATAGTTTTGCATACTGATTTCATACAGTGAATAGTTCATTCTTGCTAAGAGGAGACATGGAAAAGGAAACAAAATGTTGATATATTAAAAAAAAAAGAAGAAAAAAAAGAAAGGTTTTTCCACTCAACTTTCCAAATCAATCTCAAGACCTCCAAACCTGGCCAAACAGCTTCTTTTGATGTCATCAAGACAGCATTCAGGCTGCTTGAAGCAGCATTGGAGCCAGGAAGAAAGTTGGACTTTTATTCTGTACAAGTGTTGAGAAGTCCTGGTAGGACAGGGCAGTGAAGATCTTCAACAGATCTCATTGTACAGATCACGTGGCCAGCTTGGATTTTGTCAGAAAGTTGATAGCATCAAGAGGAGTAAAAAGTAACACATTAAGCCAGAGGATGGGAAAGGCTTCCCAGTGGAACAGAGATAGATTACCCCTCTGAAAATGAATGTTTGAAATGCAGTATTCTGGCGTGAAGCAAGCAGATTTCTCTCTGGGAATTCCCATTTCTAGCATCATTCCCCTGGGTGCCCAAGAAGTGCCTACTGATTTGCCAAGGAGTCTAAAGGCCAGGAACACACACAGTCAGTGCTGCAGGATGCTGACTGCACCCATTACAGCAAATCAGCATGTTCCTTCTTGCCTCCTGGAATCACACCCCGCTGCAGCGCTGTTTGTTAGGGCTTGTACTGCTGAACAGGCAGGAACACTCTGCACGTCAGATGGCACGACTGTGAGCTCTGTGGCCACAGTGAACCCCCTGAGCAGACAGAGGTCTGAAGTTGAAGGCAATGCAGACACTTCCACACAGGAATGGGAAATACTGAATAGAGTTTGGGGCAGAAGAGTTACGGATACACTGCTGTGGTTAAGGAGCTTACTGCAGGAGATACATACACACAGCAGGCACCAAAAAGATGCCAAGAGAACAGGCTGTTTTCATAGAGCTTGAGGGGAATACAACTATACTGTGCCCTAGGGAAGGAGGTTTTATCAACACATTTGTAACAGAAGACACACAGTTGAGAGGTACCATTGTTTGGAGTCTCTTTTGGAGGACAGAGTCCAGGTAAAAGAGAGATCAGCAGCAATCTGGCAAGCTCTATGCTGGAGTCAGATGATTTGCCTGTTGACTTCAAAACAGAGATAGCTTTAATTATGTTAAATGACTTGTTCACTCCTTAAAGTGAATTTCCTTGTTATAAGCCCAAATGTTGAGACATGGATAGACAGGTAGAGTTTATTTCCTTCAAGCAAGCTGCTCTGACTAAAAAACACTTCCTGAACAGTTCTCAGCATCATGAAGAGACCAGAACAATAGCACAGTGGTATGTTCATACCAGATACTTGATCTGGGTGGAAACTTGGATTAAACAAAAAGGAAACAAAGAAGAAAAAAAAAAGTCAAGGTGAATCTTAAGACTTTTAAAACTCTGAGGAACTACTGAGGGCAGAATCACCATCCCAAATAGGAAGCTGCACACGAAGGTGTGAATAGAGCAAAGGTTTAAGACAAACCACTTAGTGTTCAAAATCAGCAATAAGAATAAAATCTTCTATAGTGGAATTAATTACAAAGGGCCTCCTCCACCACTGCAAATTCGAGGGGAAAGAAAGTACTGGGTTGTCATTGGTTGCAGGGGTTTTTTGTTTGATTTTGTTTGTTTGTTTGGTGTTTTGGGGTTTTTTTTTGCATTTTGCATTTCTTTTGAGAAGGTTCCTTGAAAAGGTTTCAAGATGAGCAGATGTCTGAATGAGACATCCATGGGAACAGCTGACCCCAGCACGTGGAGGCAAGCCAAGCACAAGCTTCCAGAAAAGTAAAAGGTGATTGCCAATCTGGGATGAAGGAAAAAAGCAATATTAGTTCTATTAAATGCTCACTCTGGTATCAAATATGATCATGTATGAGAAGCCTCCAATTCTGGAGCAAAAGAAAAGGCTGAAGGTGATTTATAGTGGATTTTGTCTCTTCTCCAGTAGCTCCAAGGTTTTCAGTTAACAGCAACATTTAGCAACAAAGAACTGTCTGAAGGGAGACTATTGACACAAACGTTTCTTCCTGGTGGTTACGATCCAGTAATAACACATTTGAATCTTGTAAGGTGTGGGAGGCCTCACCCTGCTGCTGTTGAAAAGCTGACTGCTTTCAAACAGAAGATTGCAACTATTTCCCAGTCCTCTCCAGAGGTGCCCAAGGCCTGGAGCCTTTATGATCTCTTCCCTGTTACAATGGCTAGGACGAGAGACACGCCAAGCACAACTGCAGTAAGTTACAGTCAGGCCAGCTGTACCCCTACACCACACCCCGGTCTCTCTCTAACCAGGGAATCAGCCCATGAGCTAGAACAGCCAGTTCCTGCAAGAGAACAATCTGGGAGTGAGCCACCCTAATCTGGAGGCTCACCAATGATTACACCCACCTAAACCACCACCTGGCTTCTTTAATACCCTCCTTACCTAGGAGGCCCTTGGCTAATTTTCTTAAATTACTCCTTCCACAAACTCACAGAATCCCTCCTCAACTTCTACAGTGTACCCAGGGAGAAGACAATGCAGGGGTGGGAGATGATTTTTGGGAGATGCAGTTTAAAGAAGCCAGGGATATGGGATGCTGGAGATCACAACTGCCATTACAAAGAGCTAAGGATCACCTCATTTAAACAGCTATCTCTGTGGGAGTCTGATGGCCCTTTGTGCATCTGAATGTGTCCGGGAGCAAAATCTGTGTGTCATTTCTTGACAGGTGCTCCTTCCAGCAGGAAGTGCCTATGGAGAAGCCATGATTTTGTCAGAGAGCAAACTTCCCAGCATGATCTGAGTGTTCTGCAGCACTAAGCAAGAAAGTGAATTGAAAAGAGTTCAGACCTCGTCCTTCTGGGTGTTAGAGGATGTTGCCTCACTCTCCTGTGAAAGAGGGGTATTACTTTTTGAAGATGTACTGGCAGAGCAGTACAGACTCTGAACAAAAGTTTTTCTCCAAACCCAAGTTTATATATTTTTACCTACAATTCAAAGTCTCAGAAGCTGCAAAGCTGGCTCCTAGCACGACCTCTGTAGCCTGTTGCATGGTGGAAAGGAAAAAGAGGATCACTGTCCAGACTTGATATTCATTCAAATACTGGCTCTAGCAAAAGTAAAGCACAAAATTAGGGTGTGTGTTTACCTGTACTCTGTCTCACTGCCACAGATGGTGGCGAAACTGGTCACAGATGTGCCTGCTCATATTTTAATCCCATGGAAGATGTGAGTACAGGAGGAAGGGGCCCTAAGTCCTGTTTGATGCTACTGTCCATACCTCACACGTGAGAAACTGTAGCCCCAGATATGACCCTGTGTGAAAACTACACTTCACACAGAGGGCAACAGCAGGAAAAGGACAGGGAATTTTGATTGGTCACAGCTTTGGGGACAAACTTCAAAGGACAGAACACACCATGTGGGAGGAATCTCGGAAGAAATGAAGACTCCCCCACTGGAGACAGCAGCAGGATTACAGACAGGTTCTCCCGGCAGATCACCCACCTCTCCAAGAGAAGCAGACGAGGAATTCTTCCTGCTGAGATTTTCGTCTGGAAAAAAGTCCTGCCGGGCTCGACGGCCCATCTTTAATACCTGTAGTGCGGGGGGAGACGTGAAGGAGCAGAGGGGACAAGGTTACTGACAAAAACTGCTTCAGCGCCGAGGGGAGAAGCAAGCAACAGCTCTGCGCCCCACAGGGAGCCTCTTTCCCCTCAGCAACGCAAAACCGTTCCCGGCTACAGGCGT
>VWZY01012237.1:63903-99456 GCA_013399075.1 Chloroceryle aenea | reverse complement strand
TCCTTCTGGGAAGGAAGGGATTCAAGACCAAGTTCCCCATCCCTACTCTGGGCTGTTTGGTCAGAATGGTCTTTCTGCCATGCCTCTTGGGCACGCTGCCTGAGTTATAAGACAATAACTCACCCTTGACCAGCCATTCACTTCAGGGGCCCCCTACAACTCATGGGGGTTCAGACTCCCTGAAGCACCGACTCAGATTCAAGCTGAGAGAGCATCTGCAGTGGTCCTGCAAATGGCTTTGCTTACCTTCCCGAGGACAAACACATGCCATTTTCCAAGCCAGCTTGAGAGCCATGATTCCAGCCATGGCTCGCTGGAGCCCAGCAAGTCTTCCCTCCAAACCTGCCACCTGTAGAGTTCCAGAAGGATCAGGTTTTTCTCCAAAGTTCTCAGGAAACACTTTGAAGCACCAGTGCTATAATGTGGAGTGAGGCAATAGCTGCTCACAGCCAGCCTGCCCCATCTTGACATCACACTCTAACTGCACAGCCGTCAGCCGCCGTGGGGCAGCAGGCGGGCAGCATTGGCAGCCTGTGGAGAACCTGCACCTACCTGACAGGGGTGGTAGGAAGATGGATGCTCCCAGAAGAACCTGCTCTCTGTATCACGTTGTCCACCCGAAGAGGCTGCTGGTCCCGCTGTGCAGTCAACAGCTCCGGGCTGTCGGGGCTCCGCGGTACTGGCAAGGTCTGAGTGTGAGGATAGATCCTGTTGTGGCAGATGGAGCCTGGCATGGGTGCACCGGGTGTCACAGATTCCCTGTCTCCAGGCTTGGTTACAGACATTGAGGATTGTGGACTGGGAGAACTCGCAGGAATATTCCCTCTGAGCTTTATTCCATGCTAGTATGTGAACACAAACTGATTCCAGTGTAGTGAACACACCTGAGCTGGGACTGGACCAGGCTGTCCCAAAAATCCCTTTGCTGCTCCTGCCTGTGACCTCTTGCACTAAAAAGTATTTTGCTGCAGAGCAGTCAGCTTCCTGGGATGGAGACCGGTATCCTGGGTACCCTGCTGTGAGAAGCGGGCTCCAACCTCACAGTGTTCAGCACGAACACAGTTCCATCTCCCCATCAGAGAGGTCTTGTTCCCCGGGTACAAAGGGGGCATAAAACTTTTTAGGGAGGAGAAGATAGCTATTACTATTTCCAGTAGATGTCCCAATAAACCAGCAACTAGCTAGTGCAGTAAGCAGGTAGAAGGCAGTGTGGGGACAGCAGGTGACATACAGTGGTCTCTTACCACTGTGGCTGCCTAACAGCCAAAGATCTTAAGGAGATGACAGTAAAATAGTCTCTCATTTGCACTGTGCTGTAAGACCAGCTCTTCAGTCTCTAAATAGTCAGATAAAGCACTTCTGTGGAAACAAATACTGTGCTAGACCAACCACTGGTCTGATCTAGAAAGGCATTTCTGGTGATGACTCCTTACGAACAGGCAGGCAGGTGTGAAATGGAAGGGCAGGCTGTTAACAGCACTATTAATAGGGCTAGGAGTGCAGAACAGCTTAGGGGGTTATTAAAACATGGTATCTGCCTAGGTCTAGGGCACAGAACAGTTACCAGGGTTAGACTTCAGCTAGGAAAATGCCTTAGGGCATTTAATGAGATCTGAGCTTGGGTTTTCTGCTGTGGTTTTCTGTGGTGTAAAATCTGGAACTGGTCGCAGTGGTGGAGTCCCCACAGTGGGTGTCCTCACGTAGCTTGGTGTGCTCTCTGCACTGTAGGGTTGTTGGGCTTGGGATGAGCCCATGATACCAGCTGAGGGCTGCAATGGGGTCTGCTCTCCAGGGATTACCAAACATCCACCTCTTCGACAGCAGCCAGAGACTTTCCTGGATGAGAAAGCTGTTCGATTCACGACAAAAAACCCTCAAATTAAAGTGAGCATCTGGTCATTAGCTCATGAATAAAACTTCAGCACCTGAAGGACACATCCTTGCAAACCAGCAGGCTCCTGCTTGCTGAATCTGAGTGAATGACTCTGGAAGGGCATCAGTGTTCCTTAAAGCAGGATTTGGCACGGTGGTGTTGTGAAGAGCAGGGCTGACTCCAGGAATCTTAACTGGCAGGTTGCTTCAGCTAGGGTTCTAGCTTATCTGTCACAGGCTGCAGCTGAGCCTGGGAACAAAGTCCTTTGGTTTGTGAGGTTGGTTCTTTGGTGTTTTGGTTTGTTTTTGTTGTGGTTTTTGTTTAAAACCCAAATATCAGCTGACATGAGAGTGCTGTGTTGCACTGGACAACTGTCAGAGGTCATACGAGAGGCTCTGTAGGGCTGCAAACAAACCCACACGTGAGCACAGGGCAGGAGTCTGCAGGAAGCCTTAAGGATGCTAGGGCCTTGAAGAATAAAGAGGTCAAGAGAAGAAGAACAGTGATGACAAAGACTTTTCCATGGGACCAAAACAGTCCCACCGAAGAGAGGCTTGTTTTCTCCTGAGGACTGTTTTGCACCTCATGGCTTTTGCCTGCTCTCTTTTGGGCATCCGTGGTACGGATTTTCTGGTCGGCGGTCGCACAGTGAGGCAGAGAATTGCTGTGTTATTTCCTGCCCAAGTGTCTGATCTCTGCAGGCCACTCTGTCCTTAAAGGACTCCTTATCTAGTACTGTTCATTCATCCCTTCTCTGAGTAATGACTGAGAACTCGTCCTAAAACCCAGTTCTCTCAGTACACGAGGAACAGTCACTGCTCCAAAACGTCCTGCACACATCCTGTGGAAGCAGTAGCTTTCCTCAAGCAGACAGTGTAAAGGTTTGTAAAACCAAGCTTTGAAGGCAAAGCTCATTTTGGATGCAGCATACTGAGCATTATCAACATTAGAGGATTATAGAACCACGGAAAGGTTTAGGTTGGAAAGGCCCTTTAAGATCATTTGGCCCAACCATTCACCTGACTACCAAGCCCACTGCTAACCCATGTCCTTAAGCAGTACCAGGAAGATTGCAAAATGTTGCACGTAGACCAAATTCGAATTAATTCAGCCTCTTTTGTCTTCAGCTAGATAGCCTTTCACAGGTGGCAGGATGTTTGATAGGCCTCTGCTGGAAAGCTCTTTCTCAAACAGTAGTTATTTGAGATCCCACCCCTGTGGTTCTCAGTCTCTCCATCTTTCTTTCTCCCAGATGAGCTGGGCATCTGCCCAAAAGGTGTCACCTCCAACGTGTTCCGCTTTAACGTGTCCTCGGCAGAGAAGAACAGCACCAACTTGTTCCGGGCTGAGTTCCGAGTGCTGCGCGTGCCCAACCCAAGCTCCAAACGCAGTGAGCAGCGCATTGAGCTCTTCCAGGTGAGTGTTCTCCTCGCCTGCCCCTGTGGCTGAGCCTGGTCTAGTTGCCTCAACTGATACGTGCAGGGTCACAGAAGAGAGAAGAAATCCCATGCTGTACCCCGGGCTTCTTGTAGCATACGCAGTGACAGAGTCACCTTTGCTGTTACAGTGTGGTGCTGCCCTTTCCCCACTCACACTGCCTGGCTGCTCTGGGCACCTTGGCACGGTGCCCCCTTCAGCTCTTTGCTGCTCCAAGAGGGGGTTAGAAGGGGAGCACCTCACCACTGAGCAGCTCTGACTCTTCTATCACATCTTCATGCCAAGGTCCCTTGGCAGTTCTGCTCCTTTGCCTGTTGCAGGAGGGCTGGTGCTAATCCAAGGGGTGGAGCTCTTTGTCTTGTCGCTGGTTTACTGGAAGAATAATGCTTGCTTTCAGTGTTCCCTTCAGCAGCAGCTGCTTGTGGGCACAGTTCACAGCGCTGTTAATTCAGGTACTTATCTGGAGTTTGGTTTGGATCCACGGAGTTCCCTGTCAGAGTAAGGCCTGGTTCGGATTTGGAAGTGGTCTTAGGCAGCTAATGGTGTAGTATAGCATCCGGGTGGCACAGGCCAGTGTCTGTCCACTCTGCAGTAGAACTGGCTGGGAGCTCTTGAGCATTTCCCAGAACTGTGCTCCAAAGGTCCGAGCGATTCTCCACCAGATGACATGACTGACAGGGAGACAATCCCAGAGCTTCTCCGTGTTCGTTGCTTTGTGGAGTGAACCCGGGGTCCCGCGGGAAGGAACACCTTGCACAGGCTGTGGCTGTTTGGAAGCAGGAAGAGATGTCAGAGCAGGGGGAGAGGTCTCCAGACCTGATCAGTCCTGATGCGGTTTGATAAAAGCTGAAGCATGCAGGACACCTGAAAATGCCACAGGGTGGGACTCAGAAGGCTTGCTGGGCAAGGGACCTGAGACAAGATGTTCTGTGACCCACTGCTGGTTCTGCTCTGGAATCCAGACATTAGATCAATTGCTGCTCTGCCTCTGGATGTGTGCCTCAAAACGAGGATGAATTGAGAGAAGTGGGCTGCTCAGGACACAGAAGTAAGCCCTGTGTAGAGCTCAGGCTGGTTGTGAAGCATGTCATGCTCCCCTGTGCCAGGGTATTCCTGGCGTTTCACTTGCTGGACCACTCTTCTAAACGAATTTTAGCGAGCTGTGGAAGAAAAGACACAAGGCTGCACCTTCCTGCTGCGCGGCGCTCGCTGATTCTCTCCCCCTCTCCTGGTGCAGATCCTCCGTCCGGACGAGCACATCGCGAAGCAGCGCTACCTCAGCGGCAGGAACGTGCAGACACGGGGCTCCCCTGAGTGGCTGTCCTTTGATGTCACCGAGACCGTGCGCGAGTGGCTTCTGCACAGAGGTAGGGGTCTGAGCTGGACCGGGTGTCGAGGAATCTAAAGAAATGTGGATCAGTGTTGATGGGAGTAGCTCTCTGCTCCCCTCAGGAGCTCGGCTCACATAGAGGACAGGTTCTTTCAGTCTGAGAACAAGACTTCCCCAGAGAGCTACCACTGTGCAGTGACCCTTGCTGGATTCCTTGCTCTGTCCTGGGGTCCCCACTCCGTAGTTCTGTGGGCTGAGCCAAATCAGGATTCGTCCTCTGGAGGAGGAAATTGTTTTCACTGAGAAATGCTGGAACTCCTTTTGGCTCTTCATATCAAAGCCCAGAGGGGACTGCTCTGCTTGTTTAAACTACAATCTGTACTACACCGAGAATGAGAATTGCTCTGGTTTCATTTTCACCTGAACTAGAGCAAATCTATTAGGGGAAAAAAATCCCAAACCAAAACCAAACCAGCAAGGATCCTGGTTTCTTTAGCTGTTTACAGCTTGGCAGGTATAAAGGTGAGGAAATACCACAAGCTGACACACCTAGACAGATGGGGCTTTAGCCCTGCAGAGAACATACCTCTGCCACCACTGGGCAGCCCAGCAGAGAGTTGTGGGGCACCTCCCAGCGAGAACACTGACCCCATTCACAGCTGGGCACAGGCACTGTGGCTCTCAGCTGGACTGGCCTCACAGACAGAACCTAGGTGCCACTGAATACTGGAATGCAGGTACTGGCAAGCAGCTGCTCCCTGGAAGGGTGAGCTGTGAGCTTGTGCTGCTCCTTTTTCAAGCCATCGAAGTCGTGTCCGGCTGGCTGGAGCTCAGGCAGGGAGCTGCAGCAAGCTCAGGGCAGCGCGCTCGCTGACAGACATGAGAGTAGACTGCTTAGGAAGAAAGGTGCTGGGCACCTTGTCAATGCCCCAGGGAGCCAGATGTTTTAATTCATGACACAACATTAAAAAGGAGCTTTCATAAGAGTCTTACGTTCCCTTAGCCAGGCCCACACATCATGACTGGTCCAGGAAGTTATTATGAAAATAGACTTGCCTCTGGAAAGTCTGTGTGACTGAGCCCACTAGCAGTTCAACAAAACAGGAGGTTGCAGCTGCTGAGAAAAATGCTTGCAGGGAAATTACTGGTCCATATCCAACTCACCCATTTTCAGACCTCTCCTGCAGACATTAAGCAGAAACCAGATAGCAGACAGGTACTGGGGGTGGCAAAACTGATTGAACACACACACTGCAAGCCAGCTCTTCAAATTACTATTTTTTTTCCACTGAAGCTCACAGATGCTTTTGGATGCTGAATAACCTAAAAAATGTAACCAGCACCACCCTTCTCACCTTCCCAGGAAGCTCCCTTTAGCAAGAGCAAGGCTTTTGACACAAATGAAGCTGTAAGATTCTGCATTTCCCCTTCCCCTTTCCAAGGAGGCTTCTGTTCCCCATCTCCAATAGCATCCCTAACTTGAAAACCAACCTACAGTCTCAGAATCACCACAGTGCATGTCCTCAGTCAAACTCCCTGTGCCAGGAGCAGTCCCAGTTGAGGAAGACTGTTTCTCACAGACTCATCTTCTTTGCAGAGTCTAACCTTGGCCTGGAAATCAGCATACACTGCCCTTGCCATACTTTTCAGCCCAACGGGGATATCTTGGAGAACCTGCACGAGGTCTTGGAGATCAAATTCAAAGGTGATAAAGAGCTGGGTCAGGGGAGGCTGTTGAGGAAGGGAAAGCCTGGAGTATCTAAATTAAAAATGAGGTCTTGCTTTGCATATCTGAGCATTTTACATTGCATAACATTTGTCTTAGAAGAGTTTGCATGTTGATTATAGGGGTACATCCACCTTGTAAAGAGGTTAGAAGTGGAAGAAAGTGAGTGTAGGCTGGGTGGATTTGCACAAGTGTCTGCAGCAAGGAATAATTTTGTATTTCAATGTCTCTCTTGTTCAGCTTGATGCCTTCTCAGATTTCCATGGAGGCTCTGCTTTCCAGTTAGGGTGACTGAAACACAAGGAAGTCAGGCATCCTGCGTGAGGTGGCCCAGAGAGTCAGTGGCTTGGCTGGCCTAAGAACTAGGAACCTCCTGGCTCACAGCCCTGGGCTGCAGCCACTGGCCCCCACAGGCTCCATTTCTGAGGCTGTTGTGCAGAGTGCCAATGATCTGACATCTTCTTTAAACCATTCATCTTCCTGCCTGTCCTGGGACCCAAGCCAGGAGTGAGTGGGATGGATTAATGGCCCCACCAGCAGTTTGCAAATGGTAAAACAGGTGGCCTGGAAGCCTCTATTTCAGGCCTGCAGCAGTTAGATTCGTCAGGAGTAAAGGGGTCCCTGTGAGGGAGTAAGTCCCAGAGTAAGTGGATGTGGTGCCTTAATTCCTTTAACCCTGGTTCAAGGACAGGCATCAGGCTGTTAAATGCACTGAAAAGTCTTGTGTTCTACACTGATTTCTCCTTTCTGGATCCTGTTTTTCTCCAAAGGCATCGACAGCGACGATGACTATGGCCGTGGGGACTTGGGGCGTCTGAAGAAGCAGAAAGACTTGCATAATCCCCACCTCATCTTGATGATGTTACCCCCACACCGTCTGGAGAGCCCGGCCTTGGGAGGACAGAGAAAGAAACGGGCCCTGGACACCAACTACTGCTTCCGGTGAGTGAGAATCCTGCCTGGGGTCACCAGGTCCCATGCCGGAGGTGGGCAAGCCTGGCAAGACTCCGTGCCACCAGGAAAGGCAGAGAGCTCCAGGGGGGCTGTGGGTCACTGTCCTGCCACAGCTCTTCCTCTGCTGTCAGGAGATGCTAGCTCAGAATCACTCCATGCTTCTGGCTGAGCCACTGGCTAAGGGAGGCTTGCAGGTGGCTTCCTGGAGCACAGCGGAATCGGGGACCCGTGGCAGCTCCCTGCTAGCTCCAGGTGCTGGAGAACAGCCGGGTGCTGCCCCCCAGGACCAGCGGTTAAACCACTGGGCAGTGGGCACAAACACTGCCAGGCTGCTGAGCTGCCTGCACTGCTCCTCTGCACTTGGCCCAGGGGAACACCCTGTCCCACTGGGCAGTGCTGGTCCAGTTCTGCTGCTTAGGAAGCTGCGTCACAACCCCACACAAGGCGCCTCTGTAGATTCACCCTGTTCCAATGCTGTGTTTCAGGAACNACCTCCGCAGCGCGGACACCACGCACAGCACGGTACAGCCACTGCACTGTCCTCGGGGGGGTGGTGCCTGTGACTCCTCCTCCCTCTCCCGACTCTGAGCATACCTGGTCTCTCCAAAGCATCCAAAGTAGTTCACATCAATACTTGTAAAAAACCAAACCAAAACATCCAAGGACACTGCAGAAAAGAGTCTAGGTGGATCAGCAAGGAAAACATGCATCCTTTGGAGCCAGTGCTGAGTCCTGGCCTCCAGCCAAACGCTGAGGCTGACACTGCTGTATCTTGGATACGATGGGAACCAGCAGGACAGATGGGTTTAGGTTGCTGTATCTTGGATACGATGGGAACCAGCAGGACAGATGGGTTTAGGCTGCTTGGGAACGGCCGTAGTGGTAACTGGGGTGTTCACAGCAAACGTCACCTCTGGTAATTAGCATCTGCCTAATTTTCTCCTGCAGTCTGCACTGGACAGAGGACTTCTCTACAATTTCTTCTAGGTTGTCATGCAAAACTTTTGTCCCATGGCACACAGCTGCCATCTGCTGCCACAGGGGCAGCTGTAGCCCAGGAGTGAAGGGAAATTCGTGTCCCTGTCCAGAATTGAACACAGCCATGCAGTAAGGTCTCCTTTCTGCACAGGCATCCTTTCCAGCTGTATAAATCCACCTGACGTATGGCAGGGGGAACCTGCTAGGCAGTGAGAGTCATGAGTAAAAACTGCCTGGAAGCAAATGTTTCTGGGTAACTTGGGAACAACCCCTGTTTAACAGGAGTACAGGAGGGAGTCTCTGGGAAGAATACCACCCGAGCCTGGCCACTGTCTAGAGGGAAGAAAATAAAAGCAAAAGAAAATCATAGGCAAGGGAGAAGTGCCAAGGGGAGAAGACACATGAAGGAGCAGGCAATCCATGGCCAGAGCAAGAAATGCCTGAGGAAAATCCCGTGCTTCTTTCTGCAGAAGAGAAAAGGTGGCAATCCAGACAATGCAACAGCTCACCAGCTTTGGGTTTCCCTAAGAAAGTGACTGGGGAAAGCATGCTCAGCTGAAGAATAACCAGCTAGCTAGGTAACGAGGGTACTGTGGGAAAGTTGCAAACATCTTGACAGCTTGAGAGTGCGTGGCAGCAAGGCTCACTGAAGGACTAGTATAGTGGGAACAGTCTGTGGGAATGGAGGAGTGACCAGATGCTGGGCATGAGGCGCAAGGGAAAGCCAGGGAAAGCTCTGAAAGGGCAACAGGCATACAGCTTTAGCATCTGGTTGTCCTGAGAAGCTCTCTCCTAGATAACTGGGCTGAATCAGCGCGAGAGAAGGATTTTAGAATGGGTCCTAATGTTCTTTGCTTGAGCAAGAAAGGAAACAATCAAGCACTAAGGTCAACTGAGTTATCCAAGAGACTTTTAGAACAATATAGCTGCTGACAGCTTGCCAGCACCACCTAGGAAAAACCATGGTGAAAAGAAGATCCCTCAGAAGGCCGTTCAGCCTATTGTCTCTGTTGAGTAGCGTGGCCCCAGAACACGCTGTGCACTGGTGGTACAGCCTGGGTACTCTGCTCAGTATCCCAGAGAGCTTCTGCCAGCACAGCGGTGATTACGTGGAGCTGGAGGATAGAACCTGGTGTTTCCCTCACACCCCTCATCTGGAGTGGCTGTACTGTAACGTGCCAGACCCTGTCGTTTACACCAGAGAACTGATGAGAGCACAGTAGTGCAGGGGAGATCATGGCTTGGCCACACCACTCAGAAAGTTGCTTACCCCTGAGAAGTGGCCAGAAACATGGCAACTGTTGTGTAGTGGTTACGTGGCTCAAGAGTACAGTCAGCTGTGGACTGGGGCCAGCGAGGAAGAGGAATCCAGTGGGGTCCCACGGGACACTCCTGGCTCCAGCATTATAGTGTCATGACTTGGAAGATGGAGTAGAGAAAAAAAGCATCAGACAGTTCAAAGCTGGGAGGGAGCTGTGGATACTGGGGAGGATTGGCATCCCTCCAGTGCTATCTAGAGATGTTGGTTGAAATAAGCAGCACTGGTGGTGTTCTGGTTTCTTTAAGGCAACCCAAGGCAGCATGGCCCCAGGCTGGTTACACCCAGCCTTGTTAAAAGCAGAAATTGTGACAGCATCCACCATAACAAATTAGAGATGAAAGGAGACCACCACTTACACTCCTTCAGCCCTCAGCCACAGAGCAAGGCTACTGCAACTTAAAGTCCCCGAGACAGGTCAGGGCAAGTGAGAGCCTTTAGGAGCAGGCTGTGATCAGGAAGTGGCAGGTGAATATTACTCACCTCAGGGAAATACTCCCCGAGGAGCAGAGGCCAGACACCTACAGCCCTGTTGGCTTTGCAGTCCTTTCCTGTCCTCAACCAACTGAAACACGGTCCTGCCTCTGTCACCACATTTGCTTTGTTTCTGCAGGTGCTGGGCTTATACAACACGCTGAACCCCGAGGCATCTGCTTCGCCCTGCTGTGTCCCCCAGGACCTGGAGCCACTCACTATCTTGTACTATGTTGGGAGGACCCCCAAAGTGGAGCAGCTCTCCAACATGGTGGTGAAATCCTGCAAGTGCAGCTGAAAGGCACCCTGGCCCACCCAAAGCCAAGAGAGAAACTGTCAGCACCCACTCTCCTGCTCCCAGGCTAAGACAAAAGGAACTGGGGGTCAGAGACTCTGCATGCTGAGGGCCGAGTGCCAAATCCTATGGCTTAGGGTCTGGCAGCCCTTGGGGATCTCTTCTGGAACATTTCTTTGTCTTGTTGGCAGTGTCATGTTCCTTCTGGGAGTTACTTTGGTGACACGAAGACCACGCTCTCCAAACTGTCTGGACAGATGGTGTGGAAGAGGATAATGTGGAGAGACTGCTATGTATTTGAAGGTTGGGTTGCTGAGCTGGGAAAGCAAGAGGATGAGAAAGAGCAGGTGAAAGGGGGGATGGAAATGGGGAAATGTTTTCTATTCTAGCGTTAACTATTTTAGGACGCCAGCCCTCCCCACTGGCCTGAAGAATTAAATGTTTTTCCTATAGGAGAAAACCCTGAAAGTTTCTTGAAAGAAAAGAAAATGCACCAAGAGGGGAAGCTGCTGAGAGAAGAAATGCTCAGAGATACACTTAAGACTTTTGTTCCTCAGAGCTGTGATCCAGGAGCCCTGCAATTGGAACTGAACCTGCCCAGCCTGCACGTTCAGCTGGCAGACCCTGGCTACTGGTTTCTAAACACAAACTGCACGCTCCAGGCCAGCCTGCTGAGGGTGGGCATACCTGGGGGAGAGGGGGCCGAGTCCATCTCCAGAGGGACAGGTGTCTCCATTCAGCTCTTTTCCCTTCCTGGAGTTTCTGAGAGATGGTTTCTGGGTCAGGGCAGGAGCAGTATCTGTGAGTACCTGAGTACTGGGCCCATTCATGAGCTGGCACCCCCGAGGGCCTCGTGTCTGGTGTGGTTTGTGAGGTGGTTTGGGGTGTTCTCCATCTGTCAAGCACAATGCCCAGAACGTGGCCCAGGCCTTACCTGCTACAACTTTAAAAAATAGTAATCTCAAAAACATTGTAAAAAATAAATATTTTGGGGGGGAGATGCTTTTTTTTTTTTTTTTCCCCAAACAAATTGTTGGAGAGTTAGATGGCTTGCTGTTTCTAAACTGCTGCTGCTGTGGCAAACTCAGTCTAAAAACCTTCCCTTTCCAGAATGGCTCTGCAAAGGAATGGACAGAATTTAGGTCATCCAGAGAGTCCAGATGAAAATTCCTTGGTACCCTCAAACTGTGCTTTGTATGTGTGTGCCTTGTCCTGCCCTAGGCCTTCAGACCTGTACGTCACCCCTGGGATCTACTTTTGATAACTCACTAAAGCTGCCCTCACATGTGAAACCCTTCCACTGACACTGTTTCAGTCACAGGGCAGTGCAGTTGCCACAGCTGACAGATGCCCTGTATCCACTGGAATATGGATGTTCTGCCAGTGCAGACCTGTACACACAAGACAATAACACCCCTCTTCTCCCAGGTTACCACGAACACCACAAATGCTCATACAACCAAAAAACCCTCACACGTGTTCCCAAGGCAAGACTTCAAGGTAGTATTTTAACATCATGGGCTTTCTCAGCCACAGATACTCCCAAATGCAAAAAAGAAATGGTGCTTGCCTGCCACGTGAGACTCAGGCTGCCTCTTTGAGTCTCCAGACCACAGTGATGTCCTAGAGACCACAGAGCTTCCTCCCTGCTCCCTCCCAGTTCCTGGTCCCCAGCAACTGGGTGTAAAACACCAGCTAGCTGGGGAATCACTGGTGGCCAGGGATCTCCATGGTCAGCCTGGAATTCAGCAAGCCCTTCACAACAGTGGCTGCTTCCATCAACCTGGTGAGGCTGCCCTTCCTTGTCATCTCAGCCACCAGCTGTAAGCAACGCTCCTGCATCGTCACCAGCTGGCTGCCGGCCAGCGAGGGGGGTCAGGAGAGGGACCCTGCCAACCCGGGTGACATTTTGGTTCAGGGACACGTGTTCTGACAGAGGCACTTCCCAACATTTAGCTTTATCCCTCTCCTCTCTGGGGCTCTTTGACCTGTCACGGGTGTGGTGAAAGGTGCAGTTCTGCAGCACTGCTGGAGCACTGTGCCCCGGACAGCTCTCCGTGCCCCTGCTCCCCACACCTGCCCAAGCAGGGGGCAAATAACACGAGCCTTCTGCTAAACCAGACATCTGGCAGCTGCAGGGGGGCTGAGGGGAAATCCAGGTGCTGGTTCATACAGGAGTTCTCTCTCAGCTCCTAGCAGCAGCCCCGGGGAGGTTTTGGTTTACAAGTTGCAGTCTGTTCTTTGGTCATTGTTCCTCCCGAGTTCTGGGCTGGCTCTGCTGCCCATCCAGTTGAAGTCTTCCTTGCTAGTGAAGGGCAACAACAAGAAAAAACAACCCAAAACCCAAGGAGGAGGAGCTGCAAGGAGCTGAGCTACAACACTTGCACAGCTCACAGTCCCTTGGTGGCACTTGGTGTACTGTCAGAGCCACCCACAGACCAGCCCTGGCAAGCCCCTGGAGGTGGGTCTGTCTTCACGAGCCCCTGGTCACTCCTGCTCCTCAGGGGCAAGGAGGGGGGCAGAAGGACCAAGCTCGTTGGAAAGATGACAGAATGGCAATGGCAAATCAAGGGAGAAGAGTCTTGGGGTGTCCCAACTAGTAAGGGCACGGGTATCTTGGTACAGTACCCCTTGAAGTCAGACACGTTTCAGTCACTGCTGCTCTCCAGCCTCCCATTTCACTGGCAACATTTGAGAATGAGATTGAGGAGACAGAATCTGAATTTGTTTTTTTACACTATAATGCAGCAACAGACTGGACTCTCTCCAGGGCTGGTAACAGACTGCATACCCTCCTGACAGGCCTAGCCAGTCTCAGGACACTGTGTGAGAAGGCAGAGGATGGTTTGGTTCTCTCTGTGCTCAGTTACTGACTGGTAAATTGAGGCAGACAATAGGAAAGGAAAAGCAGGATCTTCACTGCCAGCACTGAATAAGGCTCCCAACAGTTCCCTTTGTTGTTTGCAGGAACAAACAAAAGCTGATGAAAACAATCCAGCACACTTTTTGTCCCTCTAACAAAGATCAATGGTCAGGAAGAGTGAAGAATCCCGTTCTGCACTGCCACAGGGCAGCTCCCCACAGATGGTCAAACACCTCGGAGTAGTCCCTGCTTCCCTGGGGCAAACCCTCCTAGAGGCCTGGAGCTGAACTTGAACACCTTGTTTGTCAGGCTGCAGTGCACTGCAGAGCTCTGCTGCTTCAGCAAGCACTGGAATGCACACTGGTATTTCAGCAGAGAATAGTCTTTGTATACCAAGTGAGCCTTTGTTCCCTGGTCTGGGGGGGAACAGGCTCCAGCTGTCCCACTGCACTTACCCAGAGCAGCAGCACATCCCCAGCTCCACTGTGTAAACCAGGAGCTGCTCTGTGCTTCATCTTCCTACGACAGACAGCAAGACACACTACACAAAATGGACCTTGCCCCAAGGTGACAAATATACAAAAGGCAAACCTACCTGTCCACTCCTGGCACTGCCACAGCTCTCTCCTGCTGTCCCCTGAGCTCTCGC
Source organism: Chloroceryle aenea (assembly GCA_013399075.1). Taxonomy (NCBI): domain Eukaryota; kingdom Metazoa; phylum Chordata; class Aves; order Coraciiformes; family Cerylidae; genus Chloroceryle; species Chloroceryle aenea. The sequence continues at coordinate 85,559 of VWZY01012237.1, read as the reverse complement.
ATCCTTTGCTGCAGCTACCAGATTTCCCTTCTCTCAGTTCACAGATCCTTCTCTCTCCATGCTGCTCTCAGTTTTCCTTCCTCACAGCTACAGTGTCCTCATCAGGGCAGAAAGAGAGGAGGTTTCCAGGCTCAGACTGCTCTGCAGATGAAGCCACTGCAGCCATCCCACGACTGAGGATCCATCAGGACGCCTTACGAGGCCGCTGGCTTCAACACGCAGCTCTGGGGCCAGCCCCATTGTGCAAAAGCTTTCTGAGCCACCACGGGTGTGCACAGTGGCACACAAAACATGGACTGCAATACTGGGCTGTCTTCACAGGTAATTGAAAGGCAATCAAGAAAATACAGCTTTCAATCCAGACAGAGCAAACAACACGATATTGACACATCTGCAAACTGTAGTGACTCGTGGCTGTGCAAAATAACAGATGGTTTGCTGCCTGTAACCCACACTGATTTTGGTTGAGAGTAACTGCAGCAAGCTGGGTGAGTGCAAAGAGGAAAACATGCATTCTGATCCTTTAAAAACAACATTGATTTTAAATGTTTTTACATTCAAAAATCACAGAAATACACTGGCCAGGAGCTGTGCAACTTTCAGGCCTCGGCTTTACCAAGGTTTTCTTTTGTACCCAGGGAAGTCATTTAAGCCTGGTTCATTTTTGATGCAGCTCCAAAAGTGACAGATGGAAGCAACTAAACTCAGTGCCTTTTGTCCTCTCTGGAAGAGAGACTTCAGATGCTCTGTACAAATGCAAAGTCCTTTGTCATGCAACAAGGCATCAGAGAGGACAAGAGTGTCACTCCCTGGGAAATTCATTGTCCTAGAAAGGGATTCAGACCCGCCAACAAGAAACACAGCAAATGAAAACTGCTGATTAATGGTTGCCATTCCCTTCTCTAAATGACAGTACTGCATTTGAGCTGCCACTTCTGCCCATCATTTCAGACAGCACATGGCACAGTGCTTTGGATGGCACAGTCGTGCTTCCAGGGGGGACTCCTTTCAAAGATCACAGACTGTGGTTACTCAGCTGCTTTCAGAACACCCTTACCTGGGGCCAGGCTGCCTTGGGGAGATGGCAGAGATGGTCTGAAGGCATCCAACCTTCAGCTGAGCCTTTCCATGAAATCACAGCCCACTACTGGAAAATACATTTAGGGCTAAGGACCTTTATATCTAGTACAAAACACAGGTTTACTTTCCAGCTGTGGTTTGTGGCAAAAAAAACCCACACATTATTGGTTTCCCACATCCTGCAGATTCTGTGAGCTGCTGTCAGGCAGAAACTCTGTCCCCTGTGGAATATGCTGGCACTGGTGAACTCTACCAAGAAACACCAACCTCTCAAGCAGTACGTTCTAAAGACAAGGATTCATTTCTCCTCCTTTCAGGGGGGCACTGGTCTTCGTGCAGGGTGATATTCTCCACCTCCTCTTCCACTTAGCTAGGCAAGACAACACCTCATTGCTGTCCACAGAGACCCATGCAAGAAACAATTCCACAGAGGGGTTGTGCATGCTGTGGAAAGGAAAGGTGACTCCTGGTCTGGTCTGCCCAAAGTCGGTTTTTTCTCACTAGCTGCTTCCCAATATTCATCCCTCACATCCAGAAATCAGCATGAGGTTTCTTTTTTCTCCTGGAGTTACTGTACCCTCTTAAGGAAACAGCCAAGCCAAGGATTTGCTGTGCAGCCAGGGGCAGATCTTTGTGCAATGCACACAGTGTAAGGACAGGGGAGGGTCTTGACAACTACCTTCTGGTCCTGCTGCACTTCATGATGCTAACCTAAGTATCTGGAAACAAATGAACAGCACACACAACAAAGAAACAAAAGGAAGGCGGGAGCAGTAAAATCTCAGGGACCTCTGGGGTGGCAGCAGTTGCAGTGTGCTGCCAACACCTTCACTTGTCTTTCATTTTTACCAGTTTGATCTGCTCTCAGCCCAGTCATCATTCCAGAGACCTGAGAAACTCGCAGAGCCACAGTCTGGCAGGAAGAGCCACCAATCTTTATTGTGTTTTTCATGAGACCTTTTCAGTAGACAGATGGAGACATGAATTTTGTAGGGCTGTGGGTAAGAAAAATAATTCCTAGCTGGTATCACAGGCAAGATGTATTCCACAATGAATTTATGGAATTAGAAACGGGGGAGAAAACATTTTCAGGAGGGAAAACAGCCTCAGTTGGAATGGGGAAGCATCATGCAAGTGGAAGTGTGAGGACTGTAACTGGGGACACTACTGGGACATGGACAGGTTTTTTCTTAGGAGATTTTATGTCTTTTGAACCCAGCTACAGTGATGAGAGCACCTTGTCTCCTCCAGGCCTGAGGGCAGAAGGCTACACTTCACCAGTGCTGTACCTGGGGGGAGATGAGATGCTGTAACACTCTTGCAGGGACAGCCAGTGAATGCTCTGGGCTTGTCTTCTCCTGCACATCCCACAGCACCAGCAGGCAAAAGGCCAGCTGTGTCCAAAAGCACTTTCAGCATTGTAACAGCACCACTTCCACCTGCCCCAAAGAGATGGTGATGTTTCTGGTGAGAAAAGATACATTTTTAACAGCCACCCAATTCTTACCAATTGCATCAAGCTGGTGTGGGGTTTGTTTGTTGTTTAGTTTGGGGGGTTTTGTTTGGGGATTTTCTAAGACTTTATTTTTTGTCTGATAGGTCAGATGAAGAAGCCACACCTTTTCAAAGACAGAATTTCTCAAGCTCATGGTGTGTGCTGTAGGTGTGGACTTCTAGAGAAGAGGCCCTCTCAAGCATACTCCTTTCCCTGGGGAACCACTGGGATTCACTGAATGCCACTGCAAAGCCTTCACACCAGGGGCTCCACAGCCCTCAGGGATTCTTTCCTTTAAGCTGGAAACAGCAACAAACACTCCTTTGCTCAATGAGTGCCAGTAAAATCCATTTTGGGGTAAGGTAACAGGCAGAGCTGACTCCTCAGGGCAGAGCTGGTGTCTTGTTTATGGCCTTAGCTCAGTGGAGTTTGTCCTCTGTTAAAACAGCAGGGAGAGGCTGTTTCAGAAACCCAGAATCCAACCATTCTGGAGAAGATCAGCTTGCATTTCCTCACTTAAACTCTTTGGAAAAGAACAGTAGGGTTCTGAAGTGGGAAGCAAGCAGCTAGCAGGTACTGTCCTTCTTCAGGCTGTGCTGTGGCTGCACGTTCACCCTGAAGGTACTCTGCACAGAAATACTTGGGAAGACAAAGATGGCAAGAAAGTGAAATGTGTATGAATAAGGTGGCTTGGGTTTGTTCTTTAAATCTGATGTCTGTTAGGTTCATCTGATGCTCCTACTTCTTCTAGGGGGCAAGACTGTGAACAACCACTCCTTTTCACCTTCTCCCCTACTCTCCTCCTCGACCATCTCTTCTCCAGTTGACTACCTTCTGCATGAAGAGAACCATGGAAGTTTGGTGCTCTTGGTATATCCAGTCTCAAGGAATATTTAACTGACCTGACTCTGTAAAGATAAAAGAAGGTCCTGCTAATGTTTGGCATAAACAAGGATGTCTTAGCTCTGAAAACATGAGGTTCTAGAAAGAAGAAAAGGTCAAGTCCCAGGTTTAAGTAAAGATCAGAGGCCTCTTTTGGAAGCAACTCATAACACATCCACAGCTGTACTGTGTCCAGAAGGGAAACATTATGAAGAAGAACAATCAGCCAGTTACTTACTGCAACCAAAAAATGCAACTATTTTAACACCAACAAATAAGCCACCTCGATTCAGACAGTGATCCCAGGATTAGCGTGAGCAGCAACTGCAGGACTGACTGAGGAAAGAAGTCCTTGGCAGTTTGAGCAAGTAAACCTTAACAAAAGTGAGTCAGGAGCCAGACTACTTTTGTTTCCAGTAAATAATCCAAAATTACTGGAACTGTTGCATTAATACAAGGTACAGGCCTAAAAGAGCACAAGCTGGGAATCCAGTGTCTTCTGTAAACTCATCCATAAGCCAGCAGTCTCCTTCACCAGTAGAGGAGGAATGCTCCAGCACTAACAGGCATTCACCTCCGTGCACACGGAGACCACGCACGGTCCGGTGTGAGGAAGAGGCACAGCACTGAGATTCCTACTAGTAAACAAAGGTCTTGAACCCAAACCATCCTGCCACAGTGTGGAACTAGCACCAGAGACACACATCAACCTTCCAGGCATCATGATGAGGAGCACTTCCAACAAACTGTGACTGTCCAGAAGCCTGTCTGGCCTTGAGAATGGAATTTCAGCACATGTAGTATCCAAGTGGTCTATCTAGTGTCACAACATGATCTCCCACTGGTGGCACTCCCACCACTTGTGAGGCTCTTTTGCTGGCCAAGGTGAACCATGTCAAAGTGAACTTAATACTTGATGTACTACGTGCAAGTCGGGTGCTTCTGGAAGGAGTCTAATATTGCTCCCTTCCTTTTTATGTTGTGCACGCTCCTCACCTCAACACAGCACCAAATGCTGGCATGAACTCTGCACTCACCTCAGCCTCCGGGACTCTGGGGTGCACCTCACTCCTTTCCCAACTACAAGCCTGATTCTCTGTCCCTGGAAAGGACTCCTTAACTTAGAAGTGATGCAAGCACCAGGCATGGGAGAAGACGACGAGCCCGTGGCTGCATTACCCAGGCTCACAAAGGAAGCAGGTGCTGAGCAATTGTTGGGGCTTCCTCAGTAAACAAAGGCACTTCTGAATAAATTCACTGATGAATACAGAGAAGTAACTGTCATAAAAGCAGAGACAAACTAATCCCCACTCGAGGAGCACGGATATAATTGCACTCCCCTCGTGCAATCGATATAAATTCTAAAGGTTTTGCTGTTCTCCTTTCCTCTCTCGTACTGGGAAACACCTCCTGTGAAGTGCCTGCTCTCCAAGGTGTGTGAGATACATGGACTCTAGGCTGAGGAATACAAGATGGGAAGAGGCTGGAATGGTAGGATTTGTTCCTGATTCCCCACTGCACACGCCCCCAAGGTAACACTGTTTGTGCTCAGAGCTGGGACCAGCAGCTGCCCAAGGCAGAACTGCTGCTTCTCTTGATGCTGTGGCTGCCCTAATGCCTCCGAAGGCTGGACAGGACTCCAAGGTGTTTGGCTAAAGGGAAAGGACCAGTCTGGAAACTTGGGAAGTTTCTTATTTGTTGGAAGCAGAAAAAAAAATTCCCTGGGGCAAAGGATGTGAGGCTTGACTCCTCCTGAAGCTGACAGAATTAACACCTTTGAGACGAGGGTCTGAGACTGCAACGTGCATACTTCTGAGTGTTACAAAAATAAACCTTACAGAGAGGATGCCTGATAAACTGCTACTAACTCATCACACCTCCAGATGTGGTATGGACACACCTAGCATGCAGTGCAAAGAAGTTCAGAACACATGCTGGCTCTAAGTGAGTACAAAACCTTATCCCAAAATGAGTGGGGGGGAAACTGGCAAGGCTGACAAACCCTCCCCCCTCACACGTTCCCAGTGAGCCAGCACTAGCTGGAGACTTGCCAGAGGAAGATGTAAGGAGGTTGTTTCTGCCAATGATCCTCCAAAGACAATCACCTTTCCTGAGCCAACTGTGCATTTAAATCCCTATCCACCAAACCTCTCTGGAGTTGTCCGTGGTGGTTGTGACAGCCACTGTTCAAACCAGGAACTGGAGAACAGAGTGGGGATGAGAGTTCCACAAGGATGGCTAGCCTAGAGTACTTGACCCTGCATGTGAAACCCAGTGGAATAAAGATAACTTAGATCCCCTGCCAGGAAGAAAAGAAGGGGATCTGTTATTTCCTGAAGCTAAATCTACAGAGAACCAGCCCTTCTGACAGTTCTGGAACAGAGCTGGAGGCTACAGCAAACACCAAATAGCAGAGGGGGCTGTGAGAAGACAGACCCAAGGTCCTGAAGCTCACAGCTGCTGGGGATGTGCAGGGGTTTGAAATAACAACTTCTGCAACTAACTTCACTCACCACAAGCTGACAACTTGATGCACCAGTAGGAACACCTCTCCCAGAGATCCGTGGGTGGAATGCAACAGTTACAAAGGGATGTGATCTGAAAGTAACTCCCTAAGATTTTACTTTTCTCGGTCACTGAGGATACGTGATGGCAGCACAGGCAGCAGACAAGTGCTGTGGACACTTCTGAAGAACAGAGCTGAAACACTCAGGGAAAGTGAACAGAATCATGCCTGTCCAGGACAGGAAAGACAAGCCCCAGCAGAGGACTGCATTTTGGACAAAGGAAGTATCCAATGTGTGCCATACCTCTGAGTGGAACAGGAGAAAAGTGTGTGTTCTGTCCCAAGGATTAATTAATGCCTTCAGCAAGAAGTAGTGAAACTAACAGAGTGTGAACATAATTCATCTTCTCTCCACTTATCTGGCCTTGAACACTCAGTCCAAGAGTGGACAGGAACACAACCATTTCAAGAGATAATACTTTCCCCCTCTGACACTGGTTCTTATGTCATCCCTTTGGGTTGATGATTCTCTACCTGCCAGCACACAAGAATGATCTCCTACCACTGCCTACACAGGCTAGAAATGACAGGGAAGCTGTGGGACATGGAAACAGATCAACCAGGCTTGGAGAATCCAGTCTCCAAGAGCTCTGATACAAGCACAGAGAGCCTCTGACAACTGCCCTCATACCACTTGCTGTCTGACAAGGCAGTAGCTGCAAAACAGGGAGTTTTCCTTCAGCCTGGCACCAACGAAGAGTCAGAGCTGAAGCTGCTTCCTGTTCCCTTTATGGATGGGTGGATCTCCTCTCCAATACATTTTTTCCAGCTGCTGATGTTGTTTTCTAATACAAGCAAATTAATTTTCACAGCATTAGGCAAATTTTAACTGGAGTGCTTCACCAAGACACTCTTGCAACTGATAAGAGCCACCTGGGCCTTAGGGTTCAAGCTTGGGTCTGAAAACATCAGGCAATTAAAAAAGTTTATAAAGCCTAAACAAAGAGAAATCAAAATATGAAAATAAGCCACAGAGAACATAAGCATCCAGTGGTGAAACAAAGACACATCTAAAATCCTATCCAATGTAATGACAGCAAATATTTAGGGGTGTGAATTAATAACCAAAATCATAACCAAAGCAAACCAATGAAATCACTTTTTTCAAACCAATCATTTCTATGGGTCTGTGAAAAAATTCAAGATCACAACCCACACAGATGTCTCCAGTTGTATGTTCTAATGTTTTCCTCTGGTGCTGCTTGCCTTGTGATGACAGCAGAGAATCCTGCCCATTACCAGCCTAGGACAAGGGGAAATGGCTAAGCAAATGAGACTTGTGTTCAAACTTCAGCCTTAGAAAGAATGCAGACAGGCAGAGGGCCCTGTCCTCTGGGAAGTTCACATGGATAGCCATCAGGAGAGGTGGGAGGAAGGGATCCCAAGGCTCAGGGGCAGAAGCTCTCAGAGGCAGTCATTCACCTCAGCCTGCAGGTGTATCACCAGTTTCCAGAGATGTCTGGGTACTCTCCTCAGTGGGCTGTCCTCTCACCAGGGCCTCCTCTTCACTCTTCCCTGGGTGTTAGGGGAGTGTGGTCCTATGAAGTCACTGCTGCTTCTTCCTCTGCACCATACTTGAAGCAAGCCTCTGGATTCCTCACCTGGTGTTCAGTGTCAGTCCTTCTCTTTGAGCAGAGGCTGCTAAAAGACACAAAGCAAAGATTTTGAGTAATCCCAGGACTGTTCTGTGGGGGAAACTGCTGCACTTGTCTGCAAATCTCAGCTGTCACCAGCACCCTGGATTTCCTTATCACACCCCCTCTCTATAAAGTAACAAATGACAACACAAATCAGGATGACAAAACCTAACTTAGGCAGTGTGAGAAATACTCTTGGTATTCCTCTCAAGCCCTTCTTACTCTTCACCTTTGACTCAAGTCTTTAGATGCTCCTCTAATAGCTCTAAATCCTCCTCTCATATCACTATGCTTTGTCATCTTCTTGGTGTCTTTCACTCATTTCCTTGCATGGGGCTCTACTTCCCCACTCCAGAGGATGCTGAGGACCTTGGTGCAGGAGAGATGGGGGTGGGGAAAGGTCAATCTTAAAGAAATGAACTGGGGATAAGGAAAACAAAATTTCTTCCCATTATTAATGGGATAAATTTTGATTCTACTTACTGTGACATCTTCCTACTTAGGCACGTTATGGGGACAAGTCACTGTCACCTGCACTTCTTTTACTTGAAAATCCTTAGACAGTCCTTCATAAAGAAAAACCCAGCTTTGTTTGAGTTCCTCTTGTGCAGCTACCTTGAGGACTCAAGACAGGGACACTCCTCTGTCTGCAAGTAAATATGTTTGTTCCCACCATGAATGCAGCTCATGCCCCATTCACTTTATATCCAATTCTGTACAGTTCTGTAATTTCAAAGCCACTGGTGAACATTCCACCTTCTTCTGGTTGAGCAGGGAGAAGAAAACCACATCATTCCTGACAGCAGCTATCACTGAGCACTGAGGCTCCCTAGTGATGAGAGTCATTACAGTGAATCACCAGACAACAGAGTGAATCTCCCTTATTCTCTGCCAGCCAGGAGGTGTGAAAAGCATCTGCCTGTACCTCTGACCATGTGTTTATATACTCTTGTGTCATCCCTGACTGCACCTCCAGAACTTCAATACTCGTACCTAAAACAGTCAGAGAAGGGAGAGAAGGATTCCTTCCATTTTATGGATGTGATTCTGAGGCACAAGGAAGTACAGGAGGTGTATAAAGTGTCTACCTGCACACCACCATTCAGTGCCATATGGGTTTCCCAGCCCAGAGGTACCCAGGGTTGGTTGGACACCAGCACCCACTCTGCTCTGCTTCCAAGCTGCAGGAGCAGGCAGAGCAGAGCACTGGGCTAGAGGACAGTGCTGAGCCAGGGACTCATGCTAACATTCCTCAGAGCTACTCTGGGCTGTTTCATCCCACCCCCAGCAAGGCTGGGGCAGAACTGAGAAGCGTGTCAAAGCCTCCTGAATCTAGTGCTGAAAGCAGGAACTTCCCTTTTCCCTGAAAAGCTCTGATAATCCTAGAAATTCAGGTTTCTAATTCAGGAGTGATGCCCAGCATTCTCTTGGTAATATACAGTGCAACTAGGAGAGGCAATAAATAGATGTGGTTTATTTCTATCCATGGGTGACTGACACTAGCAAGCCAGGACAGCTGACCAGAGGAGGTCAGCCCTCCCTCCTCCAGCCTGGCCTGCTGGACCAGGCAGGCAAGGGGGAGCAGTGGTATCAAGTGATGAAAATTTACTTGTGTGACACAAGCAGTTCACACAGCTGTACTCCAGTGAAGTCCCCCTGCAGGAAAAGAGCAGTTGGCAGCCTCATTAACAAGTGCAGACACAGCAGTGCAGGCCAGCACAAGCTTTCTCCCTCCCTCAGTTACGGAGAAGATCCTGGGTGGTCTCCTCACCCTGGCTACTAATGCCCTTCTGTACTCCATGGCCTTCTTTCTGATTTCTCTCACTCAGCTCCCTATTCCCCTGATTTGCTGTGGCTCTCTCTTCTCTGGCTCTTCCCCACGTTTCATTTCATAACTTCAGACACTCCTTTTGCCCTTTTCACACACGTTTTGGCTTCTATTCTTAGTCTCAATAAAATAACGCCAGATTAAAACAAAATCCAATTTGGATGGGCAGAGTCATCCCCTCTGTAAGCAGCTTAATGCCAAAGAGCCAGATGTGAGACAGAAGTAGCCAGGATATTCTGTAAGCCCTCCCCAGGCTGCACACCTGATCTGGAATGGCATTTCCAGCCAGCAAGCAAAGCAGGCAGCTCCCCCTCGCCAGCTACTGCGCACCAGCTCCGCAGCCTCCAGGCAGGAAAGAATGCCAGCTGCCTCAACTCAGTACTTCTCCTGCTTCAGTTTTCTTGGAGTCTGTCAGAAGTGAAGGCTCCTAGAATTCAAGCTGGGTTCTAGTTCTTCAATGAGGAAGCCAATTTCTAGAGACTGTCCCTTTCCTCCTGCTTTCCCAGTGGTCTCGAGACTCGGAACATCCCTTCCGTGGCATGAGACCTCCAGCAATAGGGAAAAAGCTCCTTCCTCTCATCAAAGAAAGGCAAAAGGTTGATTAAAAGTGGGAATTAAGGAATACCTGTATTTCTGATCATCAGAGACCTGCAGCTCTAGCTAGAGGCAATGGCTGAGTTGGACATTATTTTTTAACACAGTTTGAGAGGGGCCTTGAATGCTGCTCTGCACTCTGCTGGGATTTAATGAGACTTGCACAGTTTTCTGAGGATGGGATGTATCCAAACACTGCTGCTAAATTGTACCCATTTCAAAGGGCTTTGCTAGACACACCAATATCTGCTCATTGCTCAGGGTGGGCACTGCAGAAGGCTGGCCACCCTCTGCACTGCCTGCCTGCTGCAGTACCCCAGGGGGACCCTGCTCTCACTCAGACCAGGCCAGCCAGCCATAAGGTGATGGTTCCCTGCTTCTTCAACAGCACCAAGAAGTGGGGCAAGGTCTTTCTTACCCTTCTTCTTTCCCTTCTGGTCCATGGGGTAGTAGAGCTTGTCTGCCATTATCTGACCTGGGACAGACACAACTGCTGTATCAGGCAGAGAAAGTTATCCTTCCCCCCTCCCTGATTGTCCTCTCTCCAGAACTGGGGAATTCAGCAGGGGAGAGAGAAAAGATGCAGGACGTTTTTGTGATGGGTGAAAGAACAATGGCTTTAAGAAGATAATTCTAGGAATGTGAAACCAAATACCCTCCCTTGTAACTGTTTCTTTGCTCTCCCCAAAAGAGAGGCACAGTATCCACCTCCAGCTCCACTGCTTTCCAGAATACAGTAGAGTGTTCCCCAGGAACCCTTTGTCTGCACAGAGGCAGATGCTGGCAGCATGTTCTTGCTGCAGTTGACAAGGACTGTGTGCAGGGTGAGGGGCTGCAGGGTGCTGGGTATCACACTGCACCCTTCCAGTGACCCACCCAGAGCTTCTTGGCCAGACAGGTGGTGCTTCTGGAAGGACTGGTGTGGAAGAGCTCATCACCACTCTATTCCTGCACTAGGATAAGTGATAAAGTGACATCAAAAGTTGCTCCTCTGTGTCATAAGATATCTTCTGCCTCAGCAGCCAAAGTAGCCCAAGGCAGAGGTTATTCAAGGTGCCTGTCTGAAGGTCACCTTTAAAGGCAAGGCCACTTGTGCAGTCAGTCACAGAAATAAGAGAGAACCAGGAGGGTGGCAACTGAAGACTGGAATTAAGAGGATTAGTGGGAGGGAGGGGGCAATGTGCTGTGCAGAAACCTGAGGGATTTCTTTTCCAGCTGCTCCTGATGAAGGATTTGGACAGTGTGGAGAGACCAGCTGAAATCATAGCCAAGGTTCCTCTCGGGAATGNGCCAAGGTTCCTCTTGGGAATGTGGTAATAACAAAAATACATGCATTGGTGTTCAACAGTCTACTGCCTCCTGGGGCTGCAGGGAAGCCTGGCAGAAGCTGAGGAAGCCTGGACAAGGCTGGCCAGCTGAGAATGTCACCCTACTGCAGCAAGTAGCTGGGGGGCTGGCACAGCCCATGCACAGTGGCACCAGTAAATATCCCATCCCCACCCTTTGCACTCCAAGAGAGTTGAGACACACCAGCTGATAAAAGCATCTCCAAATACCAGGCATTTTATTTGTGTAGAAGTGGCAAACAATACAAAGTGACTGTATGTGTCTTTTTTTGCTGGTGCATAACAATTCTGAAGCTTGTACCTTTGCATACCTGCTAAAAGAATCTCTTCTTTCCCTTCCTTAAGCTCATCTAAGAGGCTGCATTTCAGGAATGATGTTAATTCAAGCAGTGGCAGACAACAGCCAGCCACAGCTTAGCACCTCCAGTGATAACTCTAATTTCAGGTCTCCAGTAACAAGACATACACGACCTTCTTATGAAGGACCAAACAATAATCTTGGATAAACACACAAGCTACCTGTAAGATGAAAAAACCAACCCTGAAATGTGCTAGATGCAGAGAAGAATAAGTGAAGGGCAGCTCTTGACTCTCACTGGTTTGCAGGCAGTGCTCTGTACCAGACTGTGCTGCTTGCACATTCATCTTCCTGGAAAGGAGCTCAGGCACTCACTGCTCTCCACCTTAGCCCAAAGAAGAAACTCACTAGGAAACCAAGAACAGCAGCCTGCTTTCTACATGGGCTAGATGCAAACTCTTTTATTAATCCCCATCTTCTTCAGCTAGTCTCCTGGCAGCTCAGGATCCAGTTGTAAGCCCCTACAGATGATTCACTATCTCAAAGAGCTGGCACTCATACAGATACAGAGGCCAGGTTAGCATCCAAAGTAAACAGACAACTGTGCATCATCCTGCAGCTAAGATCAGATACAGACCTGGGAATCACAGGGAATCAAATCAAGTCTGTATCACCAAGAAGTTTCCTCCCTAGTTTCAGACTGAGTTTTGACATTCACCTTCTGTATGAAGTGTTCTCAAGAGAACAAGAATAAAACCAGATTAGCTTTGGACTCCCGAGATCTGACCCTGCACAAATCTGCAGTCCTCACTGCCATCAAATTCAGATAGCATTTTCATCTCCCCTAATCAGCAACTCTAGTATTTTCTTCTTCCAGAACGTGTAGTAGAAAAGCCACGTAGACAGTAGCAATATGAACATGAGCATGATGAAACTGCATCATTATTGAGTATAAAGAGGTCAAAGTCCTGTCAAGCCTCAAGCCAGGCATCACTCTTGCCCAGTTGCAATCATAATTCATGTCTGTTTGTCATTACCCAGGTTATTAGCACATTCTGTTTTTGCCATAGCAAAGCAGAACCCCAGGGGCACTCAGTTTTCTGAAGCTTTCAACATAAAAAGTTCACAAACTCTCAAGAAGCTGGCAGCAAACAAAACAGAGAAGCACAGAGACAAATTTCACTCAGTTTCTGATACCTTTAAAATCCAACCAAACCAAATCAGCTGGGGTCATCACCTTGTTCATCCCCCCCAGCTGCACTGAGGTTAACTGTGCTTTCAGAGTGTTCCAGTCCCCAGGCTCCTGCAGACAGAAGTCTAGCTCTCTTACCTGGCACTACACTGATTGCCATGAAGCATCCTTCATCCCCTACTCTCCCTAAAACCTCCTTTGTATCAGTATTTTCAAAAAGGATGAATGAAGAAATACAATAAATTTCTATCTATGAGGTCTTTCCTGTAGCTACAGAACTTGCTTGCTGGTTCTTGGCAGTCATTCAAAAGCTCAATTCTGGTGGAAAAATCACACCTTTTTTATCTAGAACTTCAATTCCTTGAGAAAAAGAATTTCAGCACTATTCTCCTAATGACACTGGAGAGGAACAGAAAATAAACCAGCAAAATATGGCAAGATGTCTCCACACACCTCACACTATTATTATATACAGGGAAAAAAAAACCCAAAACCAAAACCCAGCATCCTGTAGATTCCTTCCTTCATCACTGGAAGTTGCCCTGTCAAACACAGCCTCAAAGCCACTACCAAGCTCAGCTGTTACTCCAGCAGCTGTATTCTGAAGATCTGGAAATGAGACCTGGTTCCTCCTGCAGCATATTTCACTAATTCTCACTGAACTCCATGAAGCATGAAACAATCAGACACATGCTTAGGGACCCTCAAAGGAACACAGAACAAGAAGAGATGATGTGATTATGGCTCACAGTGATTTACAAGGCACAAGCTGCTGGATGTTCAATTACAGTGAAAAAAAAATCAGGTGGGCAGCATTTTGGATGTTCCCTAAAGGTAATTCTTAATATTTGATAGAATAAATCTTGCTAAACTTTTAAAACTTGGCTAGAAATCTGTTCAGATACAAGAAGTAACCCCCAAATGACAGCTTGCAGATTTAGCTTGCCAGCTGCAGGCAGTGTGAGAATCTCTGCCCTCTTTGTCATGACTCCAGCAGCACAGGGCTCGCACACCTCTGCCTCTCCCCAGGTGAGGAGCAGGCCATGGGGATGAGAGGGATGAGAGGCTGCCATGACTTCCACTCTAGTGGCTTCTTGCAGAACCCCGGGCTGCTTGGCAGCAATGCTGACTTGTATTCTCCCTTCTGCTTCATTTGGGGGATCTGCCCTCAGAAGCCTGAGGAAGGTGCCCAGCAGTGCAGGTGCCTGGTGTTCTGCAGCCCCAGCACTGACCACCAGCCAATGCCTTTTGGGACTTTCTGCTTGTGAGTTCCCATGGCACCTGGCTCCCTCCTCCTCTGAGCACCATCCCTACTTCCAGCTACATCACCTGGGACACCTTTACGCTTCTCCTCTGAAGAGCTATCCTCAGACAGGCTGTTGGAGGAGGCCTTTTGGAGCCTCTCAGACATTTCTGAACCTTGGGGTGTGTGTTTATACAGATGTTCTGCTCCTCTTTTGTCTCTGCAGCTTTCACAACCTTCTATTTTTAAATGGTTGCAGTTTATCCAGCCCCTCTAGTTGGTGTGCTGGATACTCAATACATGTAAAACAGTAACCCCAAATAAGCTGCTGCTGAGGGAAATCAGGGCCCGAGTGTCAACAACCAATGGAGAGTGTGAAGAAGAAAACCAGATGTTCCTGCAGGAAGGCCCCCAGCAGCTTGAGACAGGCAGGCTGGGCACAGCAGGCGCTGACACACACCCCTGCCTGCGAGCAAAGACGAAGCAAGTATTCCCCTGGTTCCAAGAACAAACATTTAGCTCTAGTTATTTCAACTGCTGCAACATTTAGCTCCATTCTTGGAGCTATACACCTCTTCTAGCAACAAGGCAGCTTGGAGTGACCCACTCATTCTCCCATCAAAACGTGGAGAATGTCCTGGCCCTTTATGCAGGCCAAGCTTAAACAACAGAGCATCTCCCAGCCAAAGCCTAAAGTAAAGAGGAGCCATTTTAGCCAAGTTTTTTTTCCCAGCCACATTTTTAGGGATCTTCCTCTTCCAACTCTATGAAACTCAGCCTTTGCTCCCTTCTGTTTAGTCTTTTTAATCCTAGAAGGAATAAATTCCCTGCACAGCTGACCCCAGACTGTTACCTAGGAACCACAGCATCCAGGATAGGCAGCTGTGTTTCTTCTTCTTGCTGAGAAAGTTTTTTCTCTGCCAGTTCCTGAAAGATGAAAGCATCCCAGCATGCCCACCACATTTCTCCAGTGCCACTTCAGCACTGGCACTCACCTGTGGAATTTGTCCCTAGCTCACAGGATGCAGCAGTGTTCTGGAAACCATTCACTTGCCTTTCAGTGGAGGTCACCCTAGGAGGTAAAGGCATCACATTAGACAGAGATAAGAAAGAATATACCAAGGAAACATAAAAGTCCACAGCAAAGGAAAAAATGACACTTTTCTTAGTTTACATAATCCCACTGTGACTGTAGCTAAGCAGCTGCACCTGAACATGGAATTAAAAAGCACTGACAGCAACCACTCCAGGAAGGCAGAGTGAGACAAATTAACATTCAAGCCACCAGCAAAACTGCCATGTCCTTAAACCACTTGTTAATTGTCCCAAGTCTTGGAAGCTGATTCTGGAGGATAAAGGAGATAGTGAATAGTATTGGACTACCAAAGCACAGCTCAACTGGTAATGCTGCAATCACCTTATTTCCAGTGATTATGAAGTAAAAAAAAATAAGCAACCTTAGAACAGAAATGCACATGCTGGCAAAAACATGCTACATTCAAAAGTTAAGTCCTTGCATCTTTTCTCAGCAGAGGCAGCTCAGTTAGGCAAGATTTCTCACTTGTCTTGGAAACTGAGACCCACAGGATGCATTTAACCTCCAGCAGTCCAGTGCCAGTCCTTAAAATACTGCACACAAATCCTCCTACATTAATCTCAGCACTGGAGTTACAGCAAAACCATATTCTGTGGAGTACAACTGCACTTCCTTTTCTGTTATAAATACTCATTACCAAACTGAGACCAGCCCTCCAGATAAAAAAAAGTCTCTACTCAAAGTGAGGTCAAGCTGTGCAGCTGCAACAGTCTACTCTGTCTTTAAAATCTATACAGCTGATCCATCTCCTCCTGGTTTGTCTCTCTCCCTTATCCCCCCTTGCCTTTCTTCCTGCCCAGCACAGTTCCAATTCTGTGTGTACACTGCTGTCTGCCAGAGCCCTCCCTCCCTCATTCAGCCCTGCAGGGCTCCACTTACTGTGGGGTCTCTCCCAGGAGAGCACTGCAAGCTCCAGTCCTCACCTGGTGCCCTGATGACCAACAGACCCAGGCACTCGGCTGCAGTTTCTGGAGGCTGGTCTGAAACCTTCTGAGCTCGGATTTGCCACCAATCCAGGTGCTCCTGGCAGCTAAAGGGCCAGGGAGGGGCACCTGTATTTTATCTCAGCTGGGTTTTAGTGAAATACATCCGAGTTCACAGGGGAGGGGAGAGGGATGCAGATAGGACATTTGGGAACCAGTCTTCCTTTGGCCAGCCATAATTTGAAATGCTATTATCAAAGAGGTGCCTGGTTGTGGGTTTGTTTCCTGGAAGGGATTTTGGATCTGTACTTCTGGTTTCTTTTGCTGCTGATACTGCCAGTCCTTCTGGGAGCTGAAAATCCAGATGGCTCTTTATGATTCTCACATAGAGATCCCATGCTCCTAATTGGCTGATCTGCTTTGTTAACGTAGCACAACTGACAGTCAAATCCAGCTCACCCTTCTGCAGGCAGAATGCAAGACTAGAGGTTGAAAATGTCAGCAAGAATACCAGCAAATACAACAACTACAACCCAGAGGGAACAGTCACATTTCTACCATAAGAGGGTGGGTTACATTTAGTGAATCCCTCTACAGACTTGTCCTCTTCTGCCTGCCCACAGTGCACCTTGATTCTTCTAGTTGCAACTGTCCCCTCTACACAGCTCATGCTCACACCTGCTTCTGGGTCACTCATCTCCCACCATATAAGCTTAAGTTCTCTCTGCTGTCCTGATGGAAGTGTCAGTGCCAGAACACCCTCACTGCTGCAACAGAGTTCATTCTTTTACACTTTATTCCTCCTTGGGTTGGCCAAAACCCTATTGCATTTCTCAGTTTCCTGCTCCTAATGTCTGTGTTGGTTTTGCTTCCACTTTGCCAGTGCAATCCATTTCTTCTTTTTCAGTACTAACAAAAACACTGCCATCCCCAGTCATTGCCCTTTGCTACCCCTTCTACCTGTAACCCCCCCTTGCAAGTGATACTGGCTTCCTTTATTTAGGCACTAAACCAGTCCCAAGATGCTCAGCCTTCAACTGCACATTTGGAGGATGCTTTTGTTCCACAGGTGACAAAGAAATGGACTAAATTTTGAACATTTTTGTTTTGACAACCTATTCCTGGAACACTGTGAATGCATCTAAAGGTCCAGGGGGGACAGAAGTGACACTAATTCACATCACAAACCCCCCAGGTTTGACAAGGGGACAGCAACAGATGTGAAGACCCAGAGCCAGGGAGGCTTGTTCCTCTCTGTTGCTCTTGGACAGGGTCTCTGCATGTGTATCTGTGCATCTGATCCCAGGCTAGCCCAAGGCTAAGAGCTCCAGGCCCAGTGAGCCCAGCTGGGGCAGGGTGTTAGATCAAGGCACGTGTCTCAGATGCACTGCTTTGGCTGCCAAACATGTCCCAGGGTCAGCAGCCTGATTAACCCAGATGCTCAGGAGCTAAAACCAAGCATGCTGCAGTCCAGCAGTAGCAAAAGAGTGAAAGATGCTCTCTCTCCTGCTGCTTGTCTTTGCAGTGGGTGCTCAAGATTGTCTGTGGGATGTACCCAGCTTGCTTAAGATGTTTCATGTGTGCCTGGGAATAAGCACACATGGGCCAGAGAGGAGACAAACCAGAACCCTAGTGCTTTACAGGGCTCGCTCTGTGGCCATCATTCTACTTCTGGCACATTTGCCAGGCTTGGCCAGCCTGCCCTCCAACAGCTGGCTGCTGCTGTGTCCATGGCAGTCAGGACTCCCCCCGGCCCTGGGATGATTCCCTGCTCCCTGGAGGAACACATCACCTTTACCCTATTGCTGTACTAGCTACAGCAGAGCAGGGCTTTGGCTCTTCTGCTGCTGGCACCATGCAGTGCAAATATACAGAAGAACAGGGTAGAAAGATTTTGTGCTGTGGTGTTGGGACTTGAAGGGAATATCTGCTCGGAAAGCCTTCCTCAGTGGAGCTGCTTGGAACAGTACAAGGAACCATGGCACGCTGATCAACATCCCCAGCAGTTTGTGATGTGCCAGTCTCTTGCTGGTACACTCTGATCTCCCTGGGCTCACTCACTCCCCTGATAACATCTTGAACTGCACATTCCTTTTCTCTACCTGGCATCTCCTCTTGTTATAAAATGGTCTAACACTGACAGCTGAATTGTTCTGAGGTCTTTTCTGTGGCTGAGAGCTCTGTCCCCAGGCTGTTCAAGGCCTTGCTCTGGCTGATGCTGTCAGGTACAGAGCAGGTTTCTGAACAGTTACTAGAGGAATGATAGCACATACATTTGTTTTTATGGTGATTTAGTCATTCCTAAAAGCAGAAAGATTTTCTGTACCAGTTCACTCTGGATTCTGACAGTTGAGCTAATATATTTTTTCTACTTCTCATGCTGTCATGTGTAATGTGAAGATTTGATTCACCAAATGTTGCTTCCAGGGACATCTGCTTCATTCCATGGCTTATGAATACTGTGTGTGATCCCTGTCTCTCAGGGCTGCTCTCAGCTCTCAGGAGGTCTCATGAACAAACCAGCCACGGTCCACAGACCTGCCCACACTAAGGGCAACAGGAGCAGCAGCAAGGACCCAGCCTGAATCTTGCAAAGAAAGAGGAGCTTGTGCTAGCAGTTCAGAAGCTATCTGTCTACTTGTGATATGAGCACATTTAATCAAACCTATGGAGGCTCACGAGACCATTTTACTGGGCTATATTTCAGAGCAGAGCTACACATGAAACCATTTCTCCAGTTAGTGTTTTACCATGCCTGAATACAGCCCCCATTTTCCAGCTCTGTACTGGATGGTATCTAAAGCAGAGTCCTTGCTTAAGCTAACAAAGTCCCAGCCAACAGCACCTTTTACAGCTTGAGAGGCTGAGAACACAAGAGAGGCCAGGACCTGGAGAGACAAGACTGAATTGTCCAACTCTTCCATCACTTTCATCCTTTAAGCTTTAACCAGAGAAGCATCCATGTTACTAAAGAGGTTTTGAGTCAGTAGTGCTCATCTTTAGCATTTCATTCTGCTTGTAGTTGAGTTTTCTGCTTATTCTGTTCCTCCTCTTCTGGAAGCCATGTGCAATGGCTGGGAGAGGACTGGTAATGCATGCAAGGAAGAGACAGGTCAAAAGGACAAAGCTGATTTTAGTTTGTCTTCACAGTCCAGTGCCTGGAGAAATTGTACAAACAACTTCAAAAAGATGATCTGGATGAAGAAGTTAAACCAAAAGCCAGGCAGTGGAGAGCAGACTGAGAAATAAGGTCTGGCTTGCTGAAATAGCAGGGGGCTGGGGAAACAAACAAGCAAACGAGAGAGACACCAGAGCTTTAACAAGAGAAAAACTAGATTCAGTAAGTCTTGTGGAAATATATAGCATGGAGATGATCTTTTAGGAAAGAGCAGGAAAACAGCCAACAAGTCTTTGGGGGTGAGAACAGGCAGCAAAGCAAGAACGACCTGACAGGGAAATGAAGTGGCTGGAGAGCCCAGCTGAGAGGGGATGCTCTGAAGAGGGACAAGGCAGCCCTGCACGGGAGAGGGACAGGCCTGGGTGCTGCAGTGCAAGTGCTCTGAAGCTGGAGAGGAGAAATTCAAGACAATTCNTCTTTAGCATTTCATTCTGCTTGTAGTTGAGTTTTCTGCTTATTCTGTTCCTCCTCTTCTGGAAGCCATGTGCAATGGCTGGGAGAGGACTGGTAATGCATGCAAGGAAGAGACAGGTCAAAAGGACAAAGCTGATTTTAGTTTGTCTTCACAGTCCAGTGCCTGGAGAAATTGTACAAACAACTTCAAAAAGATGATCTGGATGAAGAAGTTAAACCAGAAGCCAGGCAGTGAAGAGCAGACTGAGAAATAAGGTCTGGCTTGCTGAAATAGCAGGGAGCTGGGGAAACAAACAAGCAAACAAGAGAGACAAGAGAGCTTTAACAAGACAAAAACTAGTTTCAGTAAGTCTTGTGGAAATAATACATAGCATGGAGATCTTCTTTTAGGAAAGAGCAGGAAAACAGCCAACAAGTCTTTGGGGGTGAGAACAGGCAGCAAAGCAAGAACGACCTGACAGGGAAATGAAGTGGCTGGAGAGCCCAGCTGAGATGGGATGCTCTGAAGAGGGACAAGGCAGCCCTGCCCGGGAGAGGTACAGGCCTGGGTGCTGCAGTGCAAGCACTCTGAAGCTGGAGAGGAGAAATTCAAGACAATTCTGACTTGGCAGGTGGAACTACTATCTGAGGTTAACAAAACCTCAACAAGTCTAAGCAACGTTAGGAAACTCCAAGGAGCAGAAGGATATTTAAAAGATGGAAAGCATTTGCAAGGGAAAGTGCATAGGGTGGTTCAGGAAGAAGGAGCAACAGAGTGAAACAAAGAAAAAACCCAACAGATTGGGCATCAGGAGAAGCTTTGTGATGATAAGGCTGTCTAGATTCTGAAACAGTCCTCTGTGGCACACACTGTGGTTTCTGCACAGGAGTGCTCCTGAAAGCAGACTGCACACAGTGCAGTGTCTGAAAATACTTAGTACAGAGCAACCAGGGACTGTAAAACCAGGAATGCATGCAGGATCTCTTTCCTCTGTAATCCATATTCTTCTGACGCAGAGGCTCCTCTCCATTCTCTCCTCTCCTCTGATGCAGCTCTGGCCTTTTCCTGACAGCAATGAATGGACTAAATTAGACTGAAACAAAGCAGTTTTCATACCATCAGCTCTCAGTGTGCTGGAAATCTAGCTGGGCACTGCTGTTTTCCATGTAAGTGAAAAAATGTTACTGTGAGATCCCATTAATGGCAAGAATGGGTTTGGAGCCTCATGCTGGAGACTGAAAGGCAACTTGGAAAGTATTTCCGGAGTGGCTCCTTAGAGCCTTCAATACTTGGATTAGTTTTCTGAAATTCTGAAGGAATCTTTTGCTTTTTTTCCCCCTTCTCTGCATTTTTGGTGCTGAACTTTTTCCGGTTTTCCCACACTCCTGCCTGTCACAGAGCAGAAACCACAAAAATGCAGCAAAGTCAAGTCTGTCCAAGGAGCTGCAATTCCATCTCCCAAGGATAAACATTTCCTCTGCCAAGAAGTGAGCACAGCACACCGGCANCACCCCAGCACCCTCACAAGGGGGGTTTCACCAGTATCTTTTAGTAAAACTTCTCCCTTTAAACAGAAGGGGAACACAGAGTCAGGAAGCCTCGCAGGAACCTGTTCTGGAATCTTTACAACTCTTCTGGATGTTGTGTAAGTATTCAAGGATGAAACAAGGCTGAGGATATAGGAGGAAAAAATCTGATGAGGTATTTAGTCCAAAGCAGCTCTTTCATTTAAGGGGAGATAAACAAAAAACTGAGGAAGCTCCCATGCAAAATAAAGGATATGAAGAACACACAGAAGACTTGCTCACATTCTTTCACAACACACAAAAGAGAAGGCACCCCAAGCAATGGAAAGGAAGGAAGCCTTCAAACAGTAAGCAACATCTCATGGTGAATGATTGCTG